>OX401405.1:15098681-15698681 GCA_947846245.1 Cerastoderma edule | reverse complement strand
CTTCAGTCATATCCTGATCACTAAGAGAGGTATAATTCTTAATGTGACATCAAGTCTTTCTTTTCTTTCTTCTCCTCACATATCAAGTCAATATCGGACAACCCTAAATGTGTAAAGATTATTTTGGAATATTTGTTTCGTTTTTCATCACATCAACAATATTGCAATGCCTGGCTGATAAGACACCCCCAAAACATAGATGGGCATAAGGGCTTATTAAGCCAGGTAGGACCTTTGGCATTCTGTAGATCAGGCAGTAGACTACCTCTCACGATCATTTCATGAAGAAGTTTGCTTTTAATTCGGTTAGAACCCACATGTAACAGGTTTATGTGATTTCAAGTTCTACATCAGTTGATTTCGTTTATGTAAAGTAAAACAAAAATACTAGGAAGCTTTGGAATATGAAATCTGGAGAAAAATGCATTGTCTTAATCATTTAAGTTAACATTGAAAATAAGAAAAGATTAGCAGTGCTTAACTAATAATAAGTAATTAGCAAATGAATAAAATATAAACCTTGAAATAAAACCATCATTTACTTTGTAAAAATGTTTCAGTTTTTGACAGACACATTTATTTCCATCCCTGTATAAAATTCAAAATGAAGTATTAAGTTCCAAAAAGTTGTTTCCATCCCTGTATAAAACTAAAAATGAAGTAATAAGTTCCAAAAAATTGTTTCCATCCCTGTATAAAACTCAAAATGAGGTAATAAGTTCCAAAAAATTGTTTCCATCACTGTATAAAACTCAAAATGAAGTAATTCCAAAAAATTGTTTCCATCCCTGTATAAAATTCAAAATGAAGTATTAAGTTCCAAACAATTGGTTCCATCCCTGTATGAAAATCAATCTGGAGTAATAAGTTCCAAAAAATGTTTCCATCCCTGTATAAAACTCAAAATGAAGTCATAAGTTCCAAAAAATGTTTTCATCCCTGTATAAAATTCAAAATGAAGTAATAAGTTCCAATAAATTTTGAACTATCTTACCTCTAACAGTGGAAAGAGGTCCTTGTCTTCATCCTTCAGTACATTCCACTTCTCTATCAATGGGGGCATCAACATACTCACATACTCCTAGAAACATAAGGGTAGACAAAGTTTCATACGAAACAAAAGGGAAATTAATGATATTCATAAACATTATGACAAATAGAAATTTTCTCTGTCAGCCACAGTTATTTCAATAATCACTCAATTGCAAAAGTTTCTACCGGGGATTCCATACATTTTATGTAAATGTAATCTGCATCTTAGGTTTTGACACAAGGTGAATTTTATCTCACTCACCAAACTACTGAACCACAAGTGGAAAATAGATATGATCAATTACTTTTCAATTCATCATCATTGGCACAATGCTATGACAAAGTTGTATATGTTATAACAGAAAAAAGAATGTTTGGAAATAAATATCTTCACTCACTGGTTTATTCAGATGATGTCCTACAGAGTCAGCAAGGGTTCCAATGGCATCATACAATATCAGCAAATTTTTGTGCTGAAAAATAAAACATTCAATAAATTTTCATTCATGACAGACCTTTTTCAAACACTTACAAGCGTCTGATAATATGTTTGTTACTGTCCAACATTAACAAGCGTATGATACTGCAAAGTTGTCACTCTATCAATAAAATCACTGGTGAAAAAAAACAGAAGTTTGTGACATCTAAATAGCAGCTACAATAACAAGTAAGAAAAGAAAATAGGCCATCATAATGGTATTTGGTATTAACCACTTAAGCCATTATAACAAGTGGATAAATTAACTCCTATGGTTTTAAAGTCTCCTGCAAAAGATGATAACTCACATCATTATTTGGGTTTTACATCCTTTTCTCTCATGCATAAAATATTGATTCATGGGTGAATCATTAAAGCTACTTAATTGTGAGAAGAAGGCTTTAAATACAACAAATTCAGCTATTAAGCAGCATTCAGGAATGATTCATCAGGCCAAGTACATAACCAACATTATTGATAATGATTTATATTTAAAGAATAAGGATGTTCTGAATTTTAGGCAGGGATCACTCTGGTAGAATCTCTCAGACAGTACGAATACAATAGCAAACACTCCTTAATATCATGTGCTAGTTTTGTCATCACAGAGAGGCAGCATGTTTACTGAGCCCATTGCATAAACTAAGCAATTTATTTAAGTTTATAAACATTACACATTGGAAACCTCACAAAGTCCTCACTAACAACCATTTTGAAGAGTCAAAGCCTATGTTGTTGTTTCCTCATTTTATGGGTAAGGTTTATTTGTGATCTGGACAAACTCTTCCGTAATTCCTTATATTTGGTTTCATCATATGTAGTTAGATTTTCATTGAAACACATTAATGGAAACATGGAGAGCTTATTTACCTGATATTTATTGAAAGCAAACACCAAGGTTTCCAAAATGAATCCCAGATAGGGCACAAGTTCAGTGCAGGCTTCCTCTTCGAGTGTGGCGAAAGCAGAGCAAGCGGCCTCCTGTACCCTCTTGTTGGAATCCAAAACTCGCTTCAGCAGCTGGAGAAAATATAAACAAATGAAATCTCAAGAAATATCTAAAGTCCTGAAGTAAAACTCATTCAAAAAAGGTAAAAGAACATTATAAAAAAGCACAATATATGCTTGGAGAAAGGTTTGTCACTGTCTGATGCCAAGACCAATCAGAAAAGTCCCTTCGCCATAAAAAAATTATAAAATGCAGTCATGTTGTGATCTATGCACTCCAAAATAAAAAGGTATCATTTACTGAATGTGAGCATAGTCATATCTACTCTGAAGACTGAAGGATCATAAGTTCTCAAATTTTAGCTGAGAAACCACTAAATAGCTCGCAGACAAAAGCTGAAAAACAGAAAATAATACAAATCGAAAAGTCCATTTTTTCCGAATGTTTCACATATTGTAAACTTAAAAAGTAATTGGTTATTTTTTATAGCAAATGAAAGCAAAAAGTTCTCATGTTTAACATGTCTCTCAGACAGTACGAATACAATAGCAAACACTCATAGAGATCATGTGCTTCATATATCATCATTGAAACATCGCTAAACAGTTCAAATGTCAAACATTTTTAAAATGCTGTTGGGTGTCCATGTATTAAATACGTATTATCTCTTAAAGAACACAAGGTATCCTCTTAATAGAAGATTGATCCATTGACATTAAGAAACATAAATCTTTTAGTTTAAAAAGTAATCTTTACATGGCAATATAAATTATCTGTAGGTCAATGAGAAAACAGATTGAATCCTTTGTCCATATCTTCATGCATATGACAAAATTGTGACACATATTTGATGAAGCCTAGAATGAAGTGTAGAACCTCAAAATTAACCAACAAGTGAACTTGAGAACATTCAAATCAAATTTTGCTTGTTGTATATCATTACAGCTTTTCTATCCCTGATCTTTTTTATTGCTTTTTTACAAAAGGAATATCAATGGTTCAATGCGAGACTTTAGTAAGAGCTTTACAAACATGAAGCACTTGCTTTAGTCTTGCAATATACCTTCAATATGTGGTGTTAAATCCTGTACATTTGAAGCATTTATAAAGAACAAACCTCAGTCATCAGTGGCTTCAAGTATGTTTCATGGGGCTGTCCTACGACCCAATGGGCATATCTACTCAGGGTCCAGCATGTTATAGATCTCACAAGGGCCTTTCTGTCCGCCAGACATCGTATCAGATAAGGGATTAACTCAGGGAGATGGGGTATCATCCCATTCATACAGCCTTCAGCAATAGCTCCCAACACTAGGATGCCCGACTCTTTGATTTCCCACTGCGTGTGGAACAGGATCTCCTTCAGTATGGGCAGCAGTATTGGGAGTATGTCATCACGGAAGACATTGGCCAGGACATCCAGAGCAGCTGCTGAACACTTTCCTGATGAAAGAAATATATACATCTTTTTTTCATTTTATCAAATGGCAGCAGATGACAACACAAGTTATGTTTTGATTATAGCCTTTTTGTTCTAGTCAACTGCTAGTTTCAACACATGCTTCATTAGGAAAGGTTTTACTTTTGACTTTTTACATTCAAGTGTAATGAGATCTAACCAAGCACGCCTACTCTATAATTCAAAATACTCAAAACGTTATGAACAATTAAGTATTCCAAAACATACTAAGCATAATGATGTACTTGGTAGAGAATAAAAACTTACGAAGGTTCCAGTCCGAGAGACTGTCATCATCCATTCCATCATCGTCAGAATCACCACTTTCTCCAGCACCCTGAACATTGAAAGAAAATTGTATCATTGGCTTATTTCTGTGTAACAACTGCTCAACTCTTTATTCAACACACCTGATTGATAAGATAAAAAAGACAACTATGACAAAATGAGAAACTGTTCATGACATGTAATTTCTTTATTTGTAACAATAGCTTTAACTCAATATCACTGAGAAAATATATACTTTTTTTTCCTCAAAAATTTCCGTTCATTTTTGTTATAGCATTTAGACCGATAAAGAAAATGTTTCAAGTTTTGTTTGCTTCATTTTTATTAGGTTTTAACATTGTGTCAACATTTTTTGTTATACTGCTATACCTAGCTCATATTAAATGCAGGGAGAGGCCCAACGTAACTGCCTATATGGGCCAGTCTAGACAAGCTAAAGATTACCTCCCATGAATATTCAAATCTATCGCTACAGTGATTTAAATCCATAGAGACAAGGGCAAAGTGATTTCCAGTTCACTTCTCCAACAGCAAGGCCTTGGATAATGATATATACAAAGTATTAAGCCTTTTGCTATACAGTTTCAGACTGGATGATTTTTACGCTTTGCATTTTTAAGTTCATCCATAGGAATTCTTGACCTTATTAATCAATCTTCTCCCATGAACCATTTGAACAAATTGTGTAGATGATCCTGTGTAGTCCAAATCTATGATTGATGTATGATGAAAGTTTGTTTATACAACAAGTTGACTAGGGACACCTCACCCCAATGCATCCTAAAAGATAATGTTGTGACCAGAAAAAAGTTTATTCTGAAAATGTCCTAAATGGGAAAGCCCTATTGAATATTGCTATTATCCCTACCTCTTCACCATCTTGATGTTTCTGAGAGTGGGATTTGGCTCTGTGAAATCTAGGTTTGATGTCCGACTCCTTGTCTGGGATCATTTCATCTTCCTCAACATCCCCCTGTAATACAATCAACCTTCTTTAAAGAGGAGCTTAAAACCATTCTTATTATTACTTTCAGTTTTTAAACAACCAATAGGCCCAAACAATGAGGTTTATTCTGTTTTATGTGCAACAAGTAAAGTTTTCTTTAATTCAAGTGAATGTCCAGAAAGAAGAAAAGAGAAAAAAAGAGGGAATTTGTCTCTTAGGAGGATCACTTTCCTATATGAATAGTTAATAAGTCCAATACACTCCATTAGGACTCGGGTCATAACACTGTAA
The DNA here is from genome assembly GCA_947846245.1 of Cerastoderma edule. NCBI lineage: Eukaryota > Metazoa > Mollusca > Bivalvia > Cardiida > Cardiidae > Cerastoderma > Cerastoderma edule. The sequence goes on along the minus strand of OX401405.1, from coordinate 15,693,238 downwards.
AAAAGCCTTTATCTGTATCTTTTCATTGTATAAATGTCATTGCATTGTTTATCAAGACCATTAAAAATGGACTGATTACCTTAGCTCATACCCATTACTTCGAAACCAAATGAGGCTTTTGTAGAAGTTTTCATATCAGACAGTACGAATACACAGCATACACTCATTCTGTATCATGTGCTAAAACTATGTCATCATTTATAAAGGATCAGTCTTATAGTAACAGTTGTATCAACTAAAGTACAAGAATTTGTGTTATTTTCTTCAATTTAGTTAAACATTTAAAACCCTTTTGTTTTGGATAGAAAAAAGGATTTTTTTTGAGTATTCACTGAATAAAAAAAAAAAAATTCACACAATGCAATGCCAGATTAAGAATAATTTGTAAATAAAAATTTTTTGGATATTCAACTTTTTTGTTTAATCATGAAGATGAAGCAATATTTGCCACAACCAAACAAACTTACCTTTAGTAATATAATATCAATCTCACTGTATTTCATTCCTTTAACCAGGATGGGTACAAGTTTTTCTATATGGGGAGTCAGCACTTCCTTACAGATGGGTTGTTCTGCCAGCGACAACCAAAACTCACAAGCCTCCAATGCCACAGAATCATCATCATCTGTGGTTCGCATCATCATGTACTAAAATGAATGAGTTGAAGAATTAAATAACACATCAAAATAAATACAAAAAATGTTGATGTTATAAATACCTATGAACCTTTTGGCAGGTAGGTTTTTTTAGAATCTACAAAAGAATTTTCTTAAGACATGTATAATATTTCCCAGCTATTTTTAATATCCAACTACAGAACAAACGAATAAACATCTCGAAATGAATTGATATTGATTTCTAAGAGCTGTGAATTGCTATACATGATAGGGAAATGGGTTATATAATAAGGCAGAAGTCCACTCACCTCTATGATGCTGTTGACATGGGGCATGAGTCTGTCCATTCTCACCTCCACCAACATCACCAGGGCTCGACACACATTCTTTCTCACCTCAGTATCATCATCAGAGGCCAAGTAAAACAGATTCTTAAATATACAGTTAACAATATTAAACTCAACTCTTATCAATTGACCTGGTACCAAACTCAACTTAGTCAAATGATTTGGTATCTAACTCAACTCTGTCAAATGATTTGGTATCAAACTCAACTCTGTCAATGGACTTGGTACCAAACTCATCTCTGTTCCTTGATTCGGTATCAATCTTATCTCTGCCAGTTTATATATCACAAGACATTTTAGAAAATGCAGTATCTAAAATCAAGTATAGAACAATGTATTTCATTCAAAATAATCAATACCAGGATTGATCAATACAGAATCAAAGCGCTGATAGTGCTGAAGGACTAAGGCGCGTTTAAAGCAAAATGATTGAGGATACATTTAAAAATTTCTTTGGGCAACATCTCGAGGAAAACAGCTGCTCCTTTTACCACCATTACTATAATTATCATTTCTGTGAACAGAGACTGAACGATAGTCTATTTTTTGAATAACTGGACATTTTACAATTTCCCATGAGGCAACGGTTATAATAATATAGAGCAAAACAAAGCGAGTAAATCCAGACTACATTCCTAGTTCCACGAAGGTATTAGTCCGCACATTGAAGATGGATGTTTAATGAGTAATTGGGGTCAGACCGCTGTTTGTGTATCGATAAAGTAACGTCCCTCAAAAAGTTGTATGTAAATTCAATGGATTAAGTTGCGTCAGGTGCTGACGCACCCTTAGTCCAAATATAGTAATTGAACTTCAATGGTAAAAACTATCTACAGAAGTCTTCATAAGAAGCAAACTTCCCTAGCTAACTTCTATATCGCCTCATCAATTCCTGTATTCATTGTTCTATCGACAAATAACAAAAATATAGGCTTTTTATATCTGTTTTTGAAATACTGCAAGTTTGAAGCCCATTCTCTGCAAAAGGGTGTAAATTTGTTCATAAGAATCTTCTGTTATAAACAATTGAGTTTACACATATCAACAGTAGTTTAGTTATATTACAATGCCCAGCTCATCATGGATGGAGGAAGGACCCTTTCTGACCTACCAGTAAGGGATGGTCTGTCCATGTAGATCGATTGGCATTCTGCCAGTCAGCTTAGAAATTACCCATCATGAAAATCAAACCCTCCTACCAGATTTGAACCCATGCAGAGGGCTCTTTTTGAGTTCATGTTGAGTGCACTAACAACTAGGTAACACTGAATCCCAATGTTGATATGAAAGAAAAGGTTAGAACCAAGTCTACCTGCATATTGCAAGTACAAAATATTTAGCTATTTCTAAACACATGAACAAATATCTTGATCAGAGCATTCAATCTAAAATAAAAAAAATACTTACTTCTATAAATGCATCTATATGTACCATCAAAGCCTGTGTTCGACTGATAATAAACTGGTTCACACATGCAATAGCATGAGATCTGAAGAAACAAGAAACCTTATTAAAATATCATATAACTTAAATATCCGACATATGATGATGTATGAGAGGGATAAATGGCTGTGACCTATCATTTGTTTCTGAGCAATGAAATAAGAATAAAATCTTATACCAATATATCAGTAGTACAAAAGGGGAATAATTTGACTAAATTCCAATCAGATGTTATGGGGCTTGGCAAGTAACCTTAAAATCATGATGTCAAGTACATATTTGAAGTCTCCATCCATTCCTGTCTGAAGTTCACATGACACCAACATGCATACAATACAACCAAGAATTTGCAAATACAAAAACATGCATAGTTTTCATAAGAAAGTGTAAGAACTTAGAAAGAAAAAGTTGTGATACATCTATATGAAAAACTACCAACATGCAGACAGACCTTCATCTTATCCAAATAGCCAATGAAATTTATGTTCGAGAAGGCAAAAAGGCCATAACAACGCCTAAATGCAATCAAGAGTTTTGATACTTGATTTACATCATCCCTTTGTGGTATTTAGTGAGTGTATGATGTTGAAAGCACAAGATTTGATACTTCATAAGATAAACGTAATTTATAATATTGCATGACACAACACTTATGCCACTCTGTCAAACAAATTCTGCTTTAGGCACATTTTGGTTGAACCAGACCATTTGGAGGTCAACACTTCATGAAACAATCAGTCCCATTTTTCAGACAGAAATGGCATTTTGAACTCCTGCAGCATTGCTGAAATCCCAAATTTTATCCCTTTATTCTAACCACCATGTAAAACAATGCTTAAGGAATGTTGAAATTGGGAGGTTGATCATATCAACAAATCAGTGCACTTGATCGTGAACTACAGAGTCAAACAAGAGCAAAATAGGGATGCCAGAACCAATTTTCAATATTGCAAAGCTTGTCCAAAAGCCTTCATGAACAAGCGATTTTTTTTAATAAAATATGTTTTCTCCATCCCAGCAAAAAATACATTGTTGTACATGTAATATGAAAACAGATTAGAAGACAAATTGCTTTAGTCATAAATGTTTGTGTATTGTGCTTTAAAACTGTGTTGACAATCTAGAAGTTGCAATACCTGGTTCATCATAGACAGAAGCTGTAGATTCTAACTTAAATGCCCCGATGGGATGGTCAAACTGAGTTAACCCTTTCCCAAACAATAACGACATTTGACCACTTTGGTGCAGACGACTTTAGAAAACATTGTGGGAAAAGGAGAAATTGCCCGTAACAATGTTTTCTGCCCTATCAGTAGATTACTTAACAATCTCATCATATGTTGAAATGCCGTCTGCAAAATCTTTTAATTTGGGACAGTCGAAAATGTTGTGTTTGGGAAAGGGTTAAACCATCGATATGCTGCTCAGGAGAAAATCTTAACACCTGTACAAGGATAAGGCATTCAGGGAAAAGGTATTTCTTAATGGGGTTTCCAACAAAGAAACTTCCAGAACCTTTTTATGTGTCTATCCCCATGTATTAACAAGTTATTTGGTGTAAAAGTTGAATGTGGTTATGATAAAGGTTAATAGTGCCTATACTTAATCATGGATGCAAATAGAGGAAAGATAATGATATTTTATAACAGTCAACCAATTTTTTTTATGTCTTACAAATTTTTTCTCTATCTTAAACATTACCATGATAAATGAGACACTTCTTTCAATTAAAAAGAAATGAAAGGGTTTGAAATGATCCAACCATGAAATTAGCATATTTTCTGTGACAAATGAGGGGGGCTTACTCAACCATGTTTGTTTTATATTATCCTATACACTATACATATATGAAATCAAATTCACTCTTATCAATGTAATAATAACCTACTTAACACTTGATCCTTTCTTTACTGTGTTTATCTTAAAATAATGCATTCAAAATATCAAAAAAACAACTGTGACAAAAAATAAATGATGAATTGTTCATGATGTGCAATTTATCCTTTTGACACATCGGTTCCTACTGAATATTTTCAGGGAAACATGTCTTTGTCATAAAGAATTAAGTTATTTAAAAAGTAAAATGTTTGAGGAGAAGGAAAGATTGGTTGGCCAAACCTCTTTTTTTTATCACGATAAATCCCATATTTTAGGGGGTCTGCCATGGTTATATTAAAATGGTCATGTTTAGCGCATTACTCCTGCATAACATTGAGACAATTTTGATAAATGAGGACCCCCATATTTGGATTCATCTTAGAGCTTTTGAATACTGCATTGAAAAAACAACGTCTTATCTGGAACAATTTATATTGGGTAGTATGGGAGTGGTTTCAGTCATATAATAGGAGATGTGTTCCACTTGTAGAATCATACTTTTTAAAAAGAAATCCAATATCAAATATAGAAAACTGCTTTTACGAAGAAATCAAATTTCAAAAGAGGAAAGAGCATAATGCATAAATATATCATCTTACAGAAGTTGTACTTCATAAAAAAATAATATTAGAAACTTGAACCTTTGCCAAACATACTTCAAACACCTTATAAAATACATATTCAATTATGAACCAGAAATTTGAGTCTATCTTAGCATTTGTGCTGACAGTGGCAGCTAAACCAGCTCTGGTTTTACAAATTAACATAAGAGAAATTAGTTCCTTTTCCATCCTGGTTATCTTTAATGGGTTGTCTTAAAGGCCTAGTCTTTGGAATGTCTGGTATCTTATCTCCCACTGGGCACCCTACAGGGCAACAATACAGTTCCACAGCATGGAGCAAATTTCCTGTATATTACTTGATAAGGGATGGGTGGTCAGATTATGCAATACCCCAACCCTTCGGTTTCTCAAGATGTAGAACATTGATAAGAAATACGTGTTTGGTTATAGCTTTCTTTATCTAAAACAAGGATTTACATGATTAATAGATTTTTCTTAATAAACTGACAAGAAATATAAAAAAAATGAGTTAGTTGTTCAATGAACTAGCACTTGTCAAAGTTATAAAATGGATGATGATGATGATATACTATGGTGATGATGATGATATACCTCAGAGGAACTATAACATTCCCTGCTGCAAGTCATTCTTACATAAATTAATCTTTATTCAAGGTACAAATTAAAAAAAAATTAAAAAAAACAGTCCCCTATTAAAAACCTATCCAAAATTCCAAAAATATATCTTACATAGAAAAAAATGTAATTCTGCTTCGATTTTCATAATGTGGAATATCAATAAGAAATAAATGTTGAATTCTTGATTTCTTTGTTTAAAACAATGATTTACAAGATAAGTGGATTTTTCTTAATAAACTGTTAAGAAATGTGAAGAAAATAATAAGTTAGTTATTCCATAAATTTTCACTCGTTATACTTATAATATTGATGATGATGATGATGCTTTTGATGATAATGTTGATGATGATGATGGTGATTTTGATGATAATGATGATGATGATGATGATGATGATGATGATACTACAGAGGAACTATAACTATGCTGCAAGTCATAATTACGTAAAATGATCTTTATATAAGGCACAAATTGAAAAAAAAAGAAAAACCTACTAAAAAACCTTTCAAACTTCAAAAAAAAAATTTGAAGCCTAATTGAAAAAAAAAAAAAATTCTGCTGCTTAAATGTCCTCTTTAAAAAAATTGTCAAAAGAAACCCATCAGTTTGACACAGTGCTATACATGGTATTACGTAATCCCAATTAATTATCACAGCTGGTCATCACACCGGGTGGGCATCTGGTTATTGGTTTTGGGGGGGGTCAATTAAAGAAGGACTAAACTAGGCCTTTAAGAGCACTAATAAAGCATCTTAACCCTTATAGTGCTTAAACCCATTTCATGCGTATCTAGACAGGTTAGATCCAGACCAGCCGCTAAATAAATTAGTTGCTGGCCTGTGATCTAACCTGAATGCAATTCTGAGTATCTTTCCTCATCAAAATTAAGCAGATGTTTAAGGGTTTTTGAAAGCAGACGACACAAAAATATATGATGAACCACTGTTCCACTTAAATCTTTGCAGACATAGAGACTAGTCACAAATAAAGTCTTCCTTCGACTTAACTTTGAATTAATTATTTAACTAAGTTTACCTGGAATCTACCTTTTCCCTCTATATTGGATTTTTGCAAGATGCCATTGCTACAAATATTTTCACCAAGATTAATCAAGATTCAAGTGATTTTTCAATAAGGATAGCAGACAGGCCCAAAACATCTTTCTTATTGTTCAAAGGCATTTCAGTTTATTTAGACAAACCATAGTAATATCAACATGGGCGAACTACAATGACTACAACTATTTTCATAGATTGATAAATTAGTTTTAAATTTTGGAATTATGTGGGGAACAAAAGAACAGACAAGTCTCCCCTACATTAAGCGGGAGAAATAACAAGTTAAATGCTGCATAGATAGTTTAAACACTAACCTGATTTTTGGACTTTGCTGCTTGAAGAACTGGAGAAACTTTGGTATGAGGACATTAAGCGGACGTGTGGGGTCATTGTCTAGCGCCTCTGCTGAATCTTCACAAATCTTCTGGAGGGCTCCAAAAGCACCCTGAAAAGGAAATATTTGTTAAAGTATTTTATTTTAAAATTAACATAGGGTTTTACATCATATCAACATTGTTTCAGTTGTTTGCATAAATGAAGGAGGAAGACCCCTCACTCAACTCCCCATATGGACTAGTCAAGCCAGGTAGAACCCTCTGCACTGGGAAAGTCAGTCGAGAGACTGGCTCTCATGGAAATACAAATGCTGTCACCAGGAAATGAACCTAGGCACACAAAGAGGGACCATGTAATTTCAAGTTCTGTACTCTAACCACAAGGCCACTTTTTCTATAAGTATTTTGTTTAATCAATTCCTCCATAATTCCCGAAAGGGGAGGAAAAATTATGAAATCTCAGCCAATTCCATGAGTTCAAAACTGAAACGTTACCTAAAGGTAGTTGGTTTCTATATACATTGAATCATGTTTTTGTAGATTTTTGATTACTTAAAATGCAGAAAAATAGCAAAAAAATACCCTAAAACCACTTAACCGGAAGTTGCGCAACCGATTTCGTCGTCAGCACCATGGTGGTGCAGCAGAAGGTTCACCAATTGTGCATAACCAATGAACCATGCAGGACCCCTAGATGATTACAAGAGTGAAGGACATTATTTTGTCTTGCACTGCACTTGAGACTTTAACACCATTGAATAACTCAATTTCAAATGCTATTTTGTGAATTAAAATAGTTTTTTCTCTATAAAGTGTTATATAAATGTGCTTTATGATGCCATTAGAGACTATAAAATCATACAAGTACATCTGTTCATTCCTCTAGAAGGAAGTCAAGCGTCAAATAGCAAATCTCCATAATAGTTCTAAGCCATCAGATGTGATTGTTTTGTCAGTTCAGACATTCCCTGCATAGTATGCCTGTAAATAATCCCATCACTGCTATGCTCTGTTTAAGAATCAGTCTGAACCATAAAACTCAGGATCTTGCAACAGCATTACACTTACTAAGTTTATAATTTCATTACTGTGCGCAATCTCAACAAGAAATGTTACTGTGTACTTGTACAGACAATAAAGAATTCAATGTCCCATAACTGTTCAATAGTAGTTAACACATCACTTGAAAAGCTTATCTATCTGGAGCCCTTCTAATCAATAACCATCTCTTGCATTCCAGACAAGACTGACAGAATGAGCGAAAGAGGCATTAAGAGAAGAGGTGTTAATGTTATTTTGGTCACCCATTTCTCCATTAAGACAATTACTTGATAATAGGTCAACATCTTTCCTTCATCAATAATCATTTCCTTCATTGATAATGAAACAGAATTTCTGTAGAATTGCAGAGCATTTCAAGGGTTCAACGCAAGACTAGCAAGTGCTTCACAAACGTGAAGCACTTGCTATAGTATTGCGCTTAACCCTCAATTTGGTATTCAGGAAATGTATTTCACTTTCACACAGAAACTAACTCCGCGGGTGGTTTCCTTACTTTCTGTTTGTTCATAGATGTGTATTTTGAGTTTCATTTTATCGATGCTGTTTGCAACAAACATGTTCACAACAAACATGCCTGATTATATCAAGTCATTGTGCTTATTCCCCTCTTAATGTTTACTAGTTTACCTGACAACATGAAACACTTTCAACCAATCGGTACAACTGGCAATCTTTAAGCCATTACCAAACAAAAACAACATTTAACAACTTTTGAGCAGACAACTCTGGAAAACATTGTGGGAAAAGGAGAAATTGCTTGTAACGAAATTGCTTGTAATGAAATGTTGCCTGCAAACTCTTTCAATTTGGGACAGTCAAAAGTTGGTGTTTGGTAAAGGGTTAATATCAGTATATGTCAAGTTGTTTGAACTGGTTTTCAACAAGTACCTTTCATAAACTTTTATTACTGTTGTAGGGAACTACATGCTTTTTACAGCAAAAGAATCAATACCAGTCTTGGACATTACTAAGCAACTTGTTCCAGCACTTGATACTAATCGTTTTCAGGAAGCACTTAAACTTTACAATAGTAGCAAGGCTTCATAAATAGTCAAGAAGAAATTGATTTTTCAACCAGTCCTGGTAGGGTAGTTATAATTGGCTCATGTAAAGATTCATTTGTTGGTTAATATGGGTTTTTAAAGCTGGGTTAACAATTTTTCAATCAAGAACTATGAAGTGTCTTGCAAAAGAACATTTTCACTAAAACAGAGTTACAGGTGAGACTTTGATCCAGGAGCTTTGAGTTTTAAGTCTGCCACCCTAACCACTTGGACAGGGCCATACAGGACCAGAATCTCTTGATTAGTCATTGACTTGAATAATAGATTTGATACAAAGGTGCCATGTTATTTAATAATAAATAAAGTATCCCATCTCAATAAATCTAAAACACCTGAAGATGGGTGACATCAAAAAACCATTAAAAAAAAATAACACCTTCACAATTCCTCTGTCTTCTCTTTTCAAATTGTGTCATACCATCTGGTAATGCTATCACATAACATGTCAAAAAATCATGAACTTTTTGTATGTCTTTAAACTTTAAAAATGATCAACCCTGCAAAATCCATCAGATGGTATGTTTTCTCCTCCAATGGTTCGAGTAATCATTATAAAAATACAATGTCTCCCTTATTTCAAGTTAAGCCCTTTTCATGTATAGAACAAAAAGCAGCAGAGAACAATATGAGCATCTGAAACATCAAAACAATTAAACAAGTTTCATTTTGAGGAGAATTTGATCCCATTGCAAAGATTCCTTTCTCTAAGACTGTTTTAAATGTTTTCTGCTGCAAAGATTTTTAAGGTGTCTGTAAGAGAAAGGGTTAAATAAATGAAGACATTCCATCAGGGATTTTGGTTGGAAAACATTCAACAATCTGGAAAGATCTAGGTAGAATCTGTATGAACTAATTATTACGTAGCAGGTGACCCTTACCTGCAAGTTAAGGTTATGCTTAACCCTGTGAAATGTGCAGGTTAAAGAAGTTTCCCTTTTGTTTAAAAATTAACTTAATGAGTGCATAATTATGCATTTATTTCTCTGTTATCATATCTAACATTTACCCTATTGTAATTTGAACAAGGTATTATGGCAACATTTTATTATCTAAATACTCTAAAATGGATGAGAACATTGGGAGTGGACAAACAATAAACAACCAGTTTTTATCTTTCACAAATTATCAATCACCAATTTTTTGGGGGCTATTTAACTGGATAATAAACTAAGTCATAATGGAGAAAAATTGTATGAATTGGTGTTAAGAGTGTATGAGAAACTCTTCAAATAAGGATTTGACAAACCAAAAAAGTTATTTTCATGGGTAAAAGTTCAGAAAAGTGAAAATACTGAAATTTCAAGCTGGGGGCCTGGATTTTAGCATATTGGAGTGCAATCTGAGGCCTTTAAATATACTTAAACACTGATATTATTCTCTACATTTTGAAGGTGAAATAGATGACAACACTACAAATCAAAGGTTTAAAAGTTAGAAAAGCAAAAAGTTGATCTACACAATGTCAATTTATTTTCACAATCAGTAACTGTAAGATGAGAAAGTTACTAATCACCCAAAAGTCACTTAAAATTGACAGGATCTCAAAAATCTCTACTGAATCTTGTCTAGAATTGATTTTTCTTTTCAAAAACACTTTTTGTTTTATCAAAATCAGTCAATGCAATCAGAAGCAGCAAAGAGTTTCACAAAATTCTGCGTAAAATTTCACCATGACATTCCTCACGTCCACGGACGGATGCACGAAACCGGTAGTTTTTAGCAAATTTTCACTAATTCCTCCCCGAAAATATCCAAAAGCCACAAACCTTCGAAAGATATGTCCATTCTCTTTCGATATGATGCGGTTACAACATCGGGCATCGGACACACAATTCACATTTGCGATATTAACAATAAATATTCACTGTTTGACGTTTGGAGTCGGCCATTACTTTTTCTAATCGGAGTAAATAAATAACGTAATCCCATTGGTTGTCAAAATTAAAATTCGATTGATACAGCAATCATCATTGTTTTCTTAACCAATGGGATGACGTTATTTATTTACTCCGTTTAGTGAAGATAACAACAACAATTTGACCTGCCGGTCCTTGGACGTCAGGAATGTCATGGTGAAATTTTACGCAGAATTACCCCCCCCCCCCATTTTCTCCTCGAATTTATGTGATTTGGAAAAACGGCCCTGACGAAGATCGGAAATACGGAATTCCGTCATAATACGAAAACTTTTACCCATGTATTTTTATCTAATTCATGGGCCAAAGGTCTAAGTTCTCAAGGCAGTCTTGCTTGGTGTCTTGAGGCAGTTGTTACACAAAACAAAAACTTTTGAAATCTTTGGCAAAGATTGGATGGAATTCTTAAAAAAAGAACTTAACTTAAGAGTTGACAATCTTGAGTGTCCATTACATATCACTTGAGTTTTATGAGTCTCTTGTTCGATATCTGCTTTGAGTGAAGCTTTCTGATGCAGGGCTTTCTCCCTTAAATTGGGAAGAGGCCCAGGCCTGCTTATTTTGGGGTGAAATTGTGGAGTTGGGTTGGGAAACGGACAGTAGAAAATCAAAATTCTCTGCTTCATCCTGGTTGAAAGCATAATTAGGAAAGTTTCTCATCAACACCTTGCTTTTTGTCACTATGTTTTATATTGCATATATCAACTTATAATATGCCTTTTATAAGTTATTACCTGTTCTACATATCAAGTCACCAGAAAATTGCCTACAAAACTTTAGTGAATATTTGTGAGAAAATGTGTGGCCCCAAAAGAAACTAGAAGTTCAGTATAGTTTACAATAGTTAACCATATTGTTTTACATCAACTGTGAAGGAAGCTTAAAGCTTGTTCAAGGCCACTCTCGATGACTGCTTCCTGGATACTAACCAGTACTCGCGCCAATTTGAGGGTTAGTTCTGAAAATTTTCACCTCAACCAACAAGAGGCCCCACTATACCTCAGCATAACTGTCGCAAACATATAGAAAGTACTCTCAAAAGCATGGGCTCTATAGCAGTCTAATTGCATACCCTAGAGAACAAGATTGTCGACTACTCAAACCATACCCTGGTCCAAAAGCTTCATCATATTGATCTACAATACAGTCTCAAATGGATATAGGAAATATAATGCCATTAGATGCCACCAATTACTGCTGTCTCCATACAATATTTACAAAGAATATCTAGAGCTGAGTTTAATGGATAACTGGCCTATGGTGAAATACTTAGAAGTAAAAATTTGGTCACAAACAGGAAAAGAAAAGAAGTTAAAATGGAAAGTTTTTTCTACAACAAATTGTAAATGTATATTATTTACTAAGGGTAGTCAATAAGCTTCAAGCTTCTGTCCCAAACGGTTTTTTAAGGTATAAATCTAAAATAACAAAATTTATGTTTGAGCTAAATTGTAATCAACAAATGCTTTAACCTATGGAGCCAGAAAAATAGTTTGTGGTAGAATGGAAATCAGTATGACATACAAACAAATTATCCATTACAAGACAAGAAACTTTCATCCAAAATCAAAATATTTCAACATAAAAATGAAAATGTTCGAAAGCAGTTGGCAAACAAAGGTCCATTTTGAGATGTTTTCAAAATAGGAGCAATCAATTAATATCAAATTACACATGGGCAAACTCTTGTGACAATGATGCTTTGAACCAGTTGCTCCAATTGCTTAAAACCATTTGCCAAACACCAAATTCTCCACAGTCCAAAATTGAAAGAGTTTGTAGACCACATTTCAAAATTTGATGAAGTTGGAAAATAATCTTCTGATAGTACAGAAAACATTGTGGGGAAAAGAAAAAATGCTTGTAATGAGCAGTTTCTCCTTTTCCCACAGTGTTTTTAAGAGTCATCTGCAAAAAAAGTGGTTAAATGTCATTATTGTTTGGTAATGGGTTAAAATAATGTTTATGATGTGGAAATGAGCAGGCCCCTTACTCCATCATACATGCAATATATCATTGCAAGACCATCAAATAAATGTGCTTATCAATTTTCTTGCTTTTTGTTGTTGTCTAACAACTGTTTTAATTAGAATCGGTGTTAAATTCCAATGAAAAGAATGTTAAAATAATATAATCAATCAACTGACGAATTTACTTTCAAAAACATAAGATGTTCTTAGACACAGAAATTAATCATTTCAAACAGAACAGATAAAACTATCACAACGGAGAAAGTATTTGCTGCAAAATTTCTGGTTCTTCAATAAAGGTAAGCATGCATTAAAATATGTATAAAAAATGAAAAGCATGTCAGCCATTAAGTTTATGAGAGATGGAAAGGTATAACCAGTCAATAATTAATGAAAATATTATTCAACTTAACAAGATCTTTAAAACCATTCCCACAATGCCACTTAAAAAAGGAAAAATTATTTTCAACCTTTAACACATGCCTGAAATTCAAAGATTACCAAGTTTTTGAGAAATCAGTACAAGCCATCATGATAAAGGAGATTTGACAAATTTCAAATTACAACAACCTTCATTTGTCATGATTGTTTAAAAAAAGAGTACCAATAAATGTTGCTCATCAATTTCTACTTCAACTGAAATTCAAAATAACAATACAGTATGTTTCATAACTTGACACTTATTGTCTATTGTCAAATCAAAGGTATTTTAGATTAAATGAAACCTTATAAATAAACAAGAGGTAAAAAAGTCCCTTTTCGTTTAAAGCTTTAAATAACACTTAAGAATTCCAACCCTTACCATACATTTGTATTGCACCTACCTAATACATCATAAAACAAAATGATTTGATTCAACCTACTCCACCACAGTTCATTCTTATTCATTTAATCTTGAATTCCCAAATATAAGGCGATTTACAGTTTAAGAAAACGCCTCCGACTGGCCCTATGATAGGCATTATCTGATAAAAAGCAAGTAAGTAATAAGGAAGACGTATCTGTTTGAATACCTGAATTGAGGGTTCACCCGCCATTCTCAAATGTGATAATGAGATTCCACCCCATCGAGACAATTTACAAAGTAGTGTTTAAAAATGACAGTGAGGTTTGGTCTATGACACCAAAATATCAGGATTTGATACTATTTAACAGAATCCCAATGACTTCAGTTGTTCCCATTTGGATCTCCGCAGTTGCAACTCGGGGTTACAATTCTAAATGGTTAAACTGTTTACAAAAAACCTCACATTAGTTACTAATCTGAATCTGCTGACGCCAGTTGATAAACCGGGATACCGCAAATGACGACATTTAAATGGCTCAGCTTAATTTGCCTGCTTTACCTGGCTTATAACCATTCAATGCGGTAAAAAAGTACAAATTAATATGAACCAGTCATATAAATAGACACTCGCAGGAGAAAGTGAAAGTAAGTTCCCAATTGTATACCGTTACCGGACAGTCAGACCGAAAAACACATAGGATAGTGTATCTAGCATGTCCATGGCGACATTGCTGTAATGATGTCAAACATAATCACAGGCTTCCTTAAACTTCAAGTTTAAAAGATTTTACTGTAGTGAAATGAGAGGAACTTTTTCTCAAAATAGGTTGGATAAGTGTTAAAGGCCATTTGCATCATCATACTAGTGAGACCACGCTCAAAGAATTTCTTATTACCAGAAGCTAACAATTTTTTTCTGAATGTTAGGACATATTACAAATCTTGTCACACTCACTACATTAAATAATGAAGAATATTTACCAAGCTGGGGTAGTTTTTAAAGGCAATATATATTCTTACCTCGCACATATTGTAGTCCTCCGACTCGAGGCATTGACAGAGAGCTGGTAGGAGTTCAGGCCAGTTTCTTAGGTCTCCTTTAGCCACAATTGTGGTTATGAGGATGCCAATTGTGGCACGAATAAGTGGAGAAGGATCTCCTATGCTGTTGAGGCATTCTGCTTTGATGAAAGTGGACACCTCCTGAGGGAATTTCTCAAAGTGGGCTCTTACATTATTCTTCAGAATCAGTCCACTTAGAGACCTTGTAGGATCATCTGCAGAAGACAAAAACAATACTATCATTATAGATGTTTAGTTAGTTATAAAATGTGTATGGCACCAGTCTTTGTTAGATGTTAAAGTTAATTTGTATCCAAACTATTCAATTATTTTAATGTTTTCAGTCTTAAGTCACTTATTTTTTTTGCATGAAAACTATTTTTTTTTTTTAAAGTTCAAGTATAATATGAATACATTTTGTAGAAATAAAGAAAGGGACCATATATTATATCAAACAACAAAAAAGCATTTTTTTCTAATCATCAATCATGAACAAACCATCTTTAAAAGAGACTTACCTTCATTTTTGAGTTTTGTCAAAACAAATATAAGGTAATTGTTAAAGTCAGGAAACTTGTTTAGTTCTTCTAATTTCTAGAAAGAGTTAAGGATATTTTTAACTTAAATTATGTTCATTTTTAAATTGGAATTTCAACCCAACAAAAAAAGTTCAATTAGCTTGTTTTTGTATATATTCATTATCAGAGGTTTCATTAATAGCCGGGGGTTGAGGATTTTCCCAAGCTTCTTTGATCAGAAACCCCACCTACTTTGCTCAGTTCAACGATGATTCTATTGATGAGGTCCCCCATACCCCATCTAAATTTGTAAATCGTCCACCTACTACAAATATTAATTAAACCCCTGCATTATTGACTACCATTCTTTTGAGAGCAAGTAAGGTTTTTGCTGATCTTTTTGTCATGAGTTGACATCTTTTAACTTTAAGTATTTAGAAATTGATCATGATCAGTTGATCAGGAATAAATCAGTAGAAACTTACACCCAGCACTTAAAATTCAAGAAAGTATTAATAAGGGTTTTTTCTGTTCCCTTTAGTATTTCAAAATAAGTGTACTCCCCTTTCCATGTTACTTAATCAAATGTATTTAGGTAAAAAAATTGGGGCAAAAAATACAGATGTTAGATCAAAATTATTTGCATCAAAGATTTCAAGAAGAAACTCTTGATCTGTAGACTAAAGAAACTCCCTCCAAAACCCTTTACTCATTCCTTGCATTCCGTTCTTATAAACCCTGATGGAACTCAGACATAACAGTTATTAACTTCATGTTTTACTACTTTCCCTGTTAAAGAATAGAAAAGTAAGGTTCATTCTTTTAATTTGTCTGACCACAAGGTATAAAGATGCAGGCAGGTGCAAAAAGTGAAAATATTTATCAGACGTTTTGCCAACCATGTCAAAACGTCTGGCAAATCAAACATCTGCATCATCCGTACAGATTTCAACCCAGCAAAAAACTGGGACCTGTTAATATTCTTGTCCCCCTTAACAAATTT
The DNA here is from genome assembly GCA_947846245.1 of Cerastoderma edule. Taxonomy (NCBI): domain Eukaryota; kingdom Metazoa; phylum Mollusca; class Bivalvia; order Cardiida; family Cardiidae; genus Cerastoderma; species Cerastoderma edule. The sequence goes on along the minus strand of OX401405.1, from coordinate 15,676,977 downwards.
GGCCCGCATCCATTCCGCCAGAAAAAATATAGACTAGAATACAACTTCAAAAATGAATGAAAGAGTGAAAACACGTGGGGCAGGTACGAACAAAAAAGTTACATCAATCTACACTCCGTGACTTGATTGAACATAGTCACATTCGTAACAACGAAAAGGATACTTGTTGAACAGCACGTTGAGTCACAGTGTCAGGAGATTGAGATTCTTTTAACAGTTGTAATATTTGTCCGAGGCCGTTCTCCTCGGGCTGCCACGCCATTTTGGATTTTAAGACTCGGTGATTTCCGAAGTTTTCCGAATGACAAATCCGTCACAAACCGTTTTATAACAACACAAGCTTCTTTCTACAAATTCCAAGTTTATACAAGACAACTTGTAATTGATCTTAATCTCTATTTCATGTGTTACACTTCCTGCATGTTCCATTAATTTATTTATACTCATTCGTCATTAAAATTCGTTCTCGTTGGAATGACAAAGACTGTAAGAAATACACTTGGGTTCTAATGGATATACATTTCTATTTTATAAAAAGGAGTTTTGCAAAGCGACGCAGAACCTCCATGCTTTGTGTTGTTAAATGTTCCTAACAATTTGACAAAATGATTGGTTAAAGGGCATCACATCAGCAAAAACGACATGAACTTAGTAACAAAACTTAATCATTGTTGGTATGGCACTGACGAAGACCCTATGGGACCTGTGTCAGAAATAACCATTACTTGAACTCATTTAACTCATCATGCTTTTAGAGTGCATAAGCTAAATCCTGTTTTAAAAAAAGATGAAAAATACGAGAAAAAATATACATAGAGTAAACTTACCGATTTCTTTTTTTATACTATCAGATGGGGTTCCTGTTAACACAAACATCCGTAAGGCGCCTTGTAAAACCTTATTAAAGATCCCGAGAAGATAAATATGGAATGCAGAATTCCTATGAAGTTGAAATGGGTAAAAGTATGGCTCCGATCGTTGAAAATAAAGCATCGATATCTTAACCCTTATAGCGCAGGAACTGGCTTCTCGCTTATGCAAACAGGTTAGGTCCAGACCAGCTGCCTAGTAAATTGGTGGCTGCTCTGTGATCTAAGCTGTTTGCTACTGTCTGAGTTTCTTTCCTCATCAAAATGAATCAGAAATCTATGGTTTTTGAAAGCAAACGACATAAAAAAGAAACTATTTTTTGAAAATCACACAGCATAATCCATTCTTAGGACTAACATACACAACAGGAAATCGCATGGTCAAATCGACATGGACTGGTGGACCCTCACATCCACTGGTGTTCTGAATGTCTCCCTAAAAGATTTAGCACACTGAAACTATAATAGCGTCCTACTCCGTCAATCCTCCACTTGAGATGTGTGACATATCGGACTTAATGAACTATCTCTTCCTACCGATAATCTACCGGAAACATGGATATAAACAATGATCGACAACCGCCGTGATATTTCGGAAATACTTATTGAAAATGTTATGCACAAGGCTGTACTCAATGTAATCGGTACAGACTATGCATAGCAACATATGTAATCAAATAATTCTACGTGAAGATTGTCTTTGTTTTTTGATGGGACAATCTGATGGGAGATATTGCCCAGTGCAAACATATCTCAATATTTCCCGATCGCGTCAAAATAATTTGACTAGGCGACATATGTTACATACTGAATATACCATGTACTTTTATTTCTAAGAGAGAGCAAAGTTTGTCTACAAACCGCCTTCGTTATACGTCAAAAACATAGATGAGAAAAAAATGGAGGGGAGAGAATAATAATTCGCTCAGCTTTGTAAAACTTCACAAAAGTCAGTACAGTGAAGCCTCGTTTATCCGGACCCCGATAATCCGGATGTCTCGAAATCCGAACGAAATTGTAAGGGAACGGAATTATTTGACCAATGTGTTGCAGACGACTTTTGAAAACATTGTGGGTAAAGGGGAAATTGCTCGTTTCCCACAATGTTTTCTGCCATATCAGAAGATTATTTTTAAATTTCATCACGTTTTTAAATGTCGTCTGCAAACTCTTTCAATTTGGGACGGTCGACAATTTGCCATTTGCTAAAGGGTTATAAGTATACACGTGCATACAGACCGCTTATGTCTTAATGTGACGTGTTCGGATTAACGAGACATCACTGTATATGCAACGTTGCATTTTTATGTACTTGGGTTATGCAAAGTGACATGCAGGTATTTCTTTCTTCGTTTCAGCTTTCTTTCTGTTTATCTCTTGTCTTCCTTTTGAGTGATTATTTCCTGGTTCAATTAACCCTTATGGAGCTGGAACCGACTTCATTTTTATGCAAACAGGTAGGATCCAGGTAAGTAAGTTGACGGATGACCTGCGATCTGACCTGTTTGCTACTCTGAGTATCTTGCCCCCGCAAAATTAATCAGATATTTGAGGCTTTGGAAAGCTGACGACACAAAAATATAATACCCAGAATTCTAGAGGTTGCACGCTTCCCTACGGTATTCGGTTTGCACCTTTGTAACACACATTGTGACAAGCGAAGGCATTTCTCATCACAAGAAATTTTCTGACGACTCAGACAAAAGATGATGGTTGCGTTTTCAAGAACGAGATTTTCTCCACTGTAAGTGAGCATATAATCGTCTGTTGTAGGTAAAGAAATAGACGAATTATGCGAAATTTACAACCATTAACATGTTTAAAGCTAAGCCCCGACTGCCATTGTTCGTAAGTATGGCCAAGAATAGTAGGGCACCTTGTTTACACTTGCAATAAACACTATCCAGAATCATCAAACTATGTTTATACAAGCTTATGAAATACGAAACTGCTTTCCCGCTCAACGATTTGCATTTCGAAATGGTAGTTATATGAATGCGTTCTGTTGGATGCATTATAACTGTTGATTTGGTAAAGCTTTGTACACAACAGACGTGTAACTATCCCCTTGTGAGTTGTTCATGGGTTTTTTAATGGGCTCGTGATAAAATTAATTCTTTTTCATAAATGAAGGTTGTTCTTAGGTACAGCAATCTGTCAAATAGATAGGCACACACTGTATCACTGCATTTGGCGAGCCTCGATTGTTAAGTCGGTTACGTGCTGTCTTTGGATGTCTGCTTTGCCAATAATGTTTCCGACGAACTGAAGAATTGATTGCGACATAATAATCGTATTTGTTCATTACGCCTTCTTTCCCTTTGTAAAACTCTCATTATAATATTATATCATACATCATCTGAAGTGTAAATGAAGATTTATTTAAGAGTAGACCTTAGCTTTCGAAAAGAGGATGGCCAAATCTAATGTTGTGAGAACTTACTACCTAATTTGTAAAAAAAAGATTAATTCACTATAATATTTTTCTCAAACAAGTATGCATACTTAAAGTAAAGTTGATTCTGGAAAGTTGTCAACAGCTTGAGACGTACATTACTACTATGGAGGACAGTGGTTAATGGTAGAGTGTCGGCTCCTGGACACGAAGGTCGTGGGTTCGAATCCTTTGAGGAGTGGGTTCTGCCTTGCAACCTTTCTTTAATCCACAATCGGTGCGAGGAGGCCTACTGTTAATGTATCCAGGAAGCAGAATCGAGAGTGATTAATTAATCTAAGTTATAAGAACTTGTTTCACAATCGATGCAAAATAAATAGGTTTAAACTAATTCGTGACAAAATATCAGACACATAACATGGATAGACCTGTGCGTGTGTGCGGGGTCGCTGACCGAAATACTCCAACCACATCAACACCGGTTTTGGCATGGATTTTCTGAGCGTTGTCTCCCCGCTACGTTTATTTATAGACTCTTCGCTCTGTTTTTGAGAGTTTTTCGGTACACTTTTGTATTTAATTTTTCCCTCGTACATGCATATTTTAACGATTTCGCCTTTTATGAAAATATTTGCTTCTGTTAAAACAAATTTGCATGGAAATAGAAATGAAATAAAATATTGCAATGTCATATGTCCTTGGAAGCGTCTCAGAGAGACGATTCCAATGACGTGTTACTTTGCAATATTGTCTATTTCAATGTTGAAATAAAACGACACCCAGATGCGTCAACGTGAACGATTTAATATAAAGTAATTGGTAAGTGTAAGTTGGGAATGCAGCTAAAGAAACGCTGGTGACATGATATGATTTTACACACTGGATGCTTTTAGGCACAGGTGCTTGAAACAATCTTCGATTATAGCCCAATATATGCTCCATATACTATTCTCTTAAATAGTATATAGACCATATATTGGGCTTTAATCGAAGATTGTTTCAAGCACTTGTGCTTTCAGGTGCGGGAATCACGTGGCCAATCTTTACGATCTCATGTCCGAAAAATCGCAGTCGACGGGTGCAGATGACCTAAAAACATCGCCCGTCGACTGCGATGTCTCCGCCGAGTGTAAGACGTAACACCGTTATAAAGCATATACCAACAGAACCGGAAAGTTGATAGAAAACTCATGCAGGGAACACATTGTGGCTATCATTGGCAAAAGTAGGCAAGAAAAGCAAAAATAGATGTTCCATCATTGGCGTGACCACAATGTATGGACATAATATCGTAAACATTGGTCACGTGATTCCCCGCATTGCTTTCCATTGACACAATCAGGGCCTCATTGGCTCAGTCGGCAGCGTGACTGACTCGGAAATACAACGGTCCTGAGTCTAATACCCGGCTCGGTTAATATTCCTCATAGAATATTTGCTCACACCCTGTATTTCTAACATCATCCCGTCGTTGTTTAATCGCATATGCAAAGCACAAACACAAGGTCACGAAATGCTACGAAAAGGTAATGCGTCTTCATTATTCGGAAATTTGCCACATACTTCTATATAGACGTACATTGGTATTTTGATCCAACGATAACCAATGTCAGAATTGTTTCGAGCATTTTTTTCCTGCCACACAGATTGTTTGTTTTTTTGTTTTTTTATAAAGATGATCGGTCAGGATTTGGCGCTTTTCTTCTCTAAAATTGTTGAAAAAAGTAAACATTAGGGGAAAAACTGTTTATGTTTAATGTTTAGTTGTTCAATAGCCTATTATATCGTAATTCGTCTCAATTTTCCTAATATCCTGCGGAACATTAAAGGTGCAAACACTCGTAGACAATACACACATCTTTAATTTTGATGGATCAAACATAAAATATAAATAACAAAACTTGTTTAGTTAAGATGAAATATGAAGTCTTTACTCAAATGTCATAACAATGAATGCATTTCGAAGCAGTATATCGTTCATACATTTAGTCTACCCATGAATATGCTAGTCCTTAATGTATAAGTGTGTTGGCAGAGAGTTATCCGTCTTGATGCAATGCAACATCCGCTACTATTCATCAAAATTGCTGCATATATATCCCATTTGATTTATTGTCGAAGATTTAACATTTTATTTGAACAATGACGATACGCTTTCTTTATTCGGTAACTACTGTCACCTACCAATGTTTTTGCTTAACCTCTTGACATTCTCATTTAATTAAAGTGTAGTTGTTAAACTTGTAGATCAAGTAATCTGTCTCATCTTTATCAAGCATGGTCTTCTGCTTGCGCTCTATTACCCATGCAAACGAGTCCGATGCAAACCGTTTAATACCAGGAGCCAGCATTCATGAGCGGTGCCAAGGTGTTGGCCGCCAGTGGCTGCGTACCTTGCTGCGAAGCTTGCTGGGAGTTAAACCAGAGCATGCCTCGTTCGATGACCAGATTCCTGACTTCGCTCATTGTCGGCTGACCCTCATAGCGCTTGGATCCCAGCGTGTAAGGTCGTTTCGTGGTGCCGTCGGGCATCAGGATACCAGTCAGCTTCGATAGGTCGGTAAGCATGTTGATGTAGGGAACCATCTCGCCAACGTTGGTCGGGAGCTGTTGCTGTGTCTTGGCGTAATTGATCAGCTGGGCGTTTGCGTTGGCGTTTGGGCCCAGCACGGATTTTGTTAGTTGGTTCATCTTCGAGGTCATACCGACGTTGGCCATTAATGGCGCTAGCATGCTGGTAACCATTCCTCCGTAACCGCCCATATTACCCATTCCGCTCAGCATGGTTGCTAGCCCGCCTTGACCACCACCGCCGCCCAACAATGCTCCAAGACCGCCCATGCCTCCCTGTCCACCCAGTAGACCTGCAAGTCCACCTTGACCACCAATTAGTGATGCTAATCCGCCTTGACCACCCATAAGACTGGCAAGTCCACCCATTCCGGCCATTCCTTCCATCGCCCCGCCCATACCCATCTGACCCATACCTAAAAAGATAAACCAAACCTACTTTAGAATCGATAACATTTTGTACAGCTTTTTAGTCAGTAATTCGGTAACATGTGAACTCGTCATGAAGTAATTAATGACTTGGAAATGCATCCATTAATCGCATTAGACCAGAGGAAATATGTGTATGGCCAAAAAGATAACACTGAAATGATACAGTGCATGGGAAACACCTTTAACTAGCGTTCAGTCTGTTTTTATAAATCTTGAAATTGAGATAGGTAAAACGAAAAAAAATGGGCATTTTATTGGTTTTGTTACCTTGGTTGTTTTGCAGTTTTTCATATTGAAAAAAACCCTCAGAATAAGATACTTTTGAGTATGTGTAAGAATAAATCAATGCTTTTTTCGTTGCCAGGGTACCGTTTTACTAAACAACTTATGAAAAATATTTACGTAAGTCAAAACTGATACACATGGATAGTATCTTCAATGAAAGTACAATATTGCAATGTGACACGTCATTGGAAGCGTCTCGGAGAGACGCTTCCAATGATGTGTTACTTTGCAATATTGCTTCGCCCAAAATTGAACTAAGAGGAATTTTTGTTTTAGACTTACGCAAATCTTAAGCGTAAACTGTTTAGTAAAACGGTACCCTGGTGCATAACTAGATCTTTACCTAGTTATCAAAATACTTCATAGAATTCCCGAAAATTCAAAATAATTTTGTTTTATTATGTATGATCAGAAACAACATCTGGTGCACATATGGAATAATTGCTGCTTTGTGCTTCTGTTTACTTTTAAAGATTCTTGATCACAGAAGACAAAATTTGAAAGTCAAAATGAAATGTCTCTTAAACAATTACAGTCTTTGCATTGTTGTTTGTTTTACAATTAGAAGTAGCCATTTAAAACATAATTAAATCAGGAAGCGTCTATATATCTTAGTATGAGTAGTCTGTGAGCGGTGGATCTCAAATGCGGTGTCACGCTTTTGGATAAAATACATCTTAATTCACCGTTTACTCACTTAAAAAGGATATATTTTTGCTTCCAGCGACTCTTCCTCAGTGCGAATCATATAACAATACAACTGTTGCTCAAGTTCAAAGAGAATAACTCAACTGCAAAATTTCCTCACATCTGTGAGCATGTACTTTTAATGTTTCAATAGTAAAACTTATGAACACACAATGCGAATAGCAATTGCATTAACGGATTCGATATTCTTCCGTTAAAACACAGCAGCTCACGGCCAACAAAAAAGATAGACAAAACTTACATGTGGCCAGGGTTGCGGCGATCGCCATCGTGAGAAGAGCCTGCCTTTTCATCTTCGAGTAATCTGAATTCGAATTATAAATGAAATTAATTTGAGAAAAGCTGTGACGTGACGTTGTTGGAGTGGACGTTTTTCCTAAGTGTCAATCTAGAAGTTCCTACGCCTTTATATACTTCATACACCGTCTCGTTCCGACCTCGCTGATCACATAAATTACGCCACTTGTCGAGCACGTGAGCGGTTATTTTAAGAAAAAGAATCTTCTAGAAAATACATAGGACATCATCAAATGATCCGCTGTTAAGTTAAAAGTGTCTTTTAAACTGTTTCCTCATACATAAACTTTGATAAAGATTTAATAGTCTAAATCATATACATATTCGGCGCCACTCATTTGCAGTTGAAGCTTTATAGAACCATTGCGACAAATGTGGAAACTGCTTATGTTGTTTTATATGTTTTCTCATAGGTTATTATGAATATGACTTTATTTTCAAAACTTAATCACTGCCTTCTGATGTTCCTTTCCATTGATTTTCGTCAGAAAGTACCATAAGTAGGATTTGAGTTTGCGATCGTTTATGCCCACACTTCATTCGTTTGTAGGCCTAATTTGTTGACCATTCCAAATTCAATGCATTAACGACTGCCAATCGTCAATGGGAAAATGCTTTTCGAAGTTCGGGATCGAGAAATCAAAAGGAGTCAAATGACTTTATTTTCGCAACGTTGGTATAAAGGTTTTGACAATGTGGAAATTATTATTCATGAGGTAAAATGTATACTTATAAGTCTTTTCCATAGATTTACACTTAACCGTATCTGTAGCAGACGACTTCATAAGCAATGCGACGATTGTAAGAAATAAATAAGTAGGCTCAGAATGTTATTTTCTCTTTGCACAATGGTTTTTAACTCAACAAGAATTGAAAATGACTGTAGCCTTTAGTTTTTATGCTATTTAAGCAGCCTTAACCCTTTACCAAATGCTTTCGACTGTCCCAAATTGAAAGAGTCTGCAGAGGACATTTCAAAATGTGATGAAATAGAAAATAATCTTCTGATAGGGCAGAACACATTTTGAGAAAAGGAAAAATTGCTCGTAAGGAGCAATTTCTCCGTTTCCCACAATGTTTTCAGAGTCCTCTGCAACAAACTGGTCAAATGCCGTTATTGTATGGTAATGGGTTATGACAGCATTGTCGCCAAGTTCATCACCTTTCTTAAATGTGTTCTTAAAAAGCGCCGCCCAGATTCATGAAATTTCAATCGCAACAGTTATCTCTTAAATATATTAACACATCCAACGGATGTCTTAGTAGTGCAGTTTGCGCACATCCGATAGCAGAACATATTGTCGCAGATTTACTCACGCAGACTGGTCTTCTCGTGGATAACCCGGTGTGTAATTTATCTCAGTAAATAAAAGGTTTCCGATGCGTGCTTTCAAATCGTGTTTCATATATATGTTAATTCCGTCATGTGACAGTTACGCAAAATGGCTCTTATAAAAAAAAAAGTTGATTGAATGCGCCATAAACTCATACAATAGAACATTCTGTCCAGTTCACGAAAATTAGTTCTCAGACTAATGTATGGTGTAAGGAAAGGAACGAAAGTTAAAATAAAGATCAAGTTGAAAAAAAACTAACAGACCAACTGTTTATTTTATCGGTTAACAGCAAAATATAAGGTTCAACATATGTTCAATATAAATTCACCCATAATTTAGCTTTTGGACTTTGATTTTCGTTGGAAAACCAAAGTCGTGATTTCATCGGTCTTTCCAGCAGGACTTATTTGTACAAAATGGCTTCCGTATCAAAGCCATTCGTGACATTTGTGGTAGTCAATATTTTGATAAGAAAAATAATCAAATTGCCTAAGAGTTCAACGTAAACGCCAAATCAAACGTCTTTAAATGATATTACAGACTTTTGATGAAATTAACATTTCAATATTTTGGCTGTGGTTGGTACCATTAGTTCTCCTGATGGTAAAGTATCTTTGATTGGTTAATGATAATTAGAATGTCATTTGAAATAGGTTCGCCCTTATCAGAGTTTACATGTAAATGTACATGTATTGGTTATTCTCATTCTAAATGTAAGCAAGTCACAATTCTTGTTTTAATTTCGGTCCTTTCCGTACACCATACTAAGGCGGATAAAATATGACATCGTTCTGAATGAAGGGGCTATAACACTTCGGTTTTGAACAATGTTGTATATGTTGAAGACTAGAATTAGTCGACCTAATTCTGATTCCAATGACTATATTTCTGTGCATATCATATAACAATACAGCTGTTATGCAGCATTTAGTTAATTGACTAACTTTTCAAACTAAATTTCCTCAGATAAGTAAACAAGCAAATTTAGTTCATCAGTGGCACGTAGTGGAAGTAACCGTTTGGGGACTTAAGAAGGCACGTGCTCATGGATAATTTTCCTGAATTATTCATTTATAAAAGGACCGATTACACACACTGCTTCAATCACAGAAAAAAAACCCTATTTTGTTGGTACTTTTTAGAATCGTCTTGTATTCCAGTTTTGAGACGACAGGCGACTTCAGACCAGACATGACCAACAACTTAGATAGTAAAAACTGAAACTTTTCCGATCAATTTTATCATGCAAAACGTGTAATGTCTACAACATCATTAGCAATCTTATTTGACATCCAACCGGTACATTTTTTCCACCACCTGGCTCTTAGCGAAATGAATCATAATTTTATAATACGGATTGTTTAAATAAATACTTATACATTTACCGTATTTGACTGGCACTCCACCGCTGTGCACAACGACCTGTACGAAAATGTTACAGAGTGTGCAGTCTTGGAAAGAGAACATGAACGTCAAGGTTGTTCCTTTAATACTTCGCTTTTACCGATATGTCCAATTGCGTGTCTCAACTCACAGTATTTGCTAAGATAACTTGTACTATTAGTAAATTCCAGAAATCACATTTGGAATTATTAAATATTTTTTAGTATTGCATTGTATCGACCTTCACTAGATGTTAAGAAAAACTACATGGTCCTGTGTGGCCGAGTGATTAAGTTGGTCGTTCCCAGGTTCGAGCCCCACGACACCTCTGGTTATGTGGGAGTGGCATTTGACAAGTCACTTCAGAGCCATAGCCTAGTACTGGTGGATCCAGGAGAGCCGTTAGATAACTGATCAATTATTGGTACAGCGTAGAACACCATAAGAAAACTACAGTTACAAAGTGTAAGACAAACAATTCCAACAGTAGTTTCTAGCCCGAGCTTCCTCCAGAGATAATGTGAAAAATATTCCCCTATGACAAAACTACCGATAAACATAAATATTACCTTGAATAAAAGTACAATATTGTCATGTAACACAACACTGGAAGTGTTTCAGTGAGACGATTTTAATGTCACACTTAGTAACATTGCTTATCTCAATATTGAAATAAGAAGAGTGCTGTTTTTAACTAAGCATTCTTTTTAGCTTTTGTGAAATGCTTTGCAGGAGCACATGATAAATGCCAATTAGCTGAAGATATATCAAGAGTTCAGTGCAATAAAATAGCAATTGCTTTATGATTATGAAACACTTACAGTCTTGCATTAAACCCTTGATATACCATGGCTTCAATTGAGAAGTCTCTGAATCTAACCAGAGGTCATTTTTTTTAACATTGCGGGTGATAGGAGTCAATACGTCAAAAAGCTCAGCGACATCTTGATATCAAATAGCATAAACAAGTTCCAAAGGGACCATACTCCTGGCTTCATGGAACCCATTTGTCTTAAGTTGTATATGAGCCATACTTCTATCTTAGTACAATCTAAAGTAATATGATGTGGTCAAAATATTCAAACTACATACATGTATACTAACTATCAACAGTTGGTAGTAAATGTATGTAGTTTGAAAGTAACAAACGGCTTAACCCATTACCAGACAAAAACGAAATTGACAAGATCATTGCAGGCAACTCTGGAAATCATTGTGGAATTGCTCTTAACAAACAATTTCTCCTTTTCCCAGAATGTTTTCTGCCCTATCAGAAGATTATTTTTCCATCTCATCCCATTTTGAAATGTTGTCAGCAAACTTTTTCAATTTGGGACAGTCAAAATTTTTAACGTTTGGTAAAGGGTTAAATGCATGGCTGAATTAGAGGAAGTGGACCTAAACACTTTACCATGCTGGAGAAAGACTGAGGGGAAGATAATTGGGTTAAATGTCAAAAAGTAATTCTTTACTTGAGGGAGATGCATGTATTTAAAAGAAAAATCATCTATTTTGTCATTTTTATTGCAAAACAAAATGAAAGCAAATGGGTAATTTTTGTTAGGAAAACTGATTTAAATGTTATAACGTAAAAAATCACAAATGATCAAAATATGCAGTCAACTCATATTGATTCATGACACAATTTGAAATGCCTACATGGCAAATGATATAAAAAATCAAAAGAGATACAAAAGTTACACATAATGGAACATAAGGATCTAGTAATCATTCGGATCAATTGATGGCAAGATACATGAAAGTGGCCTTATTAATTTTCCTTTTGAGCAAACTCAAATACAAGTGAATAAAATTCGTACTTTTGCATTCCCCTTATTTGGAGACTTTGTAACTTGTCCGTATCCAAAGCAGCTAAAAATGTCAACATTAAGTTTGAAAGGGGACAGTTTTTGTCATATTGAGGGTTCAATGCAAGACTATAGTAAGGGCTTCATAAACATGAACTACTTACTATAGTATTGCACTCAACCTTTGATATCGAGTAGAAACTATCATTTCCACTGATGTTACAATGGTTTCTTTAATATACTCCTACGGATGTATTAATATGGATAATAACTTATGTGTTACATATTGTGCTTCCAATAAACCACTCTATTCAATCAATCTATTGAACAAAATGCTTTAGTGAAAATGAGAACAATTTGATGGTTAATTGCAAGACTATATAGTCCTTCACAAATGTAAAGCATTTATTATAGTATTGCACTGAAATCTCAGCATGCAAAGTACCCAAATGATAAATTGCTTAAAACAATAATCATTTATTTTTCTGTGTTGCAGTGGTTTCACCATTCATCAACTGCATTAAACTGTAGTAAGTATATATTCAGGTTGATAGAGAAGACAAGGTCATGAATCATACAATTCTGTGTGTCTAGTTTTCTCTATTAATCAAATGTTTATTACTGGTCAAGTGTGAAGACAACAGCAGACCACAATATAGCACACTATTAACTATCAAAAAAACCATTTTATTTTGTTAACTCTGGTACGAACCATGAGGGAAAAAAGGGGTAATTGCTCCTCATGAGCAATGTTTCCTTTTGTCACAGAGGTTTCTACTCCTGGTGCATTAGAGTGGGTTAAAATGAATGAATGGTGTTTTAAGGCACATTGACAGCTAAGTCATCTAGCACACATTATAAGATTGGGTTAAAATATGGAAGGGGTGATACAAACACCTAATCTAAAAGCTATTCAATTCCTGATAGGTCCTGCGATAGACAGGTTTTAGTTAATACTGTACTAAAACAACCATTCAATCAAAACTGACCATTCTTGAAAGACATACTAGTAATTAAAGACACATTTTGAAATCTACAAAAGCTGAAAAGTTTGAGACCATAGTACAAAACAAACATGGAAGATCTGATCTGAAATAATGCACAACCATTAAACTGAGTGAACAAAGCTTTTAGGCCTGAATCTCTTCAAGATTACAAATAATGAAATATTTGTAAGTAAAAGAATACACAGAAAAACACCCTACAAATTTATCATTTAAAACATGGAAAACAAACATTATCAAAACCTATTCAACTGACTGGACAATGTTCTTAAATACATGAGCATAGAGATTCAAATATGAATAAAAAAAAGTTTGATAAATAAAAAAAGAAATCACAGTATTATGAAGGAACTTGAGTTACGGCCTGAATTTTCCATTACAGACCAAATCATAGCAAGAGTTAATCACAAACACCTAATTGCTTGAAACAATGATGACTAAAGTTATTTTTGAGCTGTATGTATAAAACTAATCCTCTATGAAGTGTTTCAGGACTGGTGTATATACAAACAGCTTACTACACTTTGAACATTTGAAGCAAGTTTATAGTAAGTCCTTCAAAACCATGAATCACATGTTGCAAAATGTTGACTTAAGAATTGTAAAAAAAGGTAAAACTTATAGAGAATATTAAAAAAAGATTGCTCAGCAAACTATCCTTTAGCAAGTGTTTATTGAATTATTTTTTTTTTACATCAGAGTAAGACAGTATGAAGAAATGGTCACAATTTATGAAATCTTTTAATAAATTACGACAGTTTGCATAAAAACAAAGTGACAATATTACAAAAGTGAGCGAATCTCCTCATGTTAGATTGGTTTTTATTTTGTCTTCTGAAGTTGCCTTTAAATGGCATATGTAATGAATTAAAAACCATCTTGAAGCATAAAATTCATTTGACAGATGAAGTTGGTAAAAGGTCAAGCGTAACATGATTTGAGTATGCAAAACACCTGAACATTTAGACTAATGTTCGAAATTGAATATCCGAAAAGTACATGCAATTTATTCGAATTGAGATTTCACTATTTGTTCCATCCCTAAATTTTAGCGCGAAATCAACCTAAATGAAAAAAAAGAAACACATTAAAAGTAGCCAAAAGTTTAAATCCAACCAAAAGTTAAGCATTATAGCGTTAACAGTTCTCCCATTGAGGTAAATATGAAATTTGTTTTGTTTAACTGTGATCTTAAATAGCTTCTTCTCTCTTTCAGTTATATTCCAAACTCATCAGCTTATATGAGCTGATTAAGCTGGAAATTATCAAATAAAAAATCTACATTTCATTCATCGGATAGGAGATTTCATCTCATTAGTATCAATTATGAAAGCATTAGCTTCGACATTTTGGGAAGAAAACAGGACCCTGATGCACATCTGAACAATACGCTAGTGCTGTTCAGGCTTTAACACTACTAAATAGCATATCAATCTCTTTCATCAATAATTAGAAAAATATAAAACTGACAGAATTATAGGAAAATCTCAAACGTTGATCCAACCAACAAATTACATACACAGAATTATTCATAGAAAAAATGATTGTTTGCAATGCCAATAAGATATATATATAAAAGCATGCTAATTGGTCAATTTTTCTTAACCCTTATAGTGCTGGAACTGACTTCATGCTTATACAAACAGGTTAGATCAAGGCAAACAGCCAAGAAAATTGGCAGCTGACCTGTGATCAAACCTGTTTGCTACTCTGAGTATCTTTCCTCATCAAAATTAAGCAGATATTATAGGCTTTGGAAAGCAGACGACACAAAAATCTATTTTAGAAAATCATTACCCAGCATTCTAAAGGTAAATTACATACACTTTACCAATTTGCATATATAACATTGCCAGACAAACATCATGCTGAAACACCATATTAACCTCAGCTTGAGCCGATTTTGAACCATTACGCAATACCAGATCTGGTAATACAAGGACATAAGATTTCTTCATAAAACTGGGCAGACCCATTGTGAAAAAAAGAAGAAAAAAAATGGTCAGAAAGTGCAATTAATCCTTTTGTCACAGTTGTTACTCAAGACTTTCACAATATATGTGACACAGTGAGGTATCATGAATCAGTCAAATCATAAGAGCTACATACTCTGAATTTAGCTTTCAACTAATGGTCCAGGGTGCCATTTTACTAAACGACTTAAGGAATTTATTTGCGGAAGTCAAAACTGATAAGCATGGATAGTATCTTAAACGGGAAAGCATCTTAAACAAAAGTATTTTGCAATGTGACACATCATTCGAAACGTCTCGGAGACTGTGACTATGAGTATACTAATAATTCACCCATTCTTTATGTATACGATTGGTGACTTGTTTAAATGGGATCTGCTTCAAGCAATCCAATAAAGAGAGTGATAAAGACTAAACAAATTGGGTGTACAAATGAACTAGGAAAAGCAGCCTAATATATCATACTGGTTGCATAGAAATATGATAATTACACAACATTCCAATTAATGGTACCCTATTTCCCTACTATCCTTCCAAATTTTAACCAATCAAAATTGATATGTACAAACTATAAACTTCTTCCTGATACCAAATGGAAACATTGTGACAAATGTAAAAATCACCTGATAAAACCAATTTAGGGATTACTACTTTTGTCACAAGCTTCTTACTAAGTGAAAGACTTAAAACAATTCCTAAGGAACCAAGTTTAAATGCATATAAAACCAAACTAGAGCTAATAAACCAGGCATCTTCTTTTCTTTGCTTGGTTGTAATAATCATCACTATCGCCATTTCTTACAAAGTCTGCGTCCTTAATATAGGGTGTTTCTTCAGACGCTTTCCTCTTGCCAATTTGTGAACTAAACACAAGTCTACAGTCCCCAGCTTTCCTTACATTCCAGTAATTCTTTAAATCATTCTGCTGTTCTGGTCTGGAGACAGGTACTTTGCGAAGCTTTAAACGGGTTTCTCCCGTTTGTTCCGCATTGTACACACACCTACTGGTGGCCTGTTTGGTTTTATCCTCTTGCACATTCAATTGAACACAATTCCTGCTGTCAAAGTTACTATTTACGCTGTGAAACATATGTTTAGCTAGCACAGGTGAACACGTAGGAAAGCCATTGGGAGTTGATGTGTGATAAGGGAATGAATTATTTGTCACATGATTTGCACCATTCATGGTAGGTTGGGATATACCAGCAATATATGGACTAGGCTGCTGAGGTAAATGACTAGGAAATAATTGAGACATTTGTTGGGGTACTTGATTAAAAGGACTAGAACATGGAGCCACATTTGTCAGATGGGGATATACCATTGACGAGTAGTTCCCTTCATACATAGCACTGTGTGGGGAATGATAACCCTGACTGTTTGGTGTAGAACTGTTCACTATGGCACTGTCCCTGTGATGCTGATATGCCACATTGGCTTCCGTTAACTTCCTTTTCTTTGGAACTGCCGTTTTGTAGTAATTGTATTGACAGGTCCCTTCAGCTATATCCTCTGTTCTTATTGTCGACAAACCAGCAGAGGAGACAGCTGATTGTGGAGACGAAGGGTACCAGTCAGACTGTAAACTAAGGGTTGGTTCCACCATACCTGACAAAAAACCACAATGAGACAACTGGTTTGAATTGTTTGCACAAAAACTAGAAGTTGAAGACAGGAATGATGGCTGGGAATCATTTCTTTTACGTTTCTCGGTTTTGCGACTATTCTTTTTAGCAGCTGTAGGTTTTGAGTTACATGCTGAGCTTGGAGTGGCTCTATCAGGAAGACCACCACTGAGTTTATGGAGGGGATATTGGATACTCTGTACATACTGCCCCTGTATATTGCTGCTATTCAAAGATGTACCGTGTGTAGAGCCTTGATTGACACACATATATTGTTGAGAGGAAGTAGAATCATGTCTTGGGGATGACACCGCTAAGTAGTCAGTCATAGAACTCATATAGTAAGATGAGCTTGGAAAGGACTGATGTACTTCTGATGGGAAAGAACCCATATTATTGCTGTAGGGCTTAGCACACTGTGTTTCATATGGCAGTATGCCAGTGTTAAAATAATCCCATTGCATGCCAGCTTGGTTTACTGTATGTTGCTTACTACCTTGAAAGTTGGCTGGGTTTACTGTATGCTGCACACTTCCATGCATGTTAACTTGGTTTACCGTATGTTGCATACGCCCGGGAATGTTGGCTTGGTTAACTGTTTGTTGCATATTATCTGGCATGTTTGTTTGGTTTACTGTTTGTTGCATACTCCCTTGAAAGTTGGCTTGATTTGCTGTATGTTGTATATTTCTTGGCATGTTGGTTTGGTTTACTGTTTGTTGCATACTAACAGGAATGTTGGCTTGATTAACAGTATGTTGCATATTCCCTGGAATGTTGGTTTGGTTTACTGTATGTTTAATTCCTCCTGGCATGCTGGCACCAATGCATTGTTTCTCTGTGCGATTTGGAATATTCCCTTTTGCACTGAATCTACAATCATTCATCATTGGACTTGATACCATTGGTTGTGCTTGGTTCAAACTATTCTGCATGCATGAATCACGTTTTTCTACACTGCCAACTTGTAATGGCTGTGACATTGGACTATAAGGGTTATAACTATGCAGACTGTTATCCAAAGTGTCTGAAGATTTGGGATTAGAGCATTGCAAAGTTTCCACTGTTTTCAGGGTTTGATATTGAAAGTTTTTATCAGTTTTGCAGTCTGTGCTAGGCAATAATGCTTGACTTTTTGTATGATTTTTAATGGCATTTTGTCCAATGTCTTTGCACCTAAAATCATTATCAAGTGATTGGTGAGAAGGTGTAGCACACTTTTGTGAAGAATGAGCATTTTCTGAGCTTACTTTTGGAGCCTGTTTACATGTCACGGGTAGGTCACTAATTGGCAAACTTGAATCTTTCATGGGAACATCATATCTTGAAAGAGATGGTCCTCCAATTGGAATGCACACATCAGTTTTGTCACCATTTCCTACACATGGTTGTTGAGCCCTTTTATTTGGTGCACTGGACTCGCCATCGGCCTGCTTGAAGCTCAATAAACCTTTTATTTTAATACCTTTATCTGTCAAATGACAACTTATGCTGCTCTTTTGACTCATACATTCTGAATCTTTAGTTTCCTTGTCAAATTTATCATCAAATTCCTCTTTCTTTGCAGCCTCATGGTTATTTAATTTTTCTGAAGGGTTCATTCTAAAATTTTCAAGAGTACAATCAGAGATACTTGTACAATCTGAAAGATCATCTGATAAATAATCCGACTTAATGACTTCACTTTCAATATCATTTTTCAGTGTTGTTTCATTGTCTATTTGTATTGGCTTTATCATATCAAACATTTGTCCAGCTTCATTTACATGAATACTCTCTTTGTCCTCTATGGCACTTGTCTTAAATACACTGTTTATGTTGTTATTACTATCAGCAGGTTGAGCTTCAGCAACGAAGGAATGGAGAGAATTATCTGATTCACCAGAAACTTCAAACTTTTGATTCTTAATCCATGCTGCAACAAAGTTATTTGATGACTCTGCTGAGTTTTCATTAAATATATTACTTATATCACATTTGCTCTTAGCAGTTAAATTAATTGCTTGAGGTACTTGGCTATCATTTGTAACAAGTGTTTTATCCAGATCTTGACAAGGTTGATCAGCATGGTCTACTTCATCAGCTGGCAATAACCAGTTCCTAATGGAGGACCAAGTACCTCCAGAATTGGCCACGTTCTTCATCATCTCATCTCTCAATTCTTCATTTTCTACTTTTGATGGAGTTTGATTAGTATCTACCTTGCTCGTTTGATCTTCTTGAATTGATTTGAAATTCACAACTTTTGGTATTTCACTTGAAATTGATTCCTCTGTTATGTTACTGTAATCTGGGTTTGTAGTAATAAGACTTGTTTTAGTGTGCAATTTCTGTTCAAATTTAAAAGTATCACAGTTTGAATAAGGGAACTCTTGATTCTGTTCAAATCCAGGTTTTGGTTCACTATATGTACCGTTGGCACTCTGGTTTTCACAAGAAACTGTCATCATGTTACCAAAGTCTTGTTCAGAAGAGTTTTTAACAAACTGCTCCATAGAAAGCGGGGCTCCCAAGATTTCTTTAGATGAGACAGATTCAAATGATATAATAGAGCCTTTGACTATGCATGATTCTCTGCTGTGTTGGGATTTCTCTGTTAAAATCGTTTCTGCAGATTGTCTACCTGACTGCTGTTTGGTGCTTCTAACTTCTGAATCATTTGACTGCAAGAACGTCAATACATTAGCAACACCATGATCTCCAAATGAACAAGAAGAAGATGAAAAATTAGCCTCTGGTACAAAGTTATTATTGAATGTTAGTGAACTTATAGGAAGTTTGTCTGAGACAGGCACATGTGCAGTTTGATTTGTCTGTACTATTCCATTTGCTTGGTTCTTTATATTGTCTGAATCTTGTTTAAATTCGGAGGTATTGCATAGACTCATTACTGTTGTTGTCAGATTGGTTTCTGATGTAGCAATCTTTAGTCCTTCACTACCAATATATCTATCACTTAGATTATCCTGTAATAGAGTATTTGATGCTATCCCTTTGGTGAAAGTGGATGACTGAACAGATTCTTTACCAATAAGTGTTGGTAATGGAATGCTTGCTGGATAACATGTTGATCTGTCTTTATCACTTTCTGTCTTTTCTTTGGACTCTGTTTCATTTTCATAAATAAAATGGGAAAATGTATCGACAGAGTTGATGATATCCTGTTTAGAAGCACTATGATCATCCTGACAAAAGGTCTCTAAATGTTGTAGTTCCCCTATCATTCTGGTTCCTTCAATCTCTCCAACTTTCTTGCTGTTAGAATCACGGTCAAATTTTCTCAGAAATGTATCCAAACCTGGCAATCCCGCAGATATGATCTCTAATGATTTAAAATTAGCCTTGGAAGAAATGAAGGCTAAATGTTTGGTGCTCTTCAGATGCTCCTTCAATATTCCCTTGTACCAATGATCACATGATTCACAGTAGCCTCCTTTAGGTGCTGCTTTCATGATCTTTTTCTTTGACTTATTCCCATCACTTTGTCTTGTCAGGACAATGCCCACATCAAATGGTGAACCGGCCTCGTTGTAAGCTATCTTTGGGACAGTTTCATATTGTTTAAATAAGGGCCTGTAACACTGTGCATTATCTTCTACCTTCAAGAAGTAGCAGTTCT
This sequence comes from Cerastoderma edule, assembly GCA_947846245.1. Taxonomy (NCBI): domain Eukaryota; kingdom Metazoa; phylum Mollusca; class Bivalvia; order Cardiida; family Cardiidae; genus Cerastoderma; species Cerastoderma edule. Next base: position 15,656,671 of record OX401405.1, on the reverse strand, counting down.
CTTTATCTTTGTCCCAAGTGATAGGGGACATTCCTTGAAGGAAATCATTTTCTTTCTGCTGCGCCTTTTTCTGAAGCTTGATCTTAGAAATAGCCTTTGCTGTGACCTGCACAAATTCTTTGGCGGTCTGTGTTTTGACACCCAATAGTGAGGCTCTGTGGATGATATCATTTTTCTTGGATGATCCATCGCCTTTGTTGTCTGTTGATGCATTCAGCAAAGCTTGACCTGAAACAATTATTTGAGTTTTGTAATGTGGTTTATTCATTCCCTCATATGGGATTTTGTGACCCTCAATTTGATAGCAATAGCACGCCACAAGCACAAAAAATAATGGTTCATGATTATATTTGTATGTTTATGTGTAAAATTGACTTATGCAAAAACTTAGCCTTAATTCCATTTGTGGCATTGTGCCTAACATTTACAATGTTTGAATTCATTTATTTGCTTTTAAATAACATTGACAACTTTCATACACAGCTTTGTGCATCATATATATTTTCCCCTTGCAAATGTGTAGAAATGGCATTTTTTGTATCCCATAAAAGGCACCTTCCCAATTGGAAATTTCTTTAAATTCATGCAGTTTTCCAAAAATCTCAAAGTCATTCCAGCTTTTGGGCTTCCCAATTCATCAATATCAGCGATAAAATTTCCAAATTCAACAGACTTGGGCCTCTTCCCAATTGAAGGAAAAAAGCCCTGACACAGCACCCGTAACTGTAGTCATACCAGTTTGATATGTTCGGAAAAAGTTGAGAAATATTTGCAATGTGCAATATTTCTCGTCATATCAAACTTTCAAAGGATTCATTTAATGAAGGACTGTGCTATAAAATGTTTGTTGCAACGTTTGAAGAACCAATATTGCCAAATTTGTTACCATGAATTAACAAATTATTTTACTCTCAGTTGCAAATGAATCCTTTTTCAATCAATCCATGCACTTAACATGTCTATATTCCGCATGCTAATTTTGTAAATACGGTTTAATTAAGCCTAGGTGATAACTTTTTGCGCCTGATAAAATTTCTCTGCGCATCGCACTGGAACGTGAAAAACCTATTAGGCAGTTTTCTAAATTATTAACAGAAATTGATGCCATTATTTGGTGATGTGTAAGTTTATTTAGATAACTTGTCTTATCAATTGACATTGAATGGTCATTCTGTGCTTTAAATCTGAATATGAAAAGTCTGACATTATTTTGATCCTTCGAAATTTCAATGTTAGATTGCCCCATCAGAAAATAAAAAGCAATCTTCATGTCAAATTCCTTCGACAACTGTAAGCAATCTTCGTGACAAATACTAATACAAATACTACCATAACTGGGGCGTACATAATTAAGGGAGTGTTAGACTTAGGTTCAAAGAAGGGGTCCTCCTGCGTCCCATGTTGGAGCCCCGTCAACACCTCTGGTTTCGTGGCAAGTCACTTCAGAGCCCTTGCCCAGTAGTGGTGCATCCAGGAAAACAGTGTAAAAGGTAAACAGTGTATTACAATACTCACCTCGACTCAATGGGATATTTTGCAATTTATTGAAGTTTGTTGTAGTTTTCTTGTTTTCATCTCCATCTATCAATATAACGTCTAATTCTTTTGAAAGAAAAGATTCAATTTGTCCTCCTAGGTCATGGATTCTCTGAACAATCTTTTGCTTCAATGATTGCAATTTAATGTCAACATAAAACAACTTTCCACGATATGGAACATCTTGAAACGAAAGCTGTCTGCGAACGCGATAACCGCTCGAATTCGAGCTCATCTCAGCATTACAGCTTTAGTTGAGACGAGAAAATATTCGAAATGTACTTTATACGATTCCTCTGTTGCACTTCGCTTCTTAATCAAGAGAACAACACGCCAACATGAGAATTTTTATGAAATTTCTTCTTCAACTTCGTCGAATTACCCGCTCATGTCGGAAAACAAATCGTCTGTGTGATCCGGAAGAAACCGATAAAACCCGTCCTTTTTTGTCTTGAGTGGCCCTCGAAATCGTCTCAAATTGTAAAGATGGCAGGATCTGCGAAGAATGCCTTTAAATTCATCGGTATGTATTTTTATCGTGACTTTTATAATAGAACACTTATATGAACTTTTTTTTAGTTAATTGGCAACCGATGTTGGCATTGGTTTCCGTTTAATAGAGAAAGGCTTGTAGAGTTTAGAACGATGACTTATCGTTACCAAGACGTATCGTACTAAATAAGTCAATTCATTTACACTTTAACATTTTATTGGCATGTTTGCATTGATCATTTAAATTAGCATACATCATGCAACTCCTCATTTATTTGCAATATTTTAATTAATTTCCAATTCTGTTCATTTTGTCACGCCCAAATCTATTACATTAATAAGCAAATAATTGTGATACACAATTTGTAATTAGAACTTGTGTGTTATGGACAAGTTCCCCTGTTGTAGCAGAGACTTTATTGGGGGTTTCATTGGTAAGTTTCATAACCCTGTACTCCATGATTCCTCTTTTTGACACATATCCTGAAGTAGACCCAGGATACCAGTGACCATAACTGAAGGATCATTGATAGTTCCTGATGAATTATTTACCGGTAACTAATTTAACAACATTGTAGACAAACTAATTTGAGGCGATCGGAAAATATTGAGAAATTTATGCATCGGGCAATATCTCCTGTTAGATTGCCCCATCACAAAATAAAAAGCAATCTTCACATCAAATTATTTTGACTATGTTGCATTGGTAGAGTGTCAGCCTCTTGTACCAAGGGTCCAGGGTTCAAATCCTTGATTGGTGAGGTGAAAACTTCCGAGACTAACCTATTATTCAGCATGAGTACCGATTAAAAGTATTCAGGAAGCTGTCATTGAGAGTGATTTAAACAAGCTTCAAGCTTCCTTCACAACTGATGTAAAACAAAACAAATAAGTTAAGTTGTAATTGTCTAGATACCCTATAAAGATAAAAATGTTGTAGTGCTAACAAAATCCTTCTTGAGCGAGTGGGTAGAGGTGAGTGGTTCATAAGTACTAACTTCATGGGACCAGAATATGAGATTTAGCATCCAGGAATTCAGTACCAAAACACATATGCCCATCATTAATTCATATAGCATAGCCAATTGTTTGAAAATGCTCTTTTTTGTAACTTAAGGAATGCACTTTTTAGCAACTTAGTACAGATAGTAACAATAAGTGACCTGGCACCATGATTTATTAGGGAAAAAAAATGCTGAAAATGTTGAAAACTTTAACATCAACCATGGAGGTAAAATACTTGATAATTGAATGAAGATTCATATTCATGAATGTAATAAGACTGTTTGATGATTCATCTTTTATATTTTCAGACATAGGTGCCAATTTGACAGGTGAGGATAATAAGGAATTAGCAGACAATCTCTAAGGATAAATGTAAAGGACTGTTAGCCACTGATTGGTTGTGCTATTATATATACCCACATGTCGAAGGCTCAATGCAAGACTATAGTAAGTGCTTCATAAACATGAAGCACTTACTATAGTATTGCATTGAACCCTTAATGTCCTCTATAACTGAGAGGGGCAGAATCTGATTTTGATTCACTTGTCTGTGAATGCCAAATCATTTTTTGCACTTTTCCGTATGACGGTTTTAAAGATTTTTTTAGTAAATATTCACTTGTCTGTTAAGCCAGGTTTTGGACCAGTTTTGCAATAGGGACAACTGATTTTGCCACACCTGATAGGTCATCTACCAAGATTGTTCAAAGTATGACCTTCAAAGCCAATTATGGTCCATCTATGGGGCTTATCCCTTTGATTGCACTATTTATAAGGTGAACAACCCAGGGCCCTCTTGTTTTGATTTTGTTGCCTTTAAGTTAAAATAACACAGTGATTTGACAAAATTGCAGTAATTTTTCACTTATACCTTACCTTACTTGTTTGTCCCAAACTTCATGATAAACCACCAGCATCAGAAGATATAACCCTTAACATCACTTTTCCACATCTGCTGGTAGTCTTGAGAAACGGCTGTTGCATAGAATATATAACAAGTATTGAGTCTTTTAGCCTCTGTTCAACATTTTATTGAAAATGCATTTTTTTACACTTTAGATCAAAATTAGCTGTTTGCTGTTGCTCTCAATCTGACAAGTCGGAGAATCAGATGTGAGGGAGTAGGGACATTAGCTCTTAGAATGCTGGGTAATTTTCTAAAAATAGATTTTTGTGTCATCTGCTTTCCAAAACCTAAAATATCTGCTTAATTTTATTAAGAAAGATACTTGGAGTAGCAAACAGGTTAGATCACAGGCCAACCGCCAAGTAACTTGGCGGCTGGCCTGGATCTAAACTGTTTGCATAAGCATGAAGCCGGTTCCAGCACTATAAGGGTTAAGGTTTGTGTTATTTGTTACAGATCCAGTGTTTAGAGGCATCTATCGAGGGAAGAGACATCATGAAGGTAAGCTAGTTTGACAAACATAGCAAAGAGAAATCCCAGACACAATAACATTCCAACAGTGAAACAATTGGCATCCACTGATGGGTTTTACTCTCTAGAAATATACCTGCATTTTCTCTATAATAATGTGTTTAAGTTCAAATACTTGCATAAAGGTTCAATGAATGTCCGATAACATCCACTTTTCCCTAGTCTTAGTATGTGGGAAAAACATAGGCATGGCAACTCTGACAGAAGAAGAACTCTTCATTCCACCACTGCAACTGATGTTACAAAGCAAGCAAAGAGAAATCCCAAAGACACAATCACATTCAATTAGTAAAAACACTGTCTCCCACTGATCAGTTGTGCTTCTTTAATTATACATGCATTAAGTCTGATGATATGTTCAATGGAGTATGTTGTTAAATACTCTTGTATTAAGATTCTTTTCTTAGAACCTTTTTTTTTTCAGATGACTTTTTAGATGTTTTGAAAAGAGCAGTTGACATTGGAATGAAAAAGGTATCACCTAAAACCTCCTTACTTTTATTGATTTTGCCATGTGACACATAGTATTGATTCCCCCATATTGAAAGAACCAGAAATTATTGAAAATTTTGGAAGTTTCGTTTCAAGATAAAATAAAGTTGGTTTCAGGGATATAAATAGTTTCTCTCCATATGGTGTTGGGTAAAAACTTTTAGGACAAAAGGATCAATTGATCATAAGGAGCAATCTATGCTTTTGTCACAGTGCTTTTAAAGTTTCATTATTATTATCATTATAGACGTGGGTTTTTTAATTTATTCTTTGATTTAACCCATTACCAAACAATAACGACATATGACCAGTTTGTTGAAGAGGACTCGAAAACATTATGGGAAAAGGAGAAATTGCTCTTATCAAGCAATTTCTCTTTTTCCCCACAATGTTTTCTGCCCTATTAGAAGATTACTATTCGATTTCGTCACATTTTGAAACATCGTTTGCAAACTCAATTTGGGACATGGCCCTTTTATATGAGAAATACCCTTCAGTTGCATAGGTATGAGTGTGCATTTAACAATGGCTATATGATTATGTATTGACCAACAGATCATGGTGACAGCAGGATGCCTCAGTGATGTTCAAGAAGCTGTGAAGCTGGTAAAAGATCATGGTGAGAAGGGTTTTATTCCAATTAATGTCTAAATAATGTTTGTAACCAATTTTGATGTAAAGTATTAGTTTGTTGACAAATTTGAAAAATGATACATGAAAGTATACATAGTTATAAACTTCTATCAAATCTTTCGATGTCGGATATATAACATTATATATATATCCAACATCAATACATTTGATATATTTAATTTTGATGCAAGGAATGCTTACTTGCTTCGGAAAATGTCTTCTATTTTCTCAATCATGACATCTATTGAGGCATTAACTGGTCATCAATGAGGTTATTGGTGATTGCATTCATGACTTAACGGTATGATTTAATCTCTTATTAAGGTCTAAGACAAAGTATTCTTTCATTCTTTATAGATCTTTTATCATGACCACTCTTGATTACTTCATTCCAATTTCTTTAGGTTATCTATCGACTGTTAGTAAAAAAAAAAGATTTTCACAGCAATTCTTCTTCACTTATAGTACTTGGAAAGTCATTTTAATTGAAATTGAAATCTGGTTTGAGTATACAGCCTATAATGTATGAATCAACTATGCTATGGGTGTCATTGAGTGTAGAATTTCAGAGCTCACAGCTTGATACAGGACAAAAGTCATGTAAAAATCTCCAGATAGGAGCAATAGATGACCTGTAATTTATTTACAATGAATGACCTGTAATGTATTTGTAATAGATAAATATTAATTAATTTTCAATATATGACCAGTAATATATTTGCAATAAATGACATATAAAATATTTGTAATTGATGTCTTGTATTTCATTTGCAATAGATGGCTTGTAATTTATTAGTAATAGAAGACTTTATTTATTTGCAAATTATTTGCAAATTATGACTTGTATTTTAATTCAAAACAAAAGACTTGTACTTTATTTGTAATAGATGACTTGTATACGACTGTGGGCTGTCATCCAACACGGTGTAGTGAGTTTGAGGAAAGTGGAGACCCAGACAAGTATATGGGCGATCTGTTACAGCTGGCCTTAGATAACAGGGAGAAAGTGGTGGCCTATGGGGAGTGTGGGCTAGGTAGACTTTATACACTTATCTCATTTGTGACATTTTATTGTACCTGCTGTTAAAAATCTACTTCATCTAGAGCAGCATTTAAATGTGCTTGTTCACAGAAGAGAAAATATGAAAGTCACAAATAGATTATATTGAAGCAGTATAGTTTTTGTTTTGTTGTTTGATGTACAATTAGATGTAGCTTTGAAAAGCATAGTTAATTCAGGAAGCGTCAATTTATTTAAGTATGTACAGTTTATATGCGGTAGATCTCGAAAGGGATGTCATATTATTGGATTAGTGTAAAACACTTTAATTGCTCTTATTTATGGGCCAAGTGCAGGACTGCAGTAAGTCCTTCACAGAAGTGAAAGATCTTATCTTAGCAGAACTGAAAGATCCTTATCTTCACAGAAGTAAAATATCTTATTTTTGCAGAACTGAAAGATCGTTATCTTCACAGAAGTAAAATATCTTATTTTCGCAGAACTGAAAGATATCTTCACAGAAGTGAAAGATATCTTCACAGAAGTGAAAGATCTTATCTTCACAGATATTTGGGCCGGGTTTTGTTTACACATATTTATTGTTGAAAACAAATGATCTGAGGTTGTTCATATTTCAGATTATGATAGGTTCCAGTTTTGTCCCAAAGAAACACAATTAAAGTGAGTGGTTTATGTTGTTTGTTTCCATTCATTATGATAAATTTATAGATTAAAGCATCTAACACAATTATATCTTGTCCTTTTCATATGGATATTTTTTCTGGACAAAACTGAAAGTAACAGCAGATGAAAATTTTTGAAGAAGAAAAATAGCACATTTTGTGTTAATGAGAAGATATTGTGTGAGAATGAGAAATTACTTGTCATGTTCAATTTCTCCTCTTGTCAAAGTGATTGGTTTCTTTCGCTGTAAGTGCGTGCATACAAATGCATATCAATCCGACAAAAGGTTAAATTGTAACAAAATGACAAAAGGAATTTAGGGATACCAAATCAAATGACAGTTGGATATGTGATATAACTTACATTTCCACAATCCACTCACACAAATAATCTTTGTGCAAAGAAAAATGTCTCATTGGAGCATTTCTTTTTCTCCTTAGATTCATAGTGGTCTGCAGTGAATATCGTTTGAAAATATAAACTCATATCCTCCTGTTGAAAAAGAGCATTTGATACATTTATCCCACACCCTGATCCGAAGTACTTTTTGTTGCCAGTTGAAATTGAAGTCAAAAATGCATACCAAAATTTTGAAGTATTTCAGTAGGGAATTGTCCTTTTCAATTTTAATATATTGGATTTTTTTTGTGATAGAAGCTGGAATTGCTAGCCATGTTCAAGTTGATTTTAAAAACTGGAATGCTAGCCATGTTCAAGTTAATGTGAGAAACTGGAATGCTAGCCATGTTCAAGTTACTGTTGGAAACTGGCAAGCTAGCCATGTTCAAGTTACTGTTAAAAACTGGAATGCTAGCCATGTTCAAGTTATGTTCAGAACTGGAATGCTAGCCATGTTAAAGTTACTGTTAAAAACCGGAATCCTAGCCATGTTCAAGTTAATGTTAAAACCGGAATGCTAGCCATGTTCAAGTTAATGTTAAACACGTTTCTCATCTTTTTGTAGAATAAGTAGTAAAATGACTGTAGCTGTTCAAAGACAATTGTGTTATTGCTAGTGATTTTAACACATCACACTAAATTTCTCTTTCAGATATTTCGAAAAGCAGTTTGAATTAGTTGAACAATTGAATTTACCAATGTTTTTGCATGCAAGAAACTGTGCAGGAGACTTTCTGGACATCATAAAACGTCACAGAGAAAAAATTAAGGGTGGTGTGGTAAGAATATACTTATCTTATTTGTTTAACATCGATTGTGTTGGAAGCTTAAAGCTTGTTACATTCACTCTTGATGACTGCTTCCTGGAAACTAAACCAGTACTCACGCTGATTTGTGGGTAAGTCCAAGCAATTTTCATGTCACCTGACAGGGATCGATCCTGGGACCCTCGGTACATGATGGTTATTGTTGAGTGATGTCAATAAGGAGTTTTGGGGTCTTTTATACACAATACATGTATTTCAAATACAGATGGAAAATTCCTATTTTGTTGGTATTCATTAGAATCGTTTGAATAAATAATATGTTTTGATATTTGATCATACACCTCTTATCTGGTTATTTTCATTTTTTATATACTGGGTTTTCATTGCGTCAGCATTATTTCAGTTATATTGTGATGCCTGACTCGTATTGATGGAGGAAAACACCAAACTTAACTGTCAATATCGGCTGTTCAAGCAGGGTAGAATCAGTGACATTCTATAGGTCAGTTGTAAGACTGCCTTTTATGAACTTTCAAATGCTATGATGATCATTATACCATTGCTTGTGATGAATAAGCGGAGTAATTAGAATACAAAAATAGTGAATTATTTTAATATTTTTTTATGGCTGTTTTTTTGTAATTTTGTTAAACTGTTCCACATTTTCTATGTTTGCAGGTACATTCATTCGATGGATCTAAAGAAGAAGCCACAGCTGTGTTAGATCAAGGTCTTTATATAGGAATAAATGGCTGGTATGTGATAGGTCTATATTGTTCTTATTATATTATATATGGGTTTTACATCACATCAACATTATTTCAGTTATGTAGCAATGCCCGACTCTTAATGATGGAGGAAGACCCCATACTCAACTGCCCACAAGGGCTGGTCAAGGTGAGTAGAACCATCGGCATTCCGTAAGTCAGTCGGGAGACTGCCTCTCATGAAAATCCATATCCCTCTCAGGATTTGAACCCATGCGGAGAGGGGCCCATGTGATTTCAAGTTCTGTACTCTAACCACTAGGCCACGGAGGCCCCTATATTGTTCTTATGATATATATGAAAAATTTATAGAATATTTTAAGCACATTTATTCATATGATGCTATCTGGGTGTAATGGGAAAGGGGGAAAAGTAGTTATTATGACATATGAACTGTCAAGCTCTCTTTGTAATATTTTGTAAAAGTGTTTGTTTTCGAAGCGACAAACTGCTTGTTAACCCTTTCCCAAACAACAAAGTTTTGAATGTCCCAAATTGAAAGAGCTTGCAGAAGACATTTCAAAATGTGACGAAATTGGAAAATAATCTTCTGATAGGGCAGAAAACATTGTGGGAAAAGGAGAAATTGCTCGTTACAAGCAATTTCTCTTCTTCCCACAATGTTTTGAAGTTGTCTGCAACAAAGTGGTCAAATGTCGTTATTATTTGGGAAAGGGTTTAGGGTGCTTGTTCACACTTGATACAATTTTCAAGTCAAAATAAAATAAAGTTAATCACCAAATCAAAATATAGCCTTAAGAATTCACAACTATAGAAACTGTTCAATTATTTTGTGTGGAGTATTATATGTCTGAGGATCTCGTTCAAAATGGTAGTTGGAAAGGGAGAAAACGTGTATGTGAGAGACAATTTTTGTTGTCTTGCCAAAGAATAATACTCCAGTTTTTTTTGCTTGACTATTCAAAGAATAAGGAGAGCTATACTACTATCCCGTTCGTCGGCGTCGCTGTCGGTGTCACACCTTGGTTAAGTTTTCACATGCAAGTTTGTATCTCATTAACTACTGTATGGAATTGCTTGATACTTCACACATGTGTTCAGGGTAATAATGTAAGGTCCCAGGCCAAGTTTCAAATCTTTTGTATTAGATTTAAGCAAATTATGCAGCCTTTTGTCCTTAGAATTATCTTGGTTAAGTTTTTGCATGCAAGTTTGAATCTCATGAACCATTATATGAAATATGTGTTTAGGGTCAAAATGTAAGGTCCCAGGCCAAGTTTCAAATCTTTTGTATTAAATTTAAGCAAATTATGCAGCCTTTTGTACTTAGAAAAATCTTGGTTAAGTTTTTGCATGCAAGTTTGAATCTCATGTACCACTATATGAAATATGTGTTTAGGGTCAAAATCTAAGGTCCCTGACCAAGCTTCAAATCTCTTACTTTGAATTTAACGTATCTCATGAACTACTATAGTGAATGGATTGATACTTCAAACATGTGTTCAGGGTAATAATTTAAGGTCCCTGACCAAGTTTCAAAACTCTTGTATCCAATTAAGCAAATTATGCAGCCTTTTGTACTTAAAATTTTCTTGGTTAAGTTTTTGCATGCAAGTTTGTATCTCATGAACCACTTTATGAAATAGGTTGATTCTTCACACATGTGTTTAGGGTCAAAATCTAAGGTCCCTGACCAAGTTTCAAACCTCTAGTTTTAAATTGTAGCATAGTTTGTGGCTTTTTGTAATTAGAAAATCTTGGTCAAGTTTTAAAATGCAAGTTTGTATCTCATAAACTACTTTATTGAATGGGTTGATACTTCACACATGTGTTCAGGGTAATAATTTAAGGTCCCTGACCAAGTTTCATAACTCTTATATCCAATTCAAGCCAATTTCATACCACTATATGAAATATGTGTTTAGGGTCAAAATCTAAGGTCCCTGACCAAGCTTCAAATCTCTTACTTTGAATTTAACGTAATTATGTGGTCCTTTGTACTTAAAAATTCTTGGTTAAAAGTTTGCATGCATGTTCGTTTCTCAACAGCTATTGTAGGGAATCATTGTTTGCACCGTCATATTTTAGAAACAATGATAATTCACTGATTCTCCGACATTGCAGAATAGTAGAGCATGCTGTCTTACGGACAGCTTTTGTTTATTACATCGTCAATTGTTTATCAACTAGGAACGATAATAATAACTGCTTTAAGAAAACATCTTATATTATTGAGACCTTGCCTTGCCATTTCAGCTCATTGAAGACGCAAGATAATATAGATGTAATGTGCTCCATACCCAGTGATAGACTTATGATAGAAACAGGTAACTACTGTTAATCAATTTGGGAGGTATAGAATTTCGATTGTTAAAATCAATGGGTAATGTTGTCATTGTTAGTTATACATTATCAAAGTTTGGCGAGATTTACTGTTATCATCTTAAAAACGAGTATATATGTCTCTCAAAAAAGATTTCATAAACACAGTTCTTTTTCAACAAGATTTCTGCTTTGACTTGATTTTTGTTTTATTATTTGGATACGCCCTATGCTCCAGTGTTAAGATGTATATAAAGAACGGAACTCAATAATGCTGGCTGTAGAAAAGTTTAATTTGCACCATTCCGAAAGATTTTATTGTGTAAATGTCATACCTTGTATTGTGTCATCTTTGGCAAACGTTAAAACAACTATGATCAAAGGAAAATTCAACGAAAGCAACGCTTTTCCTCATTTTTATTTTTCTTAAGCAACAAAAAAATGCAATTCATCATATTATTTGTTTTTATTGTTGTCTGCTTTTCCTTAGAACATAGGCTAAAACATTTATCCCTTCGGCCTACCCTATAAATTCCTACGCCCTGTAGTGTCTTTGTACTTTTTTCAGACGCTCCTTGGTGTGATATTAGAAACACACATGCCGGTATGAAGCATGTGAAAACGCATTTCCAATCCAAAAAGAAAGAGAAATGGGAAAAGGGACATCTTGTAAAGAGTCGTAACGAACCTGCGACTATTATGTAAGTCTTAACCCATTACCAAACAAAAATGACATTTAACCAGTTTTTTGCTGATGACTCTGGAAAACATTGTGGGAAAAGGAGAAATTGCTCGTAACGAGCAATTTCACCTTTTCCCAAAATGTTTTCTGCCCTAGCAGAAGATTATTTTATATTTTCATCACATTTTGAAATGTCGTCTGAAAACTCTTTCAATTTGAGACAGTCGAAAATTTGGCATTTGGTAAAGGGTTAACTGTCAAGAGTCAAAGAAAGAAGGGGGGTGATATTGTATAAAATTGTTATTCAATCAGAAATCTAATACTTAATTCAATGATGTTTGTTGCAAGGGTAAATTTTAATTTTAATTATGTGCAGCATTGAGTTGATTAAAAAATGCCAGAAATTGTTCGTTTTAATATACATGTATACATGTACCCTGAGATCTTTTATTAATTTTACAGTTGTATTTTGTAGCAATTGTGAGTCCCCAGAATTTATATCAAGCACTCTAAAATCTGCTTCCTGAAAACTTTATCGTTAGAAATGCTGTGAAGAGTTCTTAAAATAAATTTTCGCGTCGTCTGCTTTCCAAAACCTTAAATATATAGTTAATTTTAATGAGAAAAGATACCCAGAGTAGCAAACAGGTTAGATCAGAGACTAGCCGCTGATTTACTTCGTGGCTGGCCTGGATCTAATCTGTTTGCATAAGCATGTAGTCGGTTCCAGCATTGTAAGGGTTAATTGCCATGCTACATAAATCCATTAGCTACATCTGTATCAAGTAAATTTACAGCTGGCCTGTGATTTACCTGCTTGCTGCTCTGAATATCTTTCCTCAACAAATTTAGCAGCTATTTAACGTTTTAAAAAGCAGAAGACACTAAAATCTATTTTTAGAAAATTGCCCAGCATTCAAAGTGTTAAACTCATGTGTTTCCCTTTCAGACAAGTACTAGAGGTGATGGCTGGTGCAAGGAACGAGAACATCGAAGATCTCGCCAATGTGATGTATGAAAATACCGAAAAACTCTTCTTTTCCTGATGTTCTATGTGTAAATTAAATTATATAAAAACTCATTGAACATAATCTGTTGTTTCAATTTATCCCTGTCAATATCCATGAGAGTTAGGCGTAACCAATTTCACATTTGTTCTTGTATCAATACGCAATAGTAATTGATTCAAGAGATATTTGCCTCCACCTCCTAGTACAGAACTTGAAATCACGCAGCCCCTTTCCATGTGGGTTAAAATCCCAACTGACTTAAGGAATGTCAATTGTTCTATGCGACTTGACCAGCCTTTATGAGCAGTTTGGGGTCTTCCGCCATCATTACGAGTCGGGCATCACAACATAACTGAAATAATGTTAATGTGATTTAAAACCCATATACTGTAAATACACAAGAAGCATTTACCAAGAAATTGCTTGTAGATCTAACAAATGATTTTTGTATTTTTTCTCATTGTATTATTGTTTTAGATAGAAATGCTTTTCTCCTTTGTTTTTATATTATTCTGCTATTATTCTTTGGTCAGCAACTCTCAGAGGTCTATATTGAGGGTTCAGTTCATGTCTATAACCCTCATGAAAGAGTTATAATATTGTTGCACTGACCAAGAGAAATAAGGTAATGGGTCAAGGCCCAGTTTTTTTCTGATAAAGTATAGTCAAAAGCTATCAATGATGAAATTAAACATATTTTCTTTCTGAACTAAAAAGCATCCCTTCATAGAATCTTTGCAATGACTAACCTATCTGCCATTATATAATGGCTTCAAGTTTGTGTGAATGGGATTAATCTTGGTATCAATAGAATCTTAAAGTTATTCAACCCTTATAGTGCTGGAAACGACTTTATGCTCATGCAAACAGGCTGAATCCAGGCCAGTCGCCAAGTTAATTAGTGACTGGCCTGTGATCTAACCCATTTGCTACTCCGAGTATCTTTCCTCATCAAAATTAAGTACATGTGTAGATATTTAAGGTTTTGGAAGGCAAATGACACAAAAATCTGTTGTTAGAAAATTACCCAGCATTCTAAGGGTTAAGTATTTTCTGGGTTTCACTAGAACTAGGCTAAGGCAGTGTCTTGCCCTAGAACTCTCCAACATTCTACTGCCAATGTTGAAGCTTGAAATCTCCACACCAATGTAACATGTCTTACTTTACATCTTGACCACTCTCCCTTGCAGGACTTCTCAGAATGGTTTTTAAATTGAAAGCAATAGCTAGTTGACCCTTATAGTGCTCAAACCGCCTTCATGCTAATGCAAACAGGTTAGATCCAGGGTTACTGCTAAGTAGATTGGAGACTGGCATGTGATCTAACCTGTTTGCTACTCTGAATATCTTTCCTTAATAAAATTAAGAAGATCTTTAAGGTTTTTGAAAGCAGACGACACAAAAACTTATTTTTAGAAAATAACAGCATTCTAAGGGTAAAGCGAATTCACCTTATCAAAATGATTTCTTGAACAAGTCTGTATGAGTGTGCTCAGTGCCCTGTAAACTCATTGGATCTTACATTCGAAAAGGTGGCTACCTAGTCTTGAATATTGCAATCTGTGACTGGTACAATATGAAAGCAACAGCAGACGCCATTCAAAACCCTTTTTTATATCAAACAGAAAGCAGAGCGACTTGAAGTGAAATTGATATTCATTTTAGATGTTATCCTTTGTGACAGTTATTACCAAAATCTTCTGCTGCAAGTGTGACTTTATGAAATGACACATTACCACCTCACGCCAAATTTATGCATCTTGCAGCAGACAACTTTCAAAAAGCATGGTGGCAAAAAGAAATTTCTTGTCACAAATAAATCCAATTTCTCCTTTTGCCACAGTGCTTTTTCAATCTATTCACATATCACAACAGCGAAATGAAAGGCTTTTCACATGTTTACAAAGGTTTTCTAAAAGTCGTCTGTTTCAAGTAAAAAAATGTCTGCAGGTGGCAGAGAATGAATGGTGTTTAGGAACGAACCATCATGTTGCTTGTAACAAGAAATTTTTCTCCATGTGTCTCAAAGATTTCTTATCAACTTCAAAAATCTTTTTTTACGCCATTTTCAACAATTCATTTGTTAATTTGATTAGATCCTAAGATCCGAACCATAACTAGCTGCCTCCCAAAATCTTTCTTTTTTATGGAACTGGCTTTTCAGCTTTGATACTATCTGGCACACAAGTCTGGATTTAAAACAGCTCTAAGATTGAGACTTGTGTCTTAAAGGGACCAATTCACAAAAATTTGTTCTGTGTTTAACAGACAATAAAAAATCTGATGCAATTCCCATGATCAAACAAATGACCATTTACAATTTCTTTAATCCTAATGATGCTGAAAATCTGCATTTACATTGAAAAAAGTGTATAACAACTTGTGTGCTATGTGGGAAAATTTGACTTACAAATAGTCTTTGGATACCTGACACACATTGCTAGTATCACAGGGTTGACAGATATAGTATTCTTGTTCCATCTTAACCATTTGGACGATTGGGCAGGGTTTGAATTGGGGGTGGCAAAATCAAATGTCTGCGTTGCCGAAATTGTTCAAAAGCCTTAATGGGCAATTGAATTATTATTGAAATTTACTATCTCATAAATATAAGGACAAGTGAAGAAAAAGATTTTGGTATTTACGGACATGTAAATTGAAATCAGATTTCCCCACCACTGCAAATACAATAATATATAATCTCGTTTTATATGTAGATGTGTTATTTTATTCCTAGACGAATTATTTTTTAGAAAAGATAAGCATCTCAACCTATGAGATATATTTCACTGCAATCAATTGAAAATACAGTTTATTAGTGTCTCATTGGACAACAAGTATGTTTATATGGTTGTTGACATAACCATTTCATTGGTGTACAATTTGAAGGCCATGACAAGACAAATTCATCAGTATGCAGTTTGACCACCATTTGTAATCAGCATTTGACAACCATGATTAAACTAAATAAAGTAATCAATCCAATTCAGGAAACATACAGGAATTAATGATAAAGAATAAATGAAACCTTATAAATGGGGTGTAAAATAATAAAACCACAAGTCATTTGAATATAACTATATGAACTCTTTTTAATGCTGTTTCATTCTGTACAGTTAAAATTTGCATTGATACAATAATTCATTACAGACCACTGTGTGATTCTCACTCAAATTACGTTCTATCACTAGCTTCCTGATTTGTCATTCATGTTTGCATACAAATACAGAAGAATCAACACTTAACTATTTGGAATGGTGAAACAAACAGATTCTTCAATGAACTGAACTAGAAAGATTGCCGAGAAATAAATAGAATGGCATCCAAGACAAATTGTTTTGTTTGGACACTTGCTTTGAATCACCATCCCTGACTGATAAGAAGCGGTCCTTTAAACAGTTGTTAAACAAAACAATGGTTAAATTTAAAATACAGTAAATTTGTCCCTTTCACGAAGGTCTCCAAAGTGTGAACCATCAATTGTATTGATCCTACTTTTTCAGACAAAAATAATCTTTGCCAAAACCAATCTACATGGACTAGAAAATAGTCTTTCTCAAGACATCAGCACAAAGTTTTATTACTTTTCAAATTACAAAAAACTTCATCAGATTTATCAGAACATGCTTTACAGAAATGAATCATTCATAATTATATATTTTGGTTTCGTAAATTACAAGAAAGAAAACATTCCGGTTGAACAATTTAAGTAAGTTAAAAATATCTTAAAGTTTTATAAACACAATTATAGATACCTGAAAATTAAAGATTTTAAATCTTTATCTCTTTATAAACACATCGGTGGCAAACTCAATACACATACCATATTATGTAAAATAATCCAAGGCTATAAATCACTTAATAGGCCCTACTTGCTTAAATCAAGATTGTTGTACAAATATTAGAACAAGTAATTGTCCCCTTTTAGGAATGAAAAACACAAGCAATAAAATAACATTAAACTAGAGAAGGGAAGTTTGGCAGTGGAAACTATATTTCAGATAGAAAAAATGTTAAAAAAAAAAAAATGAGTACTGCATGGAAAAATTGCAAACTCATGAGGTTGGGATAATTTTAATTCACATAGGCTGTATAGATTTCCTTTGTGGTATACCTTACATATAAATGACCACTGCACTTTAGGAGACAAATATGAGATTACAGCTTTAACTGTCTTAGATTCAATTTGAATGTTTTCACAAATATTTTGTCTTATTAATAAAACATCTTGACCATAAGGTTTTTCTTCATGAAAAAAAAACCCTTGTTTTCACCAATATTGTCTATTACCATTTATATTTAAGTGTCTAGTACAATAAAGCAAATTTTTGTTTGAAGGGCTTGTTGAGCTAATTGATGCTCTTCCATAAACGGCCTAATTACCAAAAAAACAATTGTGAGAGTAAAGATGTCGGAATCAGAATTCTTTGTATATATCACTATCTGAATAGTTCTAGTTTAAAAAGCTGCGACACCAATCTAAAGCTAACTGTGTATAGGACTGCATTTTTACTGCTGACCAGGATACCATCTCTTGAATATTTTCTGTAGTAAAATTGCCACTGAAAAGTAAAATAAGAAAGGTTTAACCTCAAATAAATTTTGTGCCCCAACACAGAGAGAGTTTTGGATTTCCAAGATTGATGGTTTAACCACTAGGCCAAGGCAGACCATTTCAATAAATAAACCAACTACAAAATTGTCACAAAACCAGGTTTTCAATGTCAAACAGCTTACTGAAAATATACACCAAGGCACTCAATGATAATCATTTTGTAAAAGTTTCATCGTTGAGAAATGCAGATGAGCTCAGAAAAAATTATTCACGCCCATCCACCTGATGATATTCGACAACTTTATAACCAGAGTTTTCCTTCCGAAAACCTGGTTAAAAATTGTGACCAGTCAAAAATTGAAAGAATAACCCTATAATTGTAATGTATAAAAATAACATTTTCTTTCAGACAATTTGATAGAAAGTAGGAGAAAAAAATAGTAGGGGCAATCGCTTCTTAAGTCACATTCTACAACTATGCTAAAATGAGTATACATCAAGTGATTGCATCTTGGATGCAGTTTGTACAACCATTAAGTAGCGGCAACATATCTCAAGCAGGCAGTCTCAAAACGACTTTCTATAATATCATAGTGCTGTTATGTGATATGCAAAAGGTCAATATTTATGTGGGTCTTACATCGCATCAACACATTTTCAGTTATGTTGTAATGCAAAACTTTATATGGGCCGCGTCACGGGAAAAGGGGCACTCGGACATAGCAAACAGTGTAGCCCCAGACCAGCCGCCACGTCAATGACGTGGCGGCTGGTCTGGGGTTACACTGTTCGCCATCTTAGAGGACATCAAGTTCTACCTTTAAATAAATACAAATGACAGCTGTCGTGACTAGATGCTGGAATAATAGCGCTAAGAAAGAGCTGAGTCAGCGGTTTTTATCTATGTCCGAGTGCCCCTTTTCGAGTGACGCGGCCCATATGATGGAGGAGGAAATCCCAACATTCAACTGCCTATATGGGCTGGTCAAGAGGGATATAATATTTGGCATTCAGTAAGTCTATCTCTCATATAAACCCAAATCCCTCACACCGAGAGGGGTAATGTGATTTCAAGTTCTGTACTCTTACCACGAGGCCATCGAGGCCTGAACAAAAAGTCAAAGAAAATCCGACACAAGGGAGAACTTGTTTCTATGTAAATATACTTTGTAATACTTTTTTTTATATATCGCTATTTTCCTGCAAAAAATAACATTCTAAATGTTGGTACTTACTGTATAATTTTAGTGTCTACCATTTGGTAGACCTGTCCATAAAATACTGTTATGTGACCAGAAATCCAATACATATATTCCATCAAATAATCCAGGCAGATCCATGTTAATCTACTTGCTTCGTTCCAGAAACCCGGAGACAATCCATAAATCTGAAAAAGGTGAAAGTATACTTTTATTTCAATACATTAAAATTTATAGGAGAGTTAAAAAGGCTTAACACATTACCACCTAATGTCACATTTTTGCGTCTTGCAGCAAACGACTTTCAAAAAGCATTGTGGCTGAAGGAAAAATTGCTTGTCACAAGCAATTTCTCCTTCTGCCACAATGCTTTTTCAATCTATTCACATATCACACCAGCAGAACTGACAGGTTTTTCACATGTTAACAAAGCCTTTTTAAAGTTGTCTGCTCCAAGTAAAACCATGTTATCTGCAGGTGGTAAAGAGTTAAACCATGTATTCCTCTTGCATTGTTGCAATGCATCCATTTTGAGACTATCTCAAGCAGGAAATGAGAAAGAGGTATAGATATAACCATGATTGCATTATATGAAAGGATTTTGATGGTACAAAATAATTAGAAAGGAACAATTAAGGTCATTCTTCTTTTAATAAGGATATAGAGTTCAATCAACTGTTTGTTTTGTTTATGGGAAATATTTCCCTGAGTGAAAAGGATCAAAACCTTGTGCATAGCAGTTGAGTACATTGGCACATAAGCATACATAAGTAATGCTCACAAGAGCAATATTTCCAATAAACGAAACAAAGTTCTGATTGAATTATACATTACATTTACTATCAGACTGTCGGAACATACCATTAAAACATAATTAGTGTAAATGCCAAAATGCAAGTCAGTCAGAACACATTGACCAATTTACTCATACAACATGCATTAGAATACAAGCTGCATATATTTATGTTCTTAAGATGGGAAATTCCAAACCATTGGGCCAAAAAAGGAGTTGTAAAAACAAACATACCATTAACACTGGCTCTGGCCTGTTCTACTTCGTTGAAAAACAGGGAGCCATGCATTTTCATATTTCTCACTGCAAATTATTTCTGAGTGATAATAATGAAATTTATCTTTTTCATTAAAACTGTATTACTCCTTCCCATAAAATTAAAATTAAGACATTATGAAAATTGCCATCATTTTAGTTGGATCTTGGTGGTCAGTGATCCATCATACAATTTTGTATTGTTGCATCAAAACTACAATTTACTCTAACAAACCAGCCTTAAGTCTTTTTCAAATGAAATGTCCAGTAACTAAAGCAGGCTACAAGTGTTATGCATGATTTGACCCATGACCTAGACTTTCATATTGGTACCGAAATAAAATCATAACAGCTGTCTATATTCTTCAACTGCAGTTTAACAAGTAAAGGGAGGGGGTTTGTTCCTCGACTTCGGGATCTATTGGATTCTTAACCCTTATAATGCTCGGTAATTTTCTAAAAATAGATTTTTGTGTTGTCTGCTATCCAAGACCTTAAATATCTGCTTAGTTTTTGTCAAGGAAAGATACTCAGAGTGGCATAAAGGTTAGATCACAGGCCAGCTGCCAATTGACTTGGCGGCTGGCCTGGTTCTAACCTGTTTGCATAAGCATGTAGTTGATTCCAGCACTATAAGGGTTACCTACCTTGTCAATAACAGCATGTCTGTAGTCTCTGGTGTACTCCTCGATGTTGTAACCGAAATCAATGAGCTTGACAACGTAGGGATGCATTGTATCATAGACCTTCCCATAGTAAACAGGCACATTAAGCCGAAGCCAGCTGAAATTAGACATATTCACATTTACACATTTCTCCACAAATGTGTCTTAGCATATCTGATGATCAAGAAATTGAATACCATTTTCACGAAAGAAGAAATTATTTGTAGCAAGTACATTATGTATATAATACCAAATCAAAAACTTGACATATTTTTTTTATCTTGGCATCTCACATAGAGTTAAAAATCCCTATTATAAGAAAAATCCTGCATCCATTTTATGAATCATTTTTGTAAAACAATTGTGTATAAACTTAAATCTAATACTTACCCAAACACTAGACTACTGTAAACACAGATTCCATCCCAGATCCTTTGCAAAAATCCTAGAATTCCATAGGCCTCAAGAAATCCAATGGTTCTTGATTCTAAAATGTTAAAGATTTTACAGTCCATAAGCAAACATGAAAATATCAATTGAAATTTGTCGCACAACCTCTTACAAAACAGTGATTTTAAGGTACTTGTCACATTGTAAACTTAATTGTCTGTCGATAATGTATGAGACTTTTTCAACAGTTTATTAACTATGGCAAATCATATTTCTATTTTGAAGATAAGGAACCATTTTTCAAAAGAATAGAAGGTTTACTATGAAGAAAGCTTTCAATCAAACCAATCACCAAATGAGGAATTGCTAAACTAATTGTTCAGGGTAGCCTTTCACTTAACATTAATGTTAAGAATACCTGCAAGTTTAAAACAACATTCCCTCTTATTTTAATATTGAGATGAACAATATCGCAAAGTAACATATCAATGGAATCATCTATTTCTTCGAATTATGTTCAACATTACAGTATTATACTTTTATTAAGGATGACATCCATGTACAGTGATGTCTCGTTAATCCGAACACGTCCGTTCCCAACAAAATGTCCGGATTACCTAATCATCCAGACTGATGAAGCAGAGCGTGTTCTCGTACACATTAAGACATAAATGGTCTGTATGCATGTGTATACTTATAACCCTTTAGCAAATGGCAAATTGTCGACCGTCCCAAATTGAAAGAGTTTGCAGAAGACATTTCAAAACGAATTCAAAAATTATCTTCTGATATGGCAGAAAACATTGTGGGAAAAGGAGAAATTGCTCGTGACAATTCCGTTCCCTTACAATTTTGTTCAGATTGCGAGACATCCGGATAATTGGGGTTCGGATAAACAAGGCTTCACTGTATATCAGTTTTGACTTATGTAAATATTTTCCCCAAGTTGTTTTGTATAAAAGTACCCAGGTATCTTAAATATCTTAATGTTAATTATATGATCATAAAGGATGTCACAAAGAGGAGCCTAGATTGGGCAAGTGTTGGAAACAATTAATAGGTATCATTAATTAAAAAAACCAGTTATGCCTGTGCTTTTAAAGTAACACCCAAATCAAATTTGAAATAAATCAAGCCACTTACAAATGACCTATAAAGCCATATTAATCAAATTGTCATATATAAACCCTTATAGTGCTGGAACCAATTTCATGCTTATGCAAACAGGTAATATCCAGGCCAGTCGCCAAGTAATTGGCAGCTGGCCTGTGATCTAACCCTTTTCCTACTATCGTCATCTTTCCTCAACAAACTTTAGCAGACTTTTAAGGTTTTGGAATGCAGACAACACAAAAATCTAGTTTTAGAAAATTACCCAGCATTATACAGGTTAAACATCCTGTTTTTGGCAAAAGATTCCAGATGGGTCAATACTGTATATGGATGAATATTTTATCATAGTGACATGTGTTAAGTATAAACAGTAAAGTAGATATATAATAATACAACACCCGGCCACGTTGGGCCTATAGGTCACTTTTTCCAACAATTAAACAGATAAATAAGTATAAATGACAGAATATATTAAGAAACAAGAAGTAATGATATTTAAGCCTATATGAATAATTGTTAATTAACTAGTTATTCCAAAAGATAAGTTTGTATTGTAAAATTCAGTAGTATAATAATGTTTTGAGTGTACATACAATGTATTATATTTATACGTAGTGAAAATAGTGTTACAAAAGGGATACTTTACGATGTAAAGAGTTGCTTACTTGAGATATTTTTACTGCTATACAGATCATACACCACTATTCCAATGACAGATGAAATCAGGAAAAACATCACCCATCTCCATGGAAATGCAGGTCTCACCAACTTCTTCAAAAACTCCTGTAAAAGAGAAATTAATACATTACATAACATAATCCATTATTACAGTTTATAGCAATAACCATATAATGCAATTATTTTTGACAAACAACCCATAAGTGCATAGAGAGGATTTTCATTAAGAACCGATTGCTGATGCGAACCATTGATTAAAATCCCTTCAGAATCGGTTACTTCATGCACAGTCATAAAATCTGATAAAAGAGGGTCATCTAGCTGAATCGGTTAGGTCTCAACCTGGATCTATTACTTCAAATTCTATTGAAAACCTTGCATAGGTGTTAGTTGAAGAGCAAAAAATATTAGAATGTGTATTTTAACTAAAGATTCAATTTCATGAGATGTTACATCCATTTGAAAATCAATTATTAGGTATGATTATCTGCAATGTAGATAAAAAAAAATGTTTAATTGTTCAACATGATAGGTGAGTTTTAAGACATAAGATAAATGAAATTTGGTATTGATGACCATGTATAGTAATACATAC
This sequence comes from Cerastoderma edule, assembly GCA_947846245.1. Classification (NCBI taxonomy): domain Eukaryota; kingdom Metazoa; phylum Mollusca; class Bivalvia; order Cardiida; family Cardiidae; genus Cerastoderma; species Cerastoderma edule. The sequence continues at coordinate 15,633,240 of OX401405.1, read as the reverse complement.
CTCTTTATGTATTTTTTTCTAATTCTGGACATTTTGAGGATATAAGCATGAAAACAGGGGTCTATATAATCCCGGGGTCAGTACTATCTTTGTCATTTTCGCATATTGCAGCAGACGATTTATCAAAAAGCATTGTGGCAAAAGGAGAAATTGCTTGTCACAAGCAATTTCTTCTTTAGTCACAATGCTTTTTAAATCTGTTCACATATCAAAACAGTAGAACTGAAAGGAATTTCACATGTTTACAAAGCTTCTATTAAAGTTGTCTGCTTCAATTAAAAAAAAAATATTGTATTCAGGTAGTAAAGAGTTAATGCAATGCAATAGTAAACCCTTCACAAAAGCAAATGCTTAACTTTCGTCTGATCTAACCTTAAATAATTTCTTATTTTGACCTACTTCTAGGTTAATGCCAGTCATGTACACTATGATAAATCCTAACCTCACAGACAGCTGTCAGTTTTCGTAGTTCTCCTTGATTTCGACCACTTGGAGACTCCTCGTTAGTTCTAATGAATGACATCAAAGTCTGTCTGAGGAGTTTCTTGTCAAGTGAGCCTGACAAACTATCCCAGTTAGCTGCTAGATGATCCAGTAAAACTCTGAAAGGGAAATATGTCTTATCAGTTCAAGTTGTGGTGCATTAAATGGTTTTATGCATTTTTTTTTTGATTGTTTAAAAGGACTAAACCTTTTTTTTAATCAATTTGTCAATTTATATTTGTTGGCATTATGACATTATATGATACGAGATTAGAAAATAAGATCAAGCTTGAATGGATTCCCTTTGTTCTGTAGATAGAGGGCAACTTTCCCTATAATGCAATTTTATATTTATCATGACTAAAATGAAAGTTACTGAGTGCTATCTATTTTCTTATTTTGGAAATTGCAAGTTGTTTAATCAAAAAGCAGAAATTTCTACTTGCAAAAAGATGCGAGTAAACTTTGTTATATACAAACCCTGTTTCGTAAATAAGAATATTAACAACTGAAGGATACCTTGTCTGTCCAAGATAGTTCAGATAAAGTTGACACCAGAGAGAATAGCACCGTTTTTCCTTCATCAGACACTCTGTCAGACAGGCAAGCACCTACAAATACACCAATACCTTTGTTACACTTGTCAAGTAACAGGATACAATTGACTTTTAAGCGTCCTACAGCATTAAGCAGAGAATTAAAAAAGAAAAAAAAAAGAGAAAAAAAATGAAAAAATCTGCATGTCATGAGTAGATTCTATTTTTGTCTCATAATTTGAAAATGTTTTTTTCTTTCATGCAGATATTCATAGATTTTTGTGTCATTCTTAAAATCTTAAACCGTCAATTAATTTCAAGAATTATGTTTTGAGAATATATTAACTCATTAATACATTAATAGAACTCACGACATGGCCATTCCTGGTGCAAAGAGACGAGGCAGACCCAAAAAGACCTGGTCAGACTGCATTGTTTGGGATAGGAAGGAATGCAACCTCATCAGTGTCAGCCCAATGGAACAAACAAATTGGAGATTGGGTATAAGAAAATCTAGCCGCCTGCTGCCCACTCCCGTAGCAGATGACAAGTAAATTCAGGATTAACAAGAAGCTTAACTAGCATTTCTGACAAACATTTCTGCTGGATCCAACTTCATGCTTATGCAAACTGGTTGGATCCAGGCCAGCTGCCAAGTAAATTGGCAGCTGGCCTGTGATCTAACTTGTTTGCTACTCTGAGTATCTTTTCTCAACAAAATTAAGAAACAGATGATACAAACATCTAATTTCGAAAATTACTCAGCATTCTGAGAATTAACAGAGAGTACAAACAAATACCTCTTTCTTTAGCTGTGGAGCATTGTCAGTTGTGGCCCTCACAAGGTAGGAGGGAAAAAAGCTGTGTAGTGTGTTGTTTACTTTCTGGCCATAGACAACAGCCTGTAAAAAAAGAATATGAACTAATCAATGAATATTTTCTTACAACATTAGAATCTGACATTTAGGTAAAACAAATTTAAATCGGAACAAATCTACCTTCTGTTTTCCTATTTTTCATGGTTTATCATATGTTTTCTTTAAGGGTTGCAGTTTTTTCTTCTTGTCCACTTTTGAGTAACATAGCATTGAGGAATACCTGGAATACTGTTAGTGCAATGTTAAAGGGTCATCACTCAATTACTGAGTAATTGCTTATATGAAGCAAACCAGCAAAAAATTGTGGAAGGGTACAAAATTCACGGCAGATCAGTATATGTACTTGTGATAACATATATTTTCTTTTTTTCAATACCAAATCTATAAACAAACATACCTTAAGTTTTGGGAAAACTGTCAGAAGTCTTTTCTTAATATCCCCCGGTAATCCTGTGCCATACACTAAATCTAAAAGGCTGAAATACTCTTTTATCTTGATCTCGTCTCCCTCACTTTTCATCTGTTTGGCATGAAGGCTGCAAAATATAAAAACTCTTTAAATGAACTTGTACAAAAGCTTTATGCAAAAGTATTTATGCTGTTTGGTACATGAGTGACACTTCAGAGCTGTTTTTTAATATTTAGCACAATATCAAAGGTAAACTTAATCAGTTTTTCAAAACAGTCCTCTCAAGTCAGCAAATTCATTTAATGAGGGTTTAACATGTGTCAATGTTATTTCAGTTATGCATTGCCGACTTAAATAATGGAGAAAGACTCCCAATCCTGACTAATCAAGTCAAACAGAAGCACTGGAATTCCGTAAGTCAAATGGGAGACTACCCCTCATAATATCTGAATATCCTCACTGCCATTTGAACCCATGAGGAGACGGGGCATGTGTTTTAACCACTATGCCACATAGCCACCTAGGGTCTTCTTTGCCTAATCCCTTAACCAAACATTAACGACTTTTGACAAGTTTGTAGTAGACAACTCTGGAAAACATTGTGGGAAATGGAAAAATTGCACTTTGCGAGCAAATATTCCTTTTCCCACAATGTTTTCTTCTCTATCAGGAGAATACATTTTAATTTCATCACACTTTGAATTGTTGTCTGCAAACCCTTTCAATTTGGGACAGTCAAAAACTTGGTGTTTGGTAAATGGTTAAGGTAAAAGATTTGACAATAAATAATTTTCGAACACTTCTGCAAACCTCATGAGTGGTTACATGTAAGAAACATTGCATGAAAAAATACTATCTTTAGTATATAGACCTTACCTTAGTAATGTTTCCAAATACTGCATGAAAAAATACTATCTTTAGTATATAGACCTTACCTTAGTAATGTTTCCAAATACTGCACACAGTAACCACCGATAGAACGTAAGTTAAGACAGGGCACCATCAACTCCATCCAAACTATAAACAATCAAAAATTCAAATAAACCTTCAGTAAAAAAAAATCAATTTATTGAGGATTCAATGCATGATTTTAGTAAGTCCTTTAATGTTCAAAATTCTATTGCCATGTACTCAACTATTGAAATAGGCGTTTTTACCACAAAATCTTAAAACAAAGTTGTTTGTTATCCTTTAACAAGGGTTAAACAAAAACCAAAAAGAAAGTTGTTTGTTTCATTTCACCTTGGATCCAACATAATCTAAAAATGAAGTTATTTGTTTTATTCTACCAAGGATTTTACAAAATCTAGAATCAACGCTGTTTGTATAATTTTACCTCGAATTCCGACTCGAAATTTTGGCATACCAGCTTGGCCTAGAGCCCAGAGTACCATCAAACATCTCTCTGGTTGGTTCTGGATACTCTTTATCACTTCCTTCATCTGAAAACCAAACAACCTCATAACCAATCATATTCTTCTGTTGGTTTACATGGGGTTTAACACTCTGCCATCACATTTTCAGTAACATTATGGCTTTCCTGGATTCACCAAAACTAGGTTAGAAATCTGAAGTGTCTTGAAAAAGGAAACTCCCACGAAACCAGAGGCGTCTGTAGGGCATGATACCAGACCCCCAGGTCTGAATGCGTCTTGCTAAAGGAAATTCCCATGAAAGAAGAGATATCAGTGGGGCTTGAACCTAGGATATCCACATTCTAAAACCATCAACTTATCCAATCACATGCTATTACAGTAATATATGGAAAAAAGTAATCTGGAACAATCAAACACATAGTTATCATCCATAATACTACTTAAATGTTCTTTATAAAAACGCATGATGGGAGGGAACATTAACTATTGTATATCTTGTCTAATGCTATCAAAAGGAAACAATTCTCTATAGAGCTTTACATGAAGTTAATTTAAGAGTTCTGCATAAACATGTTTATCCTTACCTTTGACCAGTATATCTTGATTAATATCATTTATATAGGTTTTCCATGGGTTCTACGATATATCTACATTAAAAAATGAAGAAAAAGTGAGTTTGCATGACAAAACATGTCTAATTTTACAAACTATATTTATAGTCTCTATCTCAGAGAGTATAAAAAAGATATTATCAAGTAACCAAACATAGTTTTTGGTCAACTTTAAAAACATTTGAAATGAAGAGGAAAAACAAACCTGTGGTAGTTTAGAAATGATAACACCCGGGTTGGACCTGGCAAGAAGCTGAAGGAATATCTTATATCCATATGTGGCATTTTTGTTTTGGGCCTCATCCAACATTGACGTCACACAAAAAGACAACATGTGCTCTAGAGTTGCCTTGTTTGAATCATTGAGGACCGATTTTATAACAGCTGTACATCCTTTACTGGCGATACTGACCGGAAAGTCTAAAAAAAAAAAGAGAAAAGGTTTGTTACAAAAGTGTTTAAAACAATATAATATGGCATAACTTATATCTGTTATGCTTTAATTAGCATAATGGCCAGGGATCAAGAAAATCCCAGATTTACCAGATTTGAACCTGGTTGTACTAGAAAAAATTGCCACAGACATCTAAGAAAAATATGGACTTCTTCACTCTAACAGTATCACTGGAATCCCAAAATGAATCCCAATTTGTCAAACAAAGTCTAAGCAGGTTGAAATGTACATCAAATCTACACACTTATTTAACACAAGCTGTCCATAAGGCAGCACGCTCGATTGCTCGATAATGTCGGAGAGGGGATAGGTCAGTGAAATATAATTGTTTCTAAATGAGGATGCACAAAAAACATACACCAAGATTTCTGTGGAACAGGTTGATACTTCACACATGTATTAATTATTATGATGTAAGGACCCTGGCCAAGATCAATAACTCTGGTTTTGGTTTTATGCAAATTATTCCCCCTTTTGTACTTAAAAAATCTTGGATAAGTTTTTATCGCAACAACTACTGTAGTGTAGATTGAAACTACACATACCCGTATGTGATTTGGAACCTTTTCTATGAATTTGCATGCAAAACCTTAACCAAGATTTTATAAGTACAAAAGGTGGCATAATTTACTTTAATTCACATCAAGATTTATGGACTTGGGCAGGGACCTTACATAATACCACTTAACACATGTGTGAAATATAAAGCCATTCCACACAGTAGTTAATGAGATACAGACTTGAATATAAAAACTTGCCAAGGTATGACACTGAAGCTGACACCCGGGTAAGTAACTAGTATAGCTCTTCTTATTCTTTGAATTGTCGAGCCAACCTTAAATCCCATTTGGACAAGATATCAGAGGATTAATGGGCCACTCTCAAACTGTTTGTGGTTTGGAAATTTCTAGATAGTGGACATGACTCAAAACATGGCTCATATTCTAGTTCCTCTGAATCAACACATTGAATATTCTAGAGACTTAATATAGTTTCTAACAAGTTAAACTCCTAAACAAATTTTCGCAAACAGTATCCCCAAGCAATCTCTTCCTTTCTTACTATTACTTTGTGGGTCATAAAAATGTGGACATATTTTCTTAATATGAGGGAAAGAATAAAAAAGAATTGAACTATGTTACAAATAGGAATTATGTAGGAAACTAAATAAGCACTTAAAAATTAAACCTTTTCAACAAATTGTGTTTTTTATGAAAGCCTCATGAGGCTAAAAACTTTTTTGTTTACCTTTATTCTCTGGTTTTAGATATTTGTCGGTATCTGTTGTATTTTCCAGTTTGTAATTCATGAATGTCACTAAATCTTTCAGCCAAAGTTCAGGTTTCTCTGGAAAATGTCCCTTTGACTGCATCAGTACTGACCTCAATTCTTCCTCTGTTAGCTGCAATGAAATAATAATGTTAAACCTTAAAGTGCTGGAACCAACTTCATGCTTATGCAAACGGGTTAGATCCAGGCCAGCCGCCAAGTAAATTGGTGGCTGACCTGTGATCTTACCCGTTTGCTACTCTGAGTATCTTTCCTCTACAAAATTAAGCAGATATTAAAAAGTTTTGGAAAGAAGAAACACAGGAATCTATTTTTAGAAAATTACCAAACATTCTTAGGGTTTAGTGTAAACTTTGTTAGATTGATTCATTACTCTTCTCACTTTATCACTCCTCCATGACAACTAGCGACTTTTGAGACAAGAAGAGGGTGACCGTTAATAATTATACTTCTCTGTGATAGTGTTTTCTATAAATGAAGATTACTGGTACATGTTGCATTCTTAACTATTTCCATTTACAGATCATTTCATAAGTAAATTATATATGGAAAAGATGTTCAGAGATAGCTTTTTACTGTATGACTTGGGTAAAAAAAATCTGAAGGATAATTCAAATGACATGTGAATGAAGGTCAAGGAGCAAATCCATCTTTAGGATGGATGAGTCTTCTGCAATACAAATAGCTAATAAGCAAACATTATTTAAGCCAATGTTACCTTTTTCAAAATGAGAAAGTCTATGCAGTGATTCATTTTAGATAAACCAATAGAATACTAATTGAACCTACAGTCTTAGTCTGTTGAATTGGGGATCAAATAGTAATAAAAATGGGAAGTCCAAAAATGAAGGTGAAACTTTGGATTATGTGAACTGCATAATTTTAAAGATATCTTCAATTGAGGAGGTGACTTTTACAGACCTGTGGCACATGTACATAACATAAATAAAAAGAATGACCCTGGGATAGGTTTCATTTTTATCAAACAGGCTCCTTAAGAGGTTTAACTTTGGATAAACTTACATCTTTGATAGCTTCCTCGATGGAACGTTTCCTTTGTTCATTTTTTTTATTTTTTTGAGTAGAAGGCTTTTTTTTCTGGTTTCCATCAGAGATACTTTTACTGTTGGGTTCCTTGCCAGCTTCAATTTTGTCTGCAAACTTCTCTTGCTTTCTCTCATTCATTTGTCTTTCTTTGGCCAGAAATGCATCAAACATTGTTGATGAATTTGCTAAAGGATCTGAAAAACAAACCATATCCATGGGGTAATAGATTTATGCAGTCTCAATTCGAAATACTCAGATATTTGCACTAAACCAAATAACATTTTCAAATTCTTTACATCTAAGTTGCTGAAATTCTGTGTTTTTGTTAAATAATGCTAAGTGAGAATACATGCCTGACAGGGCTTCTATATGAAAGCCAGTTCATACATAGATGCAGGAATTCTTTTTAAACCTTAATATTCAATAAATGCATACCAAACCAAACTATAAGGTTACTGGTGAGTCAGATTCATTCAAACATGGTATGAGTACAATTATGACGCAGGTCACCCTCAAAATAAAACAGTGACAATTTATGTGGATGCAGTTTGTGAAGTTTAGCATTATTCACTATCAGCAGGTTTCATCATGTGTACAAATACAATACTTTCACTTTGAATTCTAGAATGTACACTTTACTCTGCAGCACTCATCTATACATAAATATTGATGATAACACATAGTGGTACATCAATTTTGTCACTATGTAATTAAACCTCTGACCTTGCTAAATCTAAAATAAGTTATTGTGTCACCAAATATTTTATTTAGCCAGACTGTGTACCGACTTTTAACATTCCCAGGGTATTTGAATATAAACCAGGACTATTTCTAACAGTTTTTTTGTAGTGTATATTACAAGAAATATCTTGGATGTTAACTATGATCAAATTCCCAACTTGTGAAAATGATTCGAAATCTGTCACGAAAATATTCAATTTATTAACAGGACTTTTTTGGAATTAAACTGGGATGCTCCCAAGGCCTGCTAATTTTGGATAATTGTATTGATGAAATTGCCAAATTGGGAAGCCAAAAATCTGGTGTGACTTAAAATGGCTATTGAAAGCAGAAACCCTGTGCTGGACAGCTTTGTTTGTTTTGATGATGGCTTTTTGTTTTATGACCCTATATCCTTAACCATTTGGGTCACTATGACCCCCTTTCGTATACATTGACTAACAGTAAACCAAGCTCACTGCAGTATCAGACTTGTCAAAAAGTCTTATATTTTTTCTATATTGTCCCTAAAAACCTTGTTAGGTTTATGATACTGGAAATAACAAAGAAACATAAAGTAAACCAAATAGAGAATTTGCTTAACATATCAAAAATATCTCAACCTAATGATTAAGTGAAATTTGTAACATGATATATTAACAGTATTTATTCATACATTACAAACCAAATTCTGATTTTAAGCACAAAATGGCCATTCAAAGCCAAATGATAAGACAAGGTATGATAAATAACATAATATACCACCAAATGGTGGCATCAATTACTGTTAAACAATAACAAACGGCTAAAGTAGGTTTTTCACACTTCAGTGCACATGTGCAAAGATAGTCAAACTAATTTGATGGAACAGAAAATATTGAGAAATCTTTTTATCGGGCAATATCTCCCCTCACTCGAAAACTTTCGAACCATTCATTTAATGCAGGATGCTGCGACAAAACTTGTGTCTCATCGTTTTAAGACAGATATTTTTATTATGACAGTAAAATATCAAATGACATTACTCACAGTTATGAATTAATCCCTTTTCAATCAATCAAAACACCGAAATGGTTGGCATTCCTCATATTTACTTTGTAAGAATGGGTTAATTGACACTAGGTGACGTTTTTCTGCTCCCGGAGTGTGAAAACCCTTAGTTAGTGGTTATTAATTGTTTAACAGCAACTGATGCCATTAATTGGTGTTATACAAGTTTATTATACATTTCTTGTCTTTTCAATTGACTTTGAATGGCCATTTTGTGCTTTAAAACCGAAAATCTGATTTCGATTTTTTTCCTCCACTGTTTGAATCGTTCGAAATTTCGACGTTAGATTGCCCCATCAGAAAATAAAAGCAATCTTCACGTCAAATCATTTTGACTACTGCAAAGAAAGGTTATTGGGAGCAGAAAATTGTCACCATGTGTCAATTGAACCTTTCTTAAAAAGTAAATATGTGAAATACCAACATATATGGATCCATTAAAGAGGGATTAATTTATGGCTTTAAGTAATGATCATTTGATGTTTTACTGTAATAATGGAAATATCAGTGTTCAAACATTGCGAAAAGTGGCCACCATTAAATGAATGGTTTGAAAGTTTGATGTGACGGGAGATATTGCCCGATGCAAACATTCTTCAATAATTTCCAGATCGCGTCAAATTAGTTTGACTACCTTCACATATGGTACATATTTCACAATGCCCCAGTAAATGAAATTGTACCACAAAGCTACTTGCATCATGAAGAAATCATTAAAATAGATTGATTTTTAATGCAATACCATGTCTATCATTTTTTTTACACATAAAACTTTAAAAGCCATTTTGCAGTACCAGACAGAATGCACAGAATGCCGGCTGCAATATTGCGTAACAGAAAAAGAATTCAGACATTTAAAGAACATTACCGATCACTTCGTAAGTCGGCATATTATCAGAGGTTTGTTTTTTCTGCTTTTTGGTTCCATTTGATGAATGAGTTTTGCTTTTCTTTGGTTTTCCAACCACATTCCAAGTACCGGCTTGATTTTCCATAATTGACAGTTTTCAATTTTTCTGAACCGGAAGTGACGATTCGGATGTCAGCGGAAGTGGTCTTAGTTAAAGGACGCTTTGGTTTGGGCTAATTATCCTATTTTTTTCTAATTTCCTGACCTTATGTGTGTCTAGCCTGTCTAGCCCGTGCATATGCCCCTCACTAGGTAGTGGAGCATACGCAAGGGCCAGGACCACAGACTTATGCGTGCCCGGAGCGATAAATAAAGTCAATTAATTTCAGAACGTTTTGAAACTTGTAAGTCGGTGCATTTTGCTATTTCTTTAATATGCTATACTCTATGAATCCGTACAAATACCATTTTTACAGTGTTGAACACTCATCAAACTGTCTTAGATATCTATTAAGTCTATATCCGAAAAGGTCTTCAAATGCAGAATTTACTAGATGATGGATTCCACTTTCCACCCAAAAGAATGCTAGGAATTATACCCAGGTCCCTAAAAATGTCACATCCTCCACATTTCTAATTAACCTGGGGCCTTGACCACGGGTACCAATACACCCGAACCTCATGCGGGTATGCATGGGCCAGGACTCCAGGCTAATTTCTAATCAGCGGAAACCCATAAAACTTTCCTACAACATCCATGAACACATTTAAGAAGAAGTATATATTCATAGCAAAATATGAAGGATGTCACTTTAAAAATCACACAGCTGGAACCATCATATAGATATAATCAGTAAAGCAAGCAATACTAGATCTTTCATACAAAAATACTTTCATCAATACCCATGGAAGACCAAACAGTTCTGCTATCTCACCCTTGTGAAGTCCCTCGTAGAAGGTTCAGCTATAGTCCGGGAATATACGCCCCATTAGGATAACTCGGATTATACAAGCTGTACCTGTATTCACCATACAGTTATAACACTGTTACAGCTTGGATTATTCGAAATACCCCAATCGTATCTACTCGGCTACCCGTAACAAGTCGGTAGATATACCTCGTAGGCAGTACATGAATACACCAGAAATCCTGGGGTAATTCGCCTTATTTCCGGCGGATAACGCAAAATGCACACAGGCACTAAATATGTATTTAAATACACACAAATTGGTTATATATCACAATTAAATGTTTTCTTTTACCCTTTTCATTAAAGATGATCATATGAACACATCTTTGTTTCATATTTTGTCAATCAGCTCTTTCCGGTAATCCCCGGCTTGTGACGGGGATTGCCGAGTTGATACGATTGGCCCATTCGGAACACCTCGGCCATTTCTTAAAATAACCTCGGAGGTAATGGGGAGCCATTTTTGAAAGTAGGTCAGCAACGAAGGGCCAATCGTATCTACTCGGCAATCCCCGTAACAAGCCGGGGATTGCCGAAAAGAGCCGATTGACAAAATATGAAACAAAGATGTGTTGATATGATCATCTTTAATGAAAAGGGTAAAAAACCCATTCAATTGTGATATATAACCAATTTGTGTGTATTCAAATACATATTTAGTGCCTGTGTTCATTTTGCGTTATCCGCCGGAAATAAGGCGAATTACCCCAGGATTTCTGGTGTATTCATGTACTGCCTACGAGGTATATCTACCGACTTGTTAGCCTGGGGTCCTGGCCCGTTCGTATACCGCGAACTAGGGCCAGGTGTCAGAGAAAGTTTACCGAACACAATAGTGTTCGGTTATGCCGAGTATTCCGAATGAAACAACATCGACTGCGCATGCGCGTCGATTAAGAGTCTGCAAGCTTATTCATGGGAAACTGTACCTATTTAGACACCATACTTAGCGTTGGATCCTTTTGAGATGAAATAGTGACTCCGGTTTTTATTGTATTTTAAAGCGTTGTGTTTTGTAATTGAACACAAATGCAGTACACCGCGCAAATCACCCAAACAGGGTTGTGTTTGTGAAAAGTCAAGCTCTTTGCGTCGTGTTTTACCATATAACAAATCCGGAGTAGATCAAAGTAAACTTTATGGTGGAATGTCTGTAATAGATGGTGTCGTGTGCTTAAATTTGTTATAGAAAAGTACTTAATATTGACAAGATAGTTACAGAATTAAGGAAGGCGTGTCAATCTTCCAAAGTTAGAGTTAAACGTGGTTTTAAAAGACGAGATATGACGAGACAATGATATATCTGGAAAATCGTTTGATAAGCAATATATGTTAGAATAGTATTAATTCTGATATCAAATTCTTGAGATCTAAATGTGTCCAAATCAGTTTATTCTTAGTTCATGCGTTTCCCCCCTTTTTAATGACTTCGTCAACTACAGGTTCTTATGTTAAATCAGACTTTCAAACAACACTAAATAAGCCTATTGCGATATTGTTTAATACTAATTATAATTGATTTTGTAGGCTTCATATGATTTTGTCAAAACGAAAAATAAAGGTGCTTAATTTGTCGAGAAGCTTGGCTTTTGATTATAATTTGGAAAAGAAAAATCACGTTCTTTTTTCCTTGTTTGTTATCTAACTTATAACTGCATAAAGGGAATAAATACAGATGCCGTTGATATACTAAAACTCTTGTCGGTGGGATTCTTATCTTTATTGCCTGTTAATTGAATTCGTGATTGTTTAACCAGAGATACGTGAAACCCTTTACCCCCTCCTTTTATGTGTCGTTTGATTTGATTAAAAAGAACATGTTATGGGAAAGATAGAAGAAAATCCCACTTTTTTCACATTTTTATGTGGTCTTTCTTTCTTCAAAATCTCCTATTAACACTTCACAAGCCTCAAATTTAAGCATCGAAGGATTTAAGATGATATGTAATATTGATTGGTGGAGATATTTGTTTCCAATTTGTTTCCATTCAATATGTTTTGTGTGTGATTTAAAACTCATTTGAATATATAAACAATAGTTTTGGTAGAATTCATTCAGAGATAACTACTAAAGTAAAAAGTTTGATTCTTTTACAAAAGATATCATTTTAATCTGATATTTTGAATCCCAATATTTAAATCAAACAATAAATTAATAGAAAAATAAAATGAAATGAACAAAATCCATTTAAGTGCAATTAATTTATAAAAAATGGAGTATTGTATGAAAATTGTAAAAGGTCAAGGCTACCCAGGCTGAATAAGGGTTGGAAAAGGGTAAAAATGATAAGGGTAAAAAAGGGTAAATGCACAATTCAAACGCCATCTTTTCATAATAAGGCGAGTGGCAATCCGTTAGCCAATCAGAAGAGACAATTCATTCTCTGACACCTGGCCCTAATGCGGGTTAGCATGGGCCAGGACCCCAGGCTACCGACTTGTTACGGGGATTGCCGAGTAGATACGATTGCGATTGGCCCTTCGTTGCTGACCTACTTTCAAAAATGGCTCCCCATTACCTCCGAGGTTATTTTAAGAAATGGCCGAGGTGTTCCGAATGGAAAAACCCTTGTGCTGGGTATATGCGCGGGATGGGACCCAAACTAATAGACTGGTACGTCCAGGGTACCGGGCGATTGGATGTGGTGCCAAGAATCCCGGCTTACAGGGCTTACTTGCTACTTCCGGGTAAAGGCCCTACACACCAATCAATCTCCCAAGCAGAGTTATCGTCCCCCGGATACTAGGGAGCGTAGCGGGAACCAATTTACTCTGGTAGAGATTGCGAAACCCAATGATAACCACTCCTGTTTTGTGTACGCATGAGGGCACATTATACTTTTAGTTAAAGAGTGAGTGAATCTGATTGGTCAACTAACTCATAATAACGACTTAACTGTCTCGTTATTTCGAGTTAGTAAGTCGAAATAACGACTTAATTATCTCGTTGTTTCGAGTTAGTAAGTCGAAATTACGACTTAATTATCTCGTTATTTCGAGTTAGTAAGTCGAAATTACGACTTAATTATCTCGTTATTTCGAGTTAGTAAGTCGAAATAACGACTTAACCTTCTCGTTATTTCGACTTACTAACACGGAATAACGAGAAAAAAACGCATACATGTATGTCACCTCAACGCCACCGTAGTAAACCCTTATTTTTCAAAGAATCGTGACTGAATGAAACCCTTTCGTGGAAACTTAGATTAAACACGTGCAATGAATGTGAGGCAAATCTGAGGTTTACATTCTGGTTGTTCAAACTGGAAAGCGATAGAAACAGCGACTAGAAACCCAATTCAGAATCGTGCAATGTGGGGCACTTGCGAAATTCTCAACTTGCAGTACAAGTCCATTAACCCTTTACCAAACACCAATTTGTTTACTCTCCCAAATTGAAAGTTTGCAGACGACACGTCAAAATGTTTTGAAATTAGAAAATAATCTTCTGGTAATGGAGAAAACATTGTGGAAAAAGGAGAAATTGCTCGTTACGAGCCATTCTCCTTTGTCCACAATGCTTTCCAGAGTCGTCTGCAACACAGTGGTTAATTAAATGTCGTTATTGTTTGGTAATGGGTTAACGATAGCAACAGTCGATTGAAAAAAAGTATTTTGCCCCCGCAGTGTAAAGTGAATTTCCGGATCAGTCTGTGGTCGTGGTACGAGATTACTGGACAGATTTGACGCATTCAAACACAAGACGACAATTATGTACTCATGCAATGCTATTAATTGTTACCGATTCGCTAAACCAAAAACTTAGTTCGATACATGATAAGTTATTTGATTTATTAATTCTGATTTACCTATTGTTTTACACCGATTGTGAAGGAAGCTTGAAGATTCTTCGAAGCCATTCTCGATGACTGCTTCCTGGTTAGTAAACCAGGTTCAGCCGATTTGTTGTTCGGCAATGTTCACCTTGCTTAACGGGGATTCGAACACGGGACCCTCGATACAAAAGGCTGACATCTGCACCGCTGTGTCCCATTTGTTTTTTGAATGATATACATTAGAAAGGTTTTTTTTTAGATCAACAGTGGTTTAACGTTGACAAAAAGAACTCTCGGATAAATTTTTCATTCACCCATTTCTACAGTTCTGCAATTTATGACTGGTCCAAATTGAAATCAAATACAGACGACAAAAATAAAACAAGAGTAAAACAAGCCTCAATACATTTCATTGGTGATTTTGGAGTCCGAAAAGTGTGACCAAATGTCAAACTGGTCATAATGAACAATTTATTGTTTTGTAACAACGATTTCTACAGCAGGTGTGCCTAAGAGAGGAACATGATGGAGTACAATGTGGACATACGTGTATTGAATAGGCAAGTGTACCACGTGCTACCCATCCTAACTTTGGAGCAGAGCGTATATCAAAACATCTTTTGAAAAACAGACTGAAACATGCAGTTCTATATAGAAATGGGTTGATATAAGAGGCGTATTTATTGAATGACTAAATCATATCTACAGAACCTTCTGAAACACAACCATTGAGAAGATTATATATATTTCAAAGCTGCGAGAACAACTAAAGAGTGTTTATTACGCAGTTGTAAGAATCACGAGCTGAAAACAAGTTAAACAACTTACACGAACCTAACTAATTGACACTATGCCGGTCGATTTAATTGGTTATGGATACGCCTTGACAGTGGCAGCGGGTGGAATCATTGGTTATGTTAAAGCAGGTAATTTTGCTTGCCAAAATATGCACATTGGCAAGTAAATCGAAACGTTGCATATGGACTTCAACCCTTGCCATTGCCCCGATTTGGTCAAGGGACATTATTCAGGCTTAGTTTAGTTCAAAGGGCTTTTTCGTGTGATATAACAGGTGCCCATTTAATGCACATTCCCAATGCATTGGAAATTTCTATGAAATCATACATTTTTCACAAAAACCCAAAGTCACATTAGCGTTGTGGTTTCCAAATTCAGTAATTTCTTTACTATTTTACAATGTCAAGGTCGTTGTGCGGCGAATACCGGTCTCAATTTCGGGAGTGATAAAGATGTTTTCCTATCGATTTAGAGCATCCCCAGAACATTTGATGAGATAGAGAAGTATCCCAAAGCAACCATATTACTGTTCCACCCCCTTTATCTGACATCAGATAGATGCCTGCTGGCCGATTTCATGAAATTACCAACCCCTGCTTTGTTTTCACAATGTAAACAATAGTATTTCCGGTAGCTATATTCGGATAGTCCATAATCCGGACAGCAAAATAGTAACCTCTTTTCTGAGGCATGTTGGTGTCAACATGCATACATCTAGCATTAACAAACTTATTTATACAGTCTTTACAACTGTGTTTACCAAATCCTACCAACTGGGACTTCTTTGCCTACCAGATCTCAAGATCAGGAGACTGTCATCCAAATCCTGGACCAATTTACAAGTTTCCGTGTGGGGTATGTTCAAAACCATGTAAAAGTAATCAGCATGCTATAGCCTGTGACAGTTGTGATACCTGGTATCATGTAGCCTGCACGAACATGCCCATGGCAGTATACAGGGGAATCACACCAAACACCAGCTGGATATGTTTTGCATGTGGAATCCCAAATTTCTCAACTACACTCTTTGATACACCATCTCTGGATTCTATACTCACACAAAATACATACAGTGTCCTATCAGAAGACCACACAAACCCCGATGCTTCAAACCCTGAAAGAACCCAGTCTGAAAATCCATCAACCCCAGACAATGGAAGATTCAGAAGTTTCTCCTCCGTCAGCTCATTTGGTTCACCTAAGCATACATCATCACCAATACAGGCCCCTGTACAAAGACAAAAGCCCCAAAAGTCAGCCTTCCGCATCCTTGTTGTAAATTTCCAAAGTATGAGAGCCAAGAGGGCTTCATTCTGGTTGACCCTGGAGGAAAGTGAGCCCGACATTGTGATTGGGTGTGAAACGTGGTTGTACCCTGAAATCCATGAAAGAGAAGTCCTACCAAGCGGTTACCACTTTGTGGCTAGGAAGGACCGGACGCAAAACAGGTATGGGGGTGTTATGATAGCAGCAAAAGACACCATATGCGGCACTGAGATTGATACTGGCACACTAGCTGAGCTTACAGCAGCATCCTTTGAAACCATAGGCAACGCACCTCTAATCATATGCTCCGCCTACCGACCACCAAGCAGTGATCTTGCCTACATGGAGGATCTTTGCTCGAGTGTCAAGCGTCTCCAAGACGCTAACAAAAATGCTACATTCTGGATAGCCGGTGACCTAAATCTTCCAGACATTGACTGGACCTTAAACTCTGTCACTGGATCCAGCTACCAAGGAGCCATAAGCCGACAACTACTGGACACCATCTATGACACCTCATCTGAGCAAATTGTTGATTTTCCAACTAGGAACACTAATACCCTGGACCTATTTATAACCAACCGTCCATCTCTAGTTGAGAGATGCAAAGCATTACCTGGGATCAGTGATCATGATATTGTATTTGTTCTGGCTCGGACAAGGGCTGTTAAGACAAAACCCCCAAGCAGAAAGATACTGCTATGGAGGGACACCAACAAAGACGCCATCCATGCTGCTATTCAGGAATTTACAAGCAGCCTCACAAGCCAGTACACAACAAACACAGATGTAAATACTCTGTGGTCATCATTCGTGGAAAACATTTCACACATCATTGACACATTGGTTCCGTCAAAGATGTCTACCACTAGGCACAGCCAACCATGGGTCACAAAAAATATCAAGCGCCTCTCGAAACGCAAGAAAAGAGCCTACAAAAGAGCTCGAAGGACTGGATTTGACAATGACTTCCATCTCTACAATTCCCTCAAAAAGGAGCAGAAACTGGAATGTCGTAAGGCAAACCATGCATACATACGTGACATGGTGTCAGAAAACCCAAAGAAGCTCTATACCTTTGTTGAGAGCATGAGATCAGACGGAAGTGGCATCTCTCCACTAAAATCCGATGGCATTGCCTACAATAACCCAACCAAAAAGGCTACTATCCTCAACCAGCAGTTTTCTGGAGTGTTTACCTCAGAAAACATATCAGATGTGCCGACCATGGAAGGTAACAAATTCCCAGATATGCCACACTTCACAGTAACACCAGAAGGAATAAACAAACTTCTCCTTGGCCTAAACCCACACAAAGCTACAGGACCTGACAACATTCCCACACGCTTTCTCAAAGACTATGCAGACGACTTAACTCCGGCACTGACTCTTATTTACAACGCATCCCTGCATCAAGGCGAAGTCCCATCTGACTGGAAGAGAGCCAATGTTGCGCCAATCTTCAAAAAAGGAGACCGCAGCAATCCTGCCAACTACAGGCCAATATCATTAACTTCTGTATGCTGCAAAATCCTTGAGCATGTCATCCACAGCCAGATTATGAGACACCTTGACAGTCACAATATCCTGGCTGACCAACAACACGGTTTTAGAAAGCGACGCTCCACTGAGAGTCAACTCCTTCTCACTCTACAAGACCTATCCGCAGCCATTGATGAGGGAGAACAGATCGACGCCATTCTGTTGGACTTCAGTAAGGCTTTTGATGTTGTTCCACACCAACGGCTTCTTGTCAAAGCAGACCACTACGGCATCAGAGGAAACACTCTACACTGGATCCGCAGCTTCCTTTCCAACCGTAGTCAACAGGTTGTCGTAGAAGGTCACACTTCATCACCAGCCCCAGTCACGTCTGGAGTACCTCAAGGATCTGTTCTTGGTCCCCTCTTGTTCCTCCTTTATATCAATGATTTGCCAAATGTAGTTGAGTCATCAAGCCGCCTCTTTGCTGATGACAGCCTGGTTTATCGCAAGATCCGCTCATCTGCCGACTCCTTGGCACTTCAAGAGGACTTAGACAGACTGCAAGAGTGGGAAAAGAAATGGATGATGTCCTTCAATCCAAGCAAATGTGAGGTCATCAGAATTACACGTAAGAGGAGCCCAGTTACACACACCTATAATATTCACAGTAAAGACCTCAAAATTGTAAAAAGCGGTAAATACCTTGGTGTAACAATTGCTTACAACCTTTCCTGGAAACCCCACATAGAAACCACTGCAAAAAAGGCAAACAACTCCCTGTCTTTCCTAAGAAGAAACCTGACAAGCTGCCCGCAAGACATCAAGGCACAATCATACAAGTCACTTGTCAGGCCAATCCTTGAGTATGCCAGCACTGTATGGGACCCACATACAGCGACAGACATAAATCAGCTTGAAGCTGTCCAACGCCGAGCAGCCCGTTTCGTTAAAGGCGACTACAAGACGACGAGCAGTGCCAGTCAGATGATTAACCAACTGAACTGGTCCACACTTCAGCATCGCCGATCAAATGCTAAGCTGGTTATGGTATACCGGATAGCCCATGCCCTGATTGACATCCCAGCTTCGAAGTATTTTCATCGTTTAACACTTGGCGGCCATGGTTATGGACACAGATTCCACCTGCCCTACTGCCGCACTGATGTCCTCAAACATGCCTTCTTTCCTTCAGCTATCAGACTGTGGAACCAGCTACCGGTGCAATTAGTAACAGCAAGCAGCCTCGAGGCTTTTAAGAGGGGGCTCGTGGTTCCACCGTAGAGAAAGATCGAAGGAAAATATTTTAATCACTTTTAACTAGCACCCTATTGTCTTTCTTTTAAAATTTATTCGCCGCACATCGCCTTTGTACATATACCCTGTACGACTATGCCCCAGAGGGGATCTTGTACAGTACTGGAAGAAGAAGAAGAAGAAAATTATAGAAAAGAGGGAGACCCAGACAGAATGAGATATCTCTTCCGAATTAAAATAGATAAATAGATCTTATAAAAAAAACCTGGTTCAAACTTACCTTATTTTACATGGATTGTGTCAGAAGTTTTGAAGTTTATGCAATTTACTCCCAATGACTGCTAATGGATACAAAACCAGTTCTTGTGCCCGTTTGTGGGCATGTGCTGTTAATGGTAATCGAACCAGAGAACCTCAGTAGCTTGTCAAGATAATTCGATGTGAAGAATACCTTTCATTTTCCGATGGGGGTAAGGACGATAATGCACAATGCAAATATATCTCAATATTGATTGTGTCAAATTAGCATGTCTGCTCAGTAGTCAGATCATCAACATTGTACATGTATTGCATTGATTTGCAATATGTTCAGTCATTACTGCAAAATTATCATAACATGGAACAAGATTAAACAAAATAATTTGATAATGTCCAGATTGGATAATCCGTCTAAATGTAGTCAAGTGATAGGGTAAGACCAGCCACCCAGTTAGCTCATTAGAGCACTATTTTAGCGTTTTGGTGGTTTTGGGCTTGAGCCCCACACTGGGTGCAATTTTCCTCTGCTGTTAAACTTAAAAGATATTTCACTGGAGATAATTTCTGATTACACAACTCAGTATTGACAAGGCTTGAAACAATCTTCTACAAGTCAAAATGTCCAAATCTGTCATGTATTAACTATAAAAAGACTTATCAGGGTTATCAGTAAAAGGCCATCTGTCAATTTGAGGAGGCCAATGAAGCAAACACACAACAAAAATGAGGTGTTTAAACTACTTCTTATGACTGCCTTTTTTTTTTTGTTATCTGAGACAACCAATAAGATATTTGAAGTGGTTAAATTGGCCGGCATCCTGCTCTTGATAACAATCCTGATTTTATAGTAAAAATAATTGAATGATTAAATTCTAACTAATGTATTGCTGATAAAAAAATTGCAAGTGATCGAATTTGGAATGCTTAATATAAACAAAGACCTAATAAACACAGATAAGCAACTCTGCAAAATACCGTTCTTTCTCGCGTTGACATCTCGTTCGCGAGATTTTTGCCTTCCTGTAAATACAGACGCTTTATTTTGTTAATCAAAGCGTCTGCCGTCGCTGATCAGCTATGGTAGCCCTTTTATTGACCCTCCCGACCCCAAAAACCAATAAACAGATGGCCACCAGCTGTGGTGCCCTGCCGTGATAATTACCGGGGATTATAACTTATTGTAATATTGCACTATGTCAAACTGAAATGTTTCGCTAAATTTTATGATGGAGGAAAATTTCAGCAGCAAAATTTACTGTTATAATATTAGCTTCAATCTAGACTTTTGTGGAATGGGTCTCTAAATGGGAATTATCTTTTTTTGCGGCATATCATGTACAATATTCTATGAATTAATAATTCGTGATGGGGAACATTCTATTTTCTTTGAAAAATGTACTCAATACCATCATCATCACCATCTGCATCATCATCATCATCATCATCATCATCATCATCATCATCATCATCATCATCATCATCATCATCATCATCATCATCATCATCATCATCATCATCATCATCATCATCATCATCATCTTCATCATCATCATCATCATCATCATCAACAATGTTAGAATTATAATATCAAACAACAACTAGCTAAAGGTTTTATCCATTCTAATAAAATCTAGATATAAAAAAATAAATGCATGTGTATTTCTATTTATAAATGAAAAATGATCGTTCGGATAAATTTTCAAATAAAGAAAAACGTTCAGGAAGAAAGTTCATCATTTCTGTTTCAATAAGAAATTTTCTGTAAGTAGATCATGGTCACGTGAAACATTCTCATTCCAGTGAACGGTCGTCAGATTTCTAAAACAACTTGGCGCAAGAAAGAACGTATGCATGACTTTTTTAAAGAGATACATACTTGGCTACCTAACCTCAAAAAGCAACCGTACATGTGCTATAAATGGAATTATTGTACGAATTTGTAGAAAGAAAATATTTAGCATATAAACAATTGTTTTCAATCAATGAAAACTTCACTTTTTCCCTTATCAAAATTCTAGATAATTCGAAAAAGAAGGGTTAACGTGCCCATTGTTTATCAAGTGATATACAGGAAGCTTGCATCATACTATTGTACTTTATTGTCAACTGAGAATTTCAGTTATCCCCGTGGGGGTTAAGATAACAGACATTCCAAAGACTAGGCTACCGTAAGAATTACTTTTTGTATTAGATCTTTTTAGAGTGTCTTCTCGGCTTGAGCCATATACTTCTGCGCACAAATATGCACCCGAGTCTGCTTTTTATCTCTTGATTTGCAGCATGTTGATGTCATACACTTCCAGCACACACAAATATGCTGTCATTAGCGGCAAATTTTACACTTTCTTTGCATGGCAATTATTTCCAGCTGAACCAAACAGAACATATCGTTACATCTTCCACGTATACAGTTTATATACAATAAGAGAGTACTAAGAATAAATTCAAATTAATACAAACAAAACAAGACCAGTTAAGAGAATTTAAATGCCTCTTAACATCACAAACATATGAAAAAAAGTTCTTGATCTTCCCTTGTTCGATAAAAATATGTGTAATGAATGAAAGTTTGTCTAAATCAACCCATATTTTGTTTTTGTTTCCGTGGAGTTAGACAAAAACTATTGCTCTACTACTAAAACATGCAACCATATGATTTCAAAATACCAAGACCAGATAAGAGAATTTAAATGCCTCTCAACATCACAAAAATGTATAAAAGTCCTTGATCTTCAATTGGTCGATAAAAATATGTGTAATGAATCAAAGTTTGTCTAAATCAACCCATATTTTGTTTTTGTTTTTCGAGGAGTTAGACAAAAACTATTGCTCTACTACTAAAACATGCAACCATATGATTTAAAAAAACCAAGACCAGATAAGAGAATTTAAATGCCTCTCAACATCACAAAAATGTATAAAAGTCCTTGATCTTCAATTGGTCGATAAAAATATGTGTAATGAATCAAAGTTTGGCTAAATCAACCCATATTTTGTTTTTGTTTTCGAGGAGTTATTCAAATACTCTACCATCCCATCCAATTCCAGACATATAGCACTTTCGGTTCTATTGATGATACACATTTAAAACAAGTGTTTCACCAGTGGTAAAAGGAGATCAATTGTCTCATATGCAATCATTAATAAAAACAACACACTAATAAAGGAATGTTAAAACTATCGAAAAATTAATAAAATAAACGTTAGTTTTCACACTTTATTCAACCTTCGTTTACATCGTCTAGCTGGCAGACACACTTCAGTGCCGACGAGATTAGGAAGTCTCGCATAGTCTCCCGAAATCTCATCCTCCACGAGATGATAAGGGAGTTCGGTCTTTACCTATGGGGAGTTGCTTATCTGTGTTTATTAGGTCTTTGATATAAAGATAACCATGTTGCAAGCAATCAAATTTGAAATGCTTAATATTACTGTTTTACAGCTAGTCTCCCATCCCTTCTTGCTGGAGTGACATTTGGAACATTGGCGGGTGTAGGAGCATACCAGACCTCTCAGAATCCAGAATCTGTAAAACTTGCACTTGGTTTGTATTTATTTATTAAAGTGTTTTGTTGTAGTAGAGTGTAACTGCCTATACACACGCATATTCTTCCTCAGAATATGTCCAAAAAAATGTCCAAAATATGTGGAAGATTCCACCATATGCTTTATTCAAAATATTCCCATTGATCTAGAAGGTCCCAAAGACTTGTCATTTATATCAGACAAGTGCTGTGCTTGCATTGAAAAACAGCTCAGGACCACTCCCAAATGGACCATATCCCAAATACACCTTTTAACAATTGCTTTTTTTCCTAAGTTAACCTTTAAAACAAAACGAGCAATCATTAACAGATTACTGGTAATGCATGTCCATTGATCGATTGAACTCCAATAAGTATAGTCCAATGTTAAGTTTGCAGTTTTTATATGAATAATAACATCTCACCCCTTGACCAAACAATTCTAGGATATAAGCATACAGAATTGTACAATCAATGAGAAAAAAGAAAAAAGTTTGTTCTCGGCAGTAAGCCTTTTTCACACATTGATTTATTCTCCTTTTCTTATCAATAACATTTCTGACTCCTTAAATTCTTTTGACGAGATACATTTAGACAATAAAATGTTCATTTTTACAATTTCACTGTCTTTAAAGAAAATTCATAAGATTACAGTAAAATGTTTTAATGTCAGTGGATTTTGCTGTTTTATAAATCAATATCAACAATATTGAGATGTAACTGTAATTTTCTCACAATGCATATCAATGTTTATTTGATTGTATTTTAGGCCCAATAATTTCTTCACAATGCGTATCAAATTTGATATTATTGTATTTCAGGCACAAGTGTTGTGCTCATGGGTTTTATGGGATATCGGTTCATGAATTCTGGCAAATTCATGCCTGCTGGATTAGTGGCTACTTTAAGGTAAAATAAAAACTGGAACTTGACATACTATAGTAGACTTACTTAAACTTCCTCAAGGAGGCATATAAATATTCTTTAAAGAGGGCAATGTTGATAGGTGAACTTAAAGTGACATCTTACATAATGTTTTGTGTGAGTAACAAATGATTAAGAGGTATTTTAAACAATCTTCAGCACTTTATAAGGGACAGTTTTCAGTATCTACTTTTCAAAGATGCTGAAAACCAGTGTTTTTATTCAATAATTGTGAAACCATTATTAGATCCTTCTGTGCATTGATTGAAAACTTAATTCAATTAATTAATGATTAATTAATGGTTAATGAAAAGTAATGGGTTGCTCTCAGGTGTCCCTTCCCAGCAACATGTGATTAGAGTGTTGACCCATTTCAAAATCTGGGTTTAAGACACTCTTACCCATTTCAGTTAATTTGCAGGACGGAAAAGAAAGATCAATGTCTATGAAATAAACCATCTTACCCATTACCAAACAATAACGACATTTAACCAGTTTGTTGCAGATGACTCTGGAAAACATCCGTTATCTGCCCTATCTGAAGATAATTTTTCAGTTTTATCACATTTTGAAATGTCGTGTGCAAACTCTTTTTATTTAGTACAGTTGAAAATTTAATGTTTGGTAAAGGGTCAAACAGATTACTAAATCTGCAACATAAAAATTTACTGTATATCCTCTACACAGTGGAGATGAGAAGTGTAAAAATAATCTAGTTTTCTGTTACTTCATTGACCTATGATGACAATTATTTGATAAAAAGACATTTAATTCTAAAAAGATTGAAATCACAATCTGCAAAATAGTTCTTTCAAGCAAGGGCCTCGAAAAGGTTAAAAAAAATTAACATGCCTGACAACTTTCCCTTGCAAGTCAATTAATTTCATAACTTCAAATTTTTTTATTGATGAAACCTATTCTAAGCATTTCTTAAAGTCAGGTCTCATTTTGATAAATGTTGATTGTACATGAAAAAATAATGGTCAATTGTATTCTAAAGTGTTTTTCTTCTTTTTCAGTTTATTGAATGCTCTACGATGTGGCTACACAGCTATGAAGCAGTAGGGAAGATCACATATATTCCTGCCCAACATTAACTAAAGAAGGTTTACTTAAATTCAAGTTTCTGTATATTCAACATGTATTTTTTTAATACAATCACATTTACACATATTTCCAGCTGAGCTTTTTTAAAAACCATTGTGATAAAAGGAGAACTTTACATTTGAAATTACCCCCTTTGTCACAATGGTTCAGTGTCGACAAGTTATTAATTCAGGTTTTGGTAAATATTTTGAAAGGTTTGAAGAAAAATACTGAATAGAACTGTATCAAAGTAGTCTGCAAGACACTATGAATGATAAACAAAATTGGGTGAAAAATGTTCATTATATTATCTGAATAACCAGGATCAATCTGTTTAATTGAGTCTTCAATGACAAACTCTTATGCTGGAACATGGTATTCTTTCTTTTATGAAGGTTGATTATTTGATTGAAAAACTATAAGAAGGAAATAACTTTATCTTGCATTACTTTTTTCACTTAAGCTGTGAAGGTTCTTGAAGCTGGACTGCTTTATGGTTAAAAGGAAGACCATTACTTGGGCAGAATGTGGATGCATATAGTTTCATACATGACAACTTGCCTTTCATAGCATTTTAACCAACAACCTTCATATCCAATGGACCAGAACAGTGAAGTGCTTTTGGGTTTTCTTTTAGTGCAACTTTTATAGATATACTTATAACCAATCATGTTTTCAAATCACATTTTTGTTTTCAAATTTCTTTTTCATCATGATCATTTTAACTGTTCACACTTTTATGGTTTTGATTGTCGCTCTTGTAGCTGTCTTATTCTTGTTAAAGAGCACAATAAAACTGGAAAAAGGAAGTAAATTCTCTCACATATTATTTAGTATCAAACCTTTCGAAAATTAGTTGACAATATCATTAGAATTGTGAAGAAACAAGTGAAAAAATCCGAGTATGAGCAATTTCTGGTTTTGAGACATTCAGCCACTTCCAAAGCCATCTTGTACAGGTTGTTTAAACACAAAATTAAGCTCTCAATAATCAGGTACCCAGCAATAATACAAAGCTAGACAGCAAGATTTTCATTGGTTATGTAGAATACAACACTACACTGGATCTAGGTTGCACTTTTTGTATACATTACAGAACTGTTTTTGTTACAAAATAAAATTGTATTTTATTAAGATATGACACTGTTCACATTCTTATTTTATACATACCTATTAAAACAAATGTCAATCCAATATGACCTCCTTCAGTCATCTTTTGGCGAGATAAATTTCAGTTCCAAATAAAGCAAATGATAATGATAAGCCAACTCACAATTTTGAAACAAATTTCTGTACTCCTTCCTCCCCAAGATTGCTGATGGTTAAGTTATTGAGATCAGCCAACTTATCCAGGTCCGAGGCAATTGGTCAACACCATTTGGTACAACATGTTTTCCCAGCCTTTGACTGTATTTCCACAAGGGGCCTCCATGGCCTAGTGGTTAGAGTACAGAACTCGAAATCGCATGACCCCACTCCGCATGCGTACAAATCCCCGTAAGGGCATCAATCTTTATGAGAGGAAGCCTCCCACCTGACTTATGGAATGCCTATGATTCTACCCGGCTTGAGAATTGGATCTTCCTCCATCATTAAGTCAGGCATTGCAACATAACTGAAATAATGTTGATGTGTTGTAAAATGCCTTATAAAAAACAAAGCATTACCACCATTGGTTGCAGCAGACAAAATAAGCATGTCTAATTTCAAAGACTTCTTTAAGCATTAGAAAGAATAGCTGCCAATCTAGGTCTTATACTTTGGATCCTTTCTTGAAAATAATCTAGATTTAGACCTTTGTAAGCTGTGCTCTCTTAGAAACCCTTCCAAAAGGTGAGGTTTAGTGGTCTGGTGCCTTTGTCACTGGCAATTGCTCTATAAATAATTTCACCATAATAAGATGTTCTCTATAATAGCGACATAAAAGCACAAGGAAGATATTTGCAACTAAAGAACTATTGAATATATACAATTAGATCAAATGACTTGGGTGAAAAGGGTATGAAGAACAATTATTCATCTGATGCGCATGACCATTATGTTCATGTTATTTGTCCCCTAGCCAGTGTGTATGTTCTGTGCAAGGTATAAGCACAGACAAGGACCCCAGACTATTTCTCCCCATGATCAATTCATAGACTAATGCGCAAGAAGCTTTATTTGAATTTATGATTCAGGAACTTGGTACAGCTATAGATGTCCGGTTTCAATGTCTCAGTTGGAAGCATCAGTAACTTGTAACATTGAGGATGCAGGTTAAATTCTCTGCTTGCTTGATGCAACAAGTCAATATGACCATTTTAAGCCATAATAGAAATAATAAACATGTATTATAGTCCATTTAAAACATGAAGCTGTCAGCTTGGATATGGTATTGGGTGGAAAACAGATGGATAGGAGCACGGTGCACTCTTCAATACAAGCAGTTCTGAGAGGTTTGAATGACACCAAATAAATTGGGTGACTAGACATCACAATTTCCAATTTCATTTGTTTTTGTGCTACAGCAATTCACTTTGTAAATTGTTTTTTCGGAAAAAGTGAACCATTGAGTGAAGTGCTCAGGATGAAATGTTTAGAAACGAGCTTATGTCTGAAATCCACAAAACTTGAGGCTAAAACTTTCCATCATAAATTCTACATTTCTGTAACAGAGAACCAATGAATGAGGAATGTCAGGGAAAAAACGACTCAATAGACTAGAAAATTTGACCATATCTGAAATACATGTACAGACACAAAACTAGTATGACTCCTTTGTTTGATTATTTGGTGGTTTAAGACCATGTCAACATTTTCTTCAATAATGCTATGGCTTTCCTGGGTATACAAGTGCTAGGTTGGGCTCTGAAGCCATAATTTCTACCTTAACACTAAGATGGGTCTATCAAACACAAACTTATCTCATTGGTCCAAACGAGACCTTTTGGTAGCAAGCTAAGAGAAAGTCTAAAGTAACTTTTACATTTTGCAGATTTTTTCTTATTCTGGGATGTTTGTTTACAGTTTTAATAAGTCAATTAACAAGGACCATATACAATGTACATGGCTGTTAGAAGGGTTCATCAATGTTTTCGTCTATTAGGCCTCCATGAAAATGTAAGACAAAGGATAAGACCAAAGTTTTAAGCAAAATAAGGATGACAAATACAATGCAGTACAATGAACTTTATTATTTTGTTTCCTGACAAGGAAGGAACATCCTATTCTCATATAAATCATTTTACTATCAAATTAAGTGGGGTTAGTTCTTTGCAAAAAATAGTTAATTTATTTTCAGGCATTTGCAATTAAAACTTTTAAGAAAGACACTCTGTGCGAAGGTTTTCTCTTGAAACTCCTTTTAATGACTTATTTATCACTTTTATTTACATATGTTTCAAATGCTTAATTTGAATCAATGTAAGATTTTCCTTCCTAACATGAATCTTGTAAGGTAGGAAAATCTTATCTAAGCTTATCCTAACAAGACTATCTTATTATCCTACAATTCATGAAGGTATGTCTTTTTTTTTTTTTAATGATTTACAGATCTTATTGCTGAAAAGCAGAGAAAAAGTAGAATGGAAGACTTTGACTCTTACTTTAACTAAGATTTTTTCGCTGCAGGTGATTATTTTTCTTAATCTTCTTGTTCATAGAGGTATGACTTTTTTCTAATGATTTACAGATCTCATTGCTGAAAAGCATACAAAAAGCAGAATGGAAGATTTTGACTCTTTAACTAGGATTTTTTCGCTGCATGTGATTTTTTCTTCTTAATCTTTTGAATCTTCTTTTTTTCCTTCACTTTCTCAAATTTTTCCAATTTCATTCTCATTTTTCTTGCTTCCTTCCTCTTTGCTAGCCTGCGTGACTTTAATATTTCCTCTCGCCTTTTCTTCCTCATTTCCTTTCTACTTGTGGTATCATTCTCCTGAACAACTGTAACGGTTTCACTAAATGATATCGATTTCTCTTTCTTAACATCCTTTTTCACTCGCTTCACATCAGGTTCCTTTGCATTTCCTGCCTCATATAAACTTCTTGCAACTAAATTCAAGTCATCATCATCAATGTCTAGGTCCCTTTTTCCTTTTCTATCAATGTTTTTACTTGATTCCTTGATAACTCTTTTAATGTCATTATCCTCTGCTTCCCCGGCACTATCCTCCACTGACTCAGAAATATCCACTACACCATCATCTAACACATGAGGTTTGGAAGACATGTTGTTATATACACCCATGCACGTTATCCTAAAACTAGCATTGTGATCCACTAACAGTGACATGGTTATTGTGTCCTGAAAAATAAACATCATCATGAGACATTGAATTTCATAAAATCCAATTCACTGAATAAAAGAAACAAAAAATACCAAGCTTTGTACACAAAAAACTTAAAAGTATCTATGTTCAGATTTTAGTATTTTTATGTTCAGGTTTTATTATAATTTGAATTTTTGCGAGAAATGCTACTCCACTTCTAACCACTATATCAAAGAACTATTTGGACCCATATAAAACCTGTAACATGCCAGCATATAGGGGAGGATCTTTTTATGTCTTTTATGATCCATTTTACATTCTGATAATTTTTAAAAAATCTTAAATTCAGCTCTTTATGACCAAGAGTTTATGATTTAACCTTAATGCAAACATCTTTAAAATACCCTTGTTAACATGCTCCATAATTTGAAGTGTGCATGATTCAATGTATAGAATCATGTTCTTTTTTAACAAGAAACTTGTTATTATTTCGCTTTTTAAATCAGGAACATATGGTTGTGAGAACATTTTAACTCTGCTTCAAAGAAAACATACACAATAAACATCCCTTATTTCTATCTATCTCTACTTCAAAAGTTTCAGGTTTCAAAGGGTCTGTATATATGGAATATTACTATGCAGTATCTTTCATGGGATTTGTATTTGCTTCAAGTCACATGAGAAAAAAAGACTCAGTCACCTTGAAAATGATACAAAAATAATTTTTCACTTACATGTAGCCCGATAGATTTTTAAAAATATAAAGAAACTTGCCCCAAAATATACATTGAAAGATATATATGTTTTAAACTTTACAAAAAATGCAAATCATTTACACAACTATCGTCCTTGACAAAGTCTGCAAAGATACTACAGGCATCACTAAAGAAACTTAACAAGGGTTAAGCATTAGTTATTGGAACGACCATAGCCATCCATACTTTTCACTAAAATAAGAAATTATTTGAGAGCATTGCCAAAAAACATAATAGAAATTTTAGACATTTAATTAACTGCTTTTAGCAAAAAAAAATACTGTTTGGTAAAGGGAATAAAGCTAAGTACTCACATTTTCCTCTATAATTTCATGGATCTGTACCCTTCCATCACTTCTTCCAACACAGAGGACCAACCCTTTATCATTCAATGGAGACTTTGTGACACACAGACCTTTAATTCTAAAATATATACAACCAATGTATTATTGAATCTTAACACATTTCTACTTCCATTAGCCCAAATCATTTTTTTTTGTAAGTTTGACGCACAAAAAAAAACCTGAGATGGTTCTATAATGATGGCAGTTAAGCCAACAAACTACAAAATTATTAACTGACATCAATCAAAGTTAAGCCCTAAGTATAAAAGACATGACACTTTATCCAAGTGTATAACTGTCAATTTACCAGTTTTCGTTGACATTCCCTACTCAGTTTTGTTTACAAATGTACTAATAAGCCCTGCTCCAAATATTTGTTTTGAGATGAATCAAAATAATTCAAACATTCCTATTGATAAAAATTGTTCTATTTATTTATATGGGCTTTATATCACATCAACATTATTTCAGTTTTGTTGCAATGCCAAACTCTTATTGATGGAGGAAGACCCCATGCTCAACTACACATAATGGCTGGTAAAGTCAGTTAGAACCTAGGGAAATCTGTAGTCTGTTGGGAGACTACCTCTCATAAAAATCAATATCTCTCAAAGCCATTTTAACCCACTCGGATAGGAACGATGCAATTCAAAGCTCTGTACTCTAACAACTAGGCTTCGGACGCCCCTTGAATCTCCTATGGTCATATTGCTTTAAGAGTGCAAACTAAAACTTGTCCATCTTTTTGTAATCTGGCCGGTTTGTTGATGCAGAAAGATAGTTATTGATATTAATATTAATGGCAAAAAATATGCTTAATTGCAAAATGCAAGCGACAGCAATACAGTGGTAGAGTGTCGGCCTTTGGTGCCAAAGGATCTTTGTTCATTCCCTGTAAGGTAGATGCGAAAATTCTGAGACTAACCCATAAATCCACGCCAGCACTGGGAATGTATCCAGGAAGCAGTCATTGAGAGCTTCAAGCTTCAGTCAGTAATGATGTATATTAAACAAGTTTAAACTAAAATATGTAAGATGGATAATACAATAGGCCCAGGAAAGAAATGTTTTCCTATGCTTACTTCTTTGCTCTTTCTATAAATCTTTTTTGCAGGTACTCTTTAACCCTTATAGTACTGGAATCGATTTCATGTTTATGCAAACAAGTTAGATGCATGCCAGAAAATTAGCAGCTGGCTGTGTTCTAACCTGTTTGCTACTCTGAGTATCTTTCCTCATCAAAATTAAGCAGATATTAAAGGGTTTGGAAAGCAGACAACATACTTATCTATTTTCAGAAAATTAACCAGCATTCTAATGATTAAAAACATTTCAAGACAACCCCAATGAATACCTACAATATAGGAGAGATCAATAAGATTTTTAAACACCCTGTGAACATGACTTTCTTACAGAATTCAAAGGAGGCTCTGACCATACCTGGCTGTTGATGAATCACAGGTGTACAAGTGGGTATTGGTGTGGAAATTGTGAAACATTATCTTCCCTCCTTCTCCCCCATAAACACACACAGATTTCTGAAAGAAAAGGACTTAATATAAGTATCATTCACAACCAAAATTAGATAAAAGTTCCAATAAAACAGATTTACCTTTATAAATAAAGCTCTTTAAAAAGCAAACACACACACAGATGTTAGGTGTTTGTACCTTAAAACAATGCTTTATTGCTTACAGCAGTATGGAAGTTTAGAATTGAAAGAAGAGGAAGAGGAGTTGACTTATATTGAAGAAATCTTTTTGTCAGGCATATCTGACATATTGTAATGAAAAATACATGATGGTGGCGATTACTCTTTAAAATTTGTATGAGACTTTGATGTTTGGTTGAAAAGCCATCTCCTATGATTCATTCTGAATAGGAAAATGGTAATTAATGAATATTTTCTTCCAATGCAATTAGAAATTGTAGCTTATTGCAAGTAAAAAATACTCTCCAATATGTATGAAGAGCACTAACTACAAAAAGTATCATGTTTATATTTTCCCTCTTCTGAGTAACAAGCAATATTCATCAGTTATCAAATCTGTTCATCTAAGCCATAAAACATGAAGAAATGATCCAGCCAAAAAGAAATCAACCCAGATTTTGCCAATATAAAAAGACCCTTTTTGCAACAGTCTTTATATCTCATCTGTATTGGGTAAAGGGTGCAAACTTAAATTCTAAACATTGGTTTTTACACATCACATCATTTCATACTTAATAACTGTTATCTGGAGTCTCTGAATACTATATGAGATCCAGGGTTAAAGCCCCTTTATATACAACTATTATGCATATTTATTTCAAAACTAAGTGTTCAGTTGTGTCAAAATAACTGCAACATTTTTGAACATTGCACAAACTAAATAAACTATATTAACTGTGCATGTAGATGTACTTACATTATAGAACTCAAGACAATTTATTCTGGATTCACTCTTCATGGTGCTCTTCACATCAGCTGTCTGAAATGTAACCCAGTTCAAGTAAAATTTTGTTAACTTTGGATTTTAACTACAGGCCATATTTATCAAAAGGTAATGAAATAAAAAATGCTACTTTTGCTTCTGATTTGTCAATCTTCGTGTGATCAACATTCTTATTCTTTAAGGGATGGTTATTTCTTTATATTCATCATTAGAAAACTATTTTTGAAATATATAAAACAACATTTCCTCATTAAAACTATCAGCACCCAAGTGCATGTTATACCCTTTGAGCAAATCTTTCTTTATATTCTGTAATTGGGAATGGACATCAGTGGAGCAGTGGTAGAGTGTCTGCCTCTTGTACTGAGAGTCCCAGTTTGATCCCCATAAGCAGGGAGGTGAAAATTACGAGGACTAGTCCACAAATTGGTTTAGTATCCAGGAAGCAGTTATCAAGAGTGAGTAAAGTAAGATTCATGCTTCCAATACAATCAATGTAAAATAAATACTTAGTTAAAACTATCTGTAATTGGTTTGATTTAAGTTTCAACAAGTCAGTGTTGTTGGTATTTCATGAATCAATCTAAAAAATGCTGGTATGATCATACCCCATATGTAGTTATCTGATGCTTGACACAGTGACAACAATGAATTTGAGATATAAAACAGTTTTTTTGATTATTGCATGTAAAGGAATTTCAACTCATTTTACATCAATATTCTTTTCCTTTCAGTAGATTATCTATAAGTGTTGACTATTTTAGAAGATTGGTAAAGAGTAAGAAATACTGTATTGTTATTCATTACCTGCACAGAATAAACATCAATCTTGTTGTTTACGACAATCAAATACATTTCCCCATCTGGACTCCATTTTACAATCTCAGCAACTGTAATTGTTCAAAAATAAAATTCATCAAGGAAGTAAGGACACATTGAGTTTGTATGTAGAAACAGAGAGAAAGGTCTTAAAATTAGACAAAGTACAAAAAGAAAGAAATTCATACTGTATCTAAACCAAACCCTGAAATATGCTGATATACAGGGGTATTGCTATTTAACAAGGTTATAAAAATTCCATAATCCTCACCAAGATATTGACTTGTGATTAAGAGCATAATTCCTCCCATTTTTGGTATCTACAGCATCTCATCTATTCTATGATGCCAAACTCTTACATATAGAAAGTGACAGTTCCCCAAAATATCCTTTACTGTTCAATATGGTCCTAATCAAACACTTGATTTCAACCAAGTCTGCCAAGAGACCTTCATTCATGAAAAATCCAAACCCAATGAAAATAATTGAGAATGCAGAAATAAAATTAAGAAAGTATTTTAGTATTGAGAATGGTCAACCTTTACCTTGGTATACATATTTTGCAGAGTTAATGTTGTATAAAATAACAGAAATCATCCATGAACTCTACATAATTGATAAATCCATATAAATATCTTTATGACTTCAGGCGAAGTTTTCATGACACAATTCTTTCTTTAAATTACCTTAAATAATTAAATTTGCAAAAGCATTTACAGTGATATATTATGATGAAATGATTTGTAAGTATACCAACTAAAGAACAATGCAACACAAATGCCTAATTTCCCAAATTAGATGGTGCTTGGTTCCCTTATAGTGCTGGAACAGACTTCATGCTTATGCAAACAGGTTAGATCCAGGCCAGCCACCAAGTAAATAGGTGACTGGCCTGTGATCTAATATGTTTGCTACTCTGTGTATCTTTCCTCAACAAAATCAAGCAGATATTTAAGGTTTTGGAAAGCAGATGACACAGAAATCTATTTCTAGCAAATTACCCAGCATTCTTAGGGACACCATCTCTCATAGAAATATAAATCTAACACTTCGAGGGTTCAATGGAAGACTATAGTAAGTGCTTCATAAACATGAAGCACTTACTATAGTATTACACTGAACCCTCGACTTCCTCGATTTGAACCAATACAAAGAGTAGCTTAGTGATATCAAACTCAATACTCTTACCACTTGGTCATGGAGGGTTCCATGAGAAGGTGGAGTTTGGTCAAGAAGAAAACTAATTTTCATAAAGAGCATTTTTTTTCAAAAGGAGATATAAGCAATTGAAACAAACATTAATTCATCTTAGAATATAAAATGTCACCAATGAACTAATTTGAGTGACATTAGAGAAAAATCTGACCTTCTTTGATGTTGGTTATATAGGCCGAGCGTCCTGTAATCAGATTCCAAGTCATCAGTTTCTTGTCCACACCCACAGTGAGAGCAAGTTTTCCGCTAGGGTGAACAGACACACTGTTTACAGCATACCTATAACAAAAACAAAAAAATTCTGTAAACTTGTCAATAGACAATCCAAGGTTTCAAACAACCATGCTCGCATTCCTTGAAATATGATTGTAATCCAATAATCTATTCATGATCAAACTGAAATGTTTTACAGTTCTACTTGATGAATAGACATTACTATACTGAAGAAAACGTATCACAAAACAACATTCAGAATGGTTGTAAGTTGTAATCATAGTACAGTGATAATTTTTGGGCCAAAAAATCTCATAAAATTTCCAAAAAACTCATTACTTCATTCATTTTAATCATTTTTCTATAGAAAACCCCACTGATTTTTATGTTTTAGTCTAAAAAACCCATTGATTTAATTTAGAAAAACATCACTGTAGTATTCTTTTATCTAAAATGAAGTTTTCTATCCTTTTACAAGAATAAGAGGAAAGGGCTTGTATGAATGTGTGCAAAGAATTTTAGCAGTGGACAAGATGATATGCAAAATGTACATAAAGTATGAATATAAAATATCCATGTAGGCCCATGTTATATTTTAAATCGATGTTTAACAGTTTACCAGTATGTTTTTGTAGATTAAAACCCTTACTTGTGTCCACTGAATGTTTTTAGACATTCCCAGTTGGAGGCTTTCCATATGCATAATGTTTTATCTTCAGATGTACTGAACAGGAAGTTCTTCTGGAACTCTAAACTTGTGATAGAACCTTTAAATAAATAAAATTAAAATATCATCTCTGTTAATTATAAAAAGTCAACTAACTCTGTAAAGTGAATTTCTCTAACATTCAACCTGTTTCAAATTACTTTTTTATATATAAGTCAAAAACTTGCTAGTAAAAATGAATTCTATTAACGATACAGCTTTTATATTGTGTCTTTTATATTTAATGAAAATTTGCTTCTGAATGCAAAGTTGATTCAGAAGGTAGCAATATGTCTTATATATGCCAGCTCATAATTTGGTTGTGGATCTCAAAATCGTTGCAAGACTTTTGGATCTGAATAAGAATCTGAATAAGAATTCATCCATAGTATTCAGGCTCTAAATACAAGCTTCCAATATTCTTCTGTTACCTTACACCGCAGAATTCTTAAAGATCCTTGTTCACAGAGGTGAGGAAAATTGGACATGAACATTCATTTCCTTAAGAATTGTAAAAAAGCTGGTTAAACAGTATTTAAGAAAAGATAATTTAAGGTCCAATTTTTCCTCTACTCTTACAAAAAGCAGCTTTGAGACTAGAAATAAAGTTTGGTTGCTTGGGGTATAGACTTTACTGTCACACACATTCCTCTTTCACTTTTCTTTCAAAGGATCCATGTTTGCTTATTCTCTTGTAAATGTTAAATCGTGCACTTAATATGAAACTGAAGTAATAGTTCAAACTGTGTAATCTGAAATGAAAATGGTATAAAATCCTAGGTTATTCAGCTATTAACACATTTGGATAATGCATTCAATAGGAATGATAAATATTGTAATTTATCTGGTATTGTCTCTTACCACTGTGATGAATAAGAGATCCTACTTCCTGGTTTTTCTTCAAGTTCAGGACACGGATAGTCTCATCTGTACTCCCAGAAGCCAATACACCCTTTGGAGAAATGGCAATACACTTTATACAGCCTGTGTGGGAGTTGTCTGTAAAGTTGGTCTCAAGCTGCAGAATCTGCAAGATAAATCTTTTATCAAACATGACTTTGGTTCATAAAATCACGTCATGGATATTGACCATGAAAAATTATTAAAGCAAATTTAAGTTGATTTTTTGGGGGGCAAAATTGTCTCGTCTAATTTACTTTCCCTAATCACTTTACTAAGTTGTGGATCCTCAATGAATTGATCAATGCAATTGTTTTTCTAGTGTTTACCACATGTTTTATCAAGTTAAGAACATAGGCGTTTGAAACAATCATCGATAATATCCCAAAATATATACTATGTAGTGCATATATTAGGATATTATAGAAGATAGTTTCAAGCACCTATGGTTTAGAAATTTGGTAAGATAAAATTCGAAGTTTCGTTTCAATGGGAGGAGGATTCCATGATTTGGGTAAATCGAGGGGTACAGTTGGCGACCGGCACAGTCGTTCCAGTCAAATTAAAATGTACCTTTCCAATTGGGATGACTCTAAATCCAATCAACACCTCGTCATAGGTGCCCACAACGATTTCCATATTGGCTGAGTCTCTCGATATTTCCCCACATGTGCAAAGACTGTCAACAAATTTAAATGTGTACTACGTCACGATTATTGTAAAATAGCCTCAAATATATCCCACAAAATTGAATAATATTTTCTGATTTGTCGTAATTTTAAGAATCTTTTTAATTTGTATATCACAAAATAATTATATCGAATGAACTAATTAATCTTTCAAGACTTTTTAAGGATGATTAGAAAAATAGCCTATCCTAGTTGAAGTTTAGAGACTACTACACATTACACTATCAACAGCAGTCAACCACGGCATATGTTTTCCAAATAAAGTCAAATTTATTCGTTATTTGCATAAAAATCAAACAAATCAAGTTATGGATAGGGGTGGTGCTCGTACTCTTTGGATGGGAGATGTAAGACTTTTATTTGCATGGCATTTTTAAAAATAATACTTTACTTTGTAGAAAATAATTCGACATGCGTTCTCAAAATAGTTCGAACCTCTATCATTAAAAAGTTTCACTTGCAAATTAGAAATTATGAGTTATTCGTTTGACCATATCAGCTACTAGACGTATTCAAAATAATTCAAAATGAAGATTGTCTTTTATTTTCTGATTGGGCAACCTAACGTCGAAATTTCATAGGATCAAAATGGGAACATGTCAAAAAGGCCCCATGTCAAAACGGCTCGGAAATCGGTCAGAACGGCCCTTGAATGGTCAGAGCGGTCCAATTGTTGATTTTTCAATCAGTCAAACGGCCCAAATAGTGTTTAAGCTGTTTTAACACTTAGTGTAATTTGGTGCTAATTAGAAGATTGAAAATATACCTTTGATGTTTCTCAATTTATTCATATTATACAAATCGATTTAAATCAGTTGTCAATGTATGTTTTGGTCTTTAGAAGTCTGCCACTTGCTGGAGTCATGTAATATCAGTTTCGACATACTGTGAGAATCCTATATTTTAGATGATTTTTACATATCTCAGAGTTAGTTTTAATTACAATGGCAATTTTAATTTTGGAGTTAAATGTCTGCATATAAAACCATTGAAAGCTTATGTAAATTTATTAAATTTATTTGATAGAATTTCGTTAGATGTTTGAACGGAATCATTTCTGTTTGAGTCTACGGGAGTACCAATTCTTTTATATTTTTTTAAGAACATTGATTATTTGCATAAAACTTTGTGATTTATTACACACCTGCTAAGGGTCAAACAACAAACACCAAAAAGTGCATTCTTTGATGACTTGGGTAGACTGTCATTAGCTGTTATTTGTATGTATACAGAGTACAGTTAAATTTTGGTACAAAATGATGAAAAGTCAGAGCTCACAAAATATATTGTGTGAAACATATGTTGACTAGAGTAGAAACAGATTGTCGTCAATGCTTTACAAAATACATTACACATACACATTATTTACAAGTTGTCTGTGGTGCGTAGTATAGCAGAAAGCGTTTGCCTTACCGCATACAGTAAC
Source organism: Cerastoderma edule (assembly GCA_947846245.1). Classification (NCBI taxonomy): domain Eukaryota; kingdom Metazoa; phylum Mollusca; class Bivalvia; order Cardiida; family Cardiidae; genus Cerastoderma; species Cerastoderma edule. The sequence continues at coordinate 15,594,442 of OX401405.1, read as the reverse complement.
ATAAATTTTGGATTTGGCCATGTGCATATTGTGCGTACATGTATACATGTTTTGTATACAAGTGTATGTGAGGGCTTTATTAAATCAGTTCTAGGCAAGACCTCAAGCTAGTAACTTGACGCTATCTAATCTCGATGTATTGTATAAAATGCTATTTACATATGATATTCCAAACAATGCCAAGTTTTTCATCCAATGTTTTTATCTCTGGGTTTTCCCCTGGGTCGGTTCAATCCAAATTCAATGTGATTCCCTTGAAAGTAGAATTGTATTTTGGTATACAACAATAAAAGCAATATTATGAGATGTTGATTAACTTAAGTATGTGTAATGTGTGTTGTACAAACCATATTCACTGTTAATGCATATTACCCTGTAAGCCTCTTGTAAATAAATCGCCGGTCTCTCTCATCGCTGGTCTTGCTCATGAATGCAAAAGGTGTTGTTTTGTGTCAAGTTAAGACATAAACCTAGTGAACTAAGAAAACTGATCCAAACATTTACTTCATATCATATTTCCCCCTTAATATTTTCAACCACTTTCATTTTTGTAGTTTATAGATCTAGATTATCTAATGAGTCGAGAGTGATTTGCCTAACTTGTTTCACAACCAGTATAAAATAAATAAGTTTAAAACCAAAAGTATTCATGAATCATGGAGGTGGGACCACTCGCTCACATGATACTCCATCAAAATAAAATACTAAACAAGAATAAAGAGTCGTTGCAACAGTTGTTTCCTATCAGCAAGTATTTGTGATGAATGGAAATTCTTACCATTGGTATCCCCAATTCTGGCAGACAATCATAATGCTTACATGTATGCATATTTTACTCAGTCATGTATTGACTTTGTTTATTTGTATGCCTTTTCTAATAAACATTGAATTAAAGTTATCCTTGCCTCTTTGTCATTCTGAAATGTTTGGCGGTTTTGACTGAACATAAAACTGATAATTGGGCCGTTTTGACTTATTCCATGCTGTTCTGACTGTGGGCTGTTTTGACTCTGGGCCGTTTTGACTGTAATCCATCAAAATAATGGTGGACTAGACAAAGTTCTGATTTTCTGTTTTAAAGGACAAAATGGCCAATTGACAATACAAGATATGTAAAATGAACCTACAAACCAACAAATAATGGTTTTAATTGCCGTTTAACAATTGAAAAACACCAAATTAGGTCTTTCACAATCCAGTGCACATGGGAAAAGAAAGTTTATTGGGAGCAATAAATCATCACCAAGTGTCAATTTAAATGTTCTTACAAAGTTAATATTCAGAACATGTTAAATGTATGGACTGTTTAAAACAAGATTAATTTATTACTGTGTGCAATGATCATTTGATGTTTTACTGTTTTTATGGAAATATTGGATCCAAATGTTGCCACAAAAATTTGTTAAATAAATGGTTTGATGTGACGGGACGGGACAAAATAGAAGCCAAATTAAAAAAGGAGCCAAATTCTTAGCAAATGGCTCTAATAAGGTTATCCCCATGCAATTTTTACTCCACTTTTGCAAAAACCTGGTTTTGTGTAAAATCTCCATATTCTTTATTGATCATAACACAAATCTCACAAGGTAACATATAAAATAAAAGAAATTCCGATAAGTTTGAAGCATTTTGATGTTTTGATCTTAAACAAAAGTTTTAAGAGCTAAGAACTAGCTATGTGTTTCGTTTACTAGGCATGAATTTCTCATTACTATCATCTATCAGCATTATCTCTGACATTTTTTGACAAAAACAAGCATCTATATAATTTTGATTGATCACATGATATTGGCACACTGTCCTTATTCTGAAAGAATTACTGAACAGTGGCCCACTGTAATTCCTCAGTATGCCTTTAGGTACTACCTAGAACAAAATACACATACACTTTGCAGGATTGTCATTAAAAGCAGGCCGCCAGCCAATTTGACCGCTTCAAATTACTTTTTGGTGGGCTCAAATAACAAAAAATATGATAGGTTGACGTAAGTAACACCTAATGTTTGGTGTTTGCTTCCTTGGCCTCCTCAAATGGAAAGTTGGCCTCTTACTCGAAGAATTAATGACAACCCTGCTGTGTATAGACTGATATTGATGAGTGTGAATATGCTTTTTACTGTTTGAGGCTTAGTTTAGCCCATCATATGACACTGTTCCAAAGTGAACAATGAACATTAAAGGAAAACAATGAGCGACATTAATCTGAATGATTCTACACCATTGCTGTCGAATATCTGGTAAAAGATTCATATAATGAAAACTTTTTATCTTAGAGAGAAATTCCAGAATGTTTGAGAAAATATATATTTTTTTTATTCTTCAGCTTGAGCCATACATGGATGACTTTTTCATTCTCCAAGCCTTTGAACAGATGGGGGAACCAGCCCAGGCAGTGAAGCTTATCCACAACAAGTTTTCAGGGTAAACAAACTTCCAAATGTACATGACATTGTGCTTTTAGCTATATTCTTTACCCCTTACCAAACAATAGCGACATTTAAGCTTTTTGTTGCAGACAACTCTAGAAGACATTGTGGGAAAAGGAGAAATTGCTCCTGACAAGCAATTTCTCCTTTTCTCACAATGTTTTCTGCCCTACCAGAAGATAATTTTTCAATTTTATCACATTTTTAAATGTCGTCTGCACACTCTTTCAATTTGGGATAGTCTAAAATTTGGCCTTTGTAAAGGGTCAAGAGTACTAAACCATATATATTGGGTACTCTTTAGAATTGTCTTGACCATACCAGTAGATTCTAATGTGTACCAACAAAATAGAATTTGAGTGTTTTTTTAATATTTTATTTAAAGAATTACTCTTGGCTTTTTAATCAAGACCACTGTTAAGATCTATAACAAAAGATGTCAAACTGTCATTTGCCTATGATGCAAATCAAAATGATTGACAAAGAAAAAGTAATTTAGATACTAGTAATTGATCAATTCTGCTATATATTTGTGATTTTTTACCTAAAAACATGTTGTTAAGCCAAGTTTGAATATTTTCTGCAACAGAATCTCAGATGAAATTTAGATATGATTTACTACTTGTAGATTAAATATTCTTTTAAAAAAATAATAACATGATCATTTATTTGTTTTTTCACATATCTTAATTTTAAATCTTCTTAACAGCAGAGTTGTAAAATCAACAGACTAGAATGGCTGAACTGTTTCCTCATATCATCAGTAAAAAGAATTAGTTGTAATACTTCAACCCTTTACCAAACACAAAATATTTGACTTTCCAAATTGGAAGGGTTTGCAGACAACATTTCAAAATGTGATGAATTTGGAAAGTGAATTTCTGACAGGGCAGAAAACATTGTGGGAAAAGGAGAAATTGTTCTTTACGAGCAATTTGTCCTTTTCCCACCATATTTTCCAGAGTTGTCTGCAACAAAGTGGTCAAATGTCATTATTGATTGGTAATGGGTTAAGTGATGTGCAGTTTTTCTTTGCATCTGATGTTTTAGTCTTTGGATAATCTCTTTTTTAGTCAATTTTTTATTCATAATTTCAGGTTACCACAAGGATATTGCTTTGTGGATTTTAGTGACGGTGAATCTGCACAAAGAGCAATGTTGCGGCTTAATGGAAAAATGATTCCCAATAGTCAACCAGTAGGTCTTTCTGAATTTTATATAATTTTACATCATACCAATAGGTGGTTGAAATTAATGGAACGCTGATAGTTCTACCTGTCACTTGTCAATGGTGAGAGTGAGACAAGAGTGGCAATATTGATGATTTGTTGCTGTGATGTTAATACCCTTTAGCTCATTACCACCTAATGACACATTTTTTCATATTGCAGTGGATGACTTTCCAAAAGCATTGTGGCAAAAGGAGAAATTGCTTGTCACAAGCAATTTCTCCTTTTGCCACAATGCTTTTTAAACTATTTACATATAACAACAGCAGAACTGAAATGTTTTTCATGTGTTTACAAAGCTTTTCTAAAGTCGTCTGCTTCACAGTAAGAAAAAATGTCAGCAGGTGGTAAAGAGTTAAAAAAACAATTAAAAAAGAACAATTGTTGAAGTATTGCTGGTTGCAAGTTATATTCATGTATAACCATTACCTGAATGGTTAAGAATTCAAGTTTTAAATGAGTTCTAGATAATTTCAAGCTTATAAGCTGAGATTAACTTTAACTAATTTCAATACTTTGATAAGATGACTGTACAAATTATTATTGGCATTTGAGAGTATTTAAGAAGGGAAAAATGCAATTTTGTGCAATTTATTACAGTGTATAGTACTGGTGTATGTTTTTTGAGGTTGTTTTGCTTACACAAAGGATTGTTTTTTTTTTTTAATTAAGAGTTGAATAGATAGTATTGATATGGATTTATTAGTTCAAAATTAGATAAATAAAGTTTTTTATTTTACATTCATTGTGAACTTAGTTCTTACAACTTATATGAATTACTCTTGATCATTCTTCCTGGAAATGTGACAGGTACTCACACAAAAAGTAGATAGATAACGTATTAGGTCACGTAGTTGACTATTCTTGTTAAGGGATTTGAATCCATGACCCTTTTGTACATAGGCCCTGGAATTGATTTATAAGCTGTTTGAGATAAAATGACAAACACATTATTTATTAGTTTGACATTGAAAATATCAATTTAGATTGAAAACTGAGGACTCTTTTATTTTATTTTATCATGCAAGGTTTGGATAATTATTCAAATTTTGTTAAAATGAATGCCCATAATTACGAAATAGAAGTGTGGAAAAAAAAGAAGATGGTAAGGGGATATATGTTATTTATTTGAACCAGATACATGCATTTCGAGGGTACAATGCAAGTCTTTAGTAAGACTTTCATAAACATTAAGGACATATTATAGTCTTGCATATATTTAACCATAGATTTGATAACTAAAAAAAGGTTTTCTTTTACTTTTTTTCTCTAGCCCCACAGATTCAAGTTGAACTGTAACAATGTTAAAGATGCCATGAAGTGAGTTTGACTTCTCAATTATTTCTTTTATTGTTACTTTCAAATTCTAACAACTTGAAATGCCTTTGAAGCAGACCACAATTTAAATCATTGTAACAAAGTAACTTGTTCTTGATGGCATTTTTTTTCTTCATTAATTAATTTTGTGATAATGGTTTCAATGTTTTTGCAAATAACAAGAATTAAGAAAGGAATTATTATTGATTTCAGTACAGTGTTAAATTATAGAGTTTTAAATATCTATAAAAGAAGCAATAAACAGTTTTTAAATGTGAGACATGTTCTTTTCACCAGTATGCATTTTGGATCCACTTGACCATTACTCTAGAAGCCCAAATGATGAAATAATGTTTGAATTTCCAAAATGAATGACCTTTGCTCTCGTTACAGGAAAGAATTTTCACTGTTTGTTGGTGAATTAACAGATGATGTTGATGACTACATACTCTTCCAAGCTTTTGCCAAGAAGTATCCCTCTTGTCTTACAGCTAAAGGTAAACACTCAAATGCTTTTATCTCTTACTTAATCCTTATAGTGATAAAACCAACTTCATGCTTATGCAAACGGGTTAGATCCAGGCCAGCCGCCAAGTAAATTGGCAGCTCTCCTGTGATCTAACCTGTTTGCTACTCTGAGCATCTTTCTTCAACAAAATTAAGCAGATATTTAAGGTTTTGGGAAAGCGGACGACACAAAAATATATTTTTAGAAAATTACCCAGCATTTGAAGGGTTTAGTTGGAACTTTTGTTATGAATGGGAGTGATTGCAGCGATGCAAACATAGGGCTTCTGATTTACTTTAGGCATGTATCAATGACCCCAACATCAAAATATGGCCTTCTGTTTTTAGCTCACCTGAGCACGTAGTGCTCAAGGTGAGCTTTTGTGATACCGAGATGTCCGTCGTCCGTGCGTCCGTGCGTGTGTCAACAATTGCTTGTGAACACTCTAGAGGCTACATTTATGATCCAATTTTTATCAAAATTGGTCAGAATGATTGTCTCAATAAAATCTTGGCCAAGTTGGAAACTGGGTCATGTGGGGTCAAAAACTAGGTCACTAGGTCAAATAAGTTAAAAAGTTTGTGAACACTCTAGAGGCCACATTTTTGGTCCAATTTTGATAAAAGTTGGTCAGAATGATTGTCTCAATACAATCTTGGCCAAGTTCGAAACTGGGTCATTTGGGGTCAAAAACTAGGTCACTAGGTCAAATAATTTAAGAAGTTTGTGAACACTCTAGAGGCCACATTTATGGTCCAATTTTGATGAAAGTTGGTCAGAATGATTGTCTCAATAAAATCTTGGCCAAGTTCGAAACTGGGTCATGTGGGGTCAAAACTAGGTCACTAGGTCAAATAATTTAAAAAGCTTGTGAACACTCTAGAGGCCACATTTATGGTCCAATTTTGATGAAAGTTGGTCAGAATGATTGTCTCAATAAAATCTTGGCCAAGTTCGAAACTGGGTCATGTGGGGTCAAAAACTAGGTCACTAGGTCAAATAATTTAAAAAGTTTGTGAACACTCTAGAGGCCACATTTATGTTCCAATTTTGATGAAAGTTCATCAGAATGATGGTCTTAATGAAATCTTGGCCAAGTTTGAAACTGGTTCACGTGGGGTCAAAAACTAGGTCACTAGGTCAAATAATTTAAAAAGCTTGTGAACACTCTAGAGGCCACATTTATGGTCCAATTTTGATGAAAGTTGGTCAGAATGATTGTCTCAATAAAATCTTGGCCAAGTTCGAAACTGGGTCATGTGGGGTCAATAACTAGGTCACTAGGTCAAATAATTTAAAAAGCTTGTGAACACTCTAGAGGCCACAATTATGGTCCAATTTTGATGAAAGTTGGTCAGAATGATTGTCTCAATAAAATCTTGGCCAAGTTCGGAACTGGGTCATGTGGGGTCAAAAACTAGGTCACTAGGTCAAATAATTTAAAAGTTTGTGAACACTCTAGAGGCCACATTTATGGTCCAATTTTGATGAAAGTTCATCAGAATGATGGTCTCAATGAAATCTTGGCCAAGTTTGAAACTGGTTCACGTGGGGTCAAAAACTAGGTCACTAGGTCAAATAATTTAAAAAGCTTGTGAACACTCTAGAGGCCACATTATGGTCCAATTTTGATGAAAGTTGGTCAGAATGATTGTCTCAATAAAAATGTTGGCCAAGTTTGAAACTGGGTCATGTGGGGTCAATAACTAGGTCACTAGGTCATATAATTTAAAAAGCTTGTGAACACTCTAGAGACCACAATTATGGTCCAATTTTTATCAAAGTTGGTCAGAATGATTGTCTCAATAAAATCTTGGCCAAGTTCGAAACTGGGTCATGTGGGGTCAAAAACTAGGTCACTAGGTCAAATAATTTAAAAAGTTTGTGAACACTCTAGAGGCCACATTTATGTTCCAATTTTGATGAAAGTTCATCAGAATGATGGTCTTAATGAAATCTTGGCCAAGTTTGAAACTGGTTCACGTGGGGTCAAAAACTAGGTCACTAGGTCAAATAATTTAAAAAGCTTGTGAACACTCTAGAGGCCACATTTATGGTCCAATTTTGATGAAAGTTGGTCAGAATGATTGTCTCAATAAAAATGTTGGCCAAGTTTGAAACTGGGTCATGTGGGGTCAATAACTAGGTCACTAGGTCATATAATTTAAAAAGCTTGTGAACACTCTAGAGACCACAATTATGGTCCAATTTTTATCAAAGTTGGTCAGAATGATTGTCTCAATGAAATCTTGGCCAAGTTCAAGACTCGGTCATGTGGGGTAAAAAACTAGGTCACTAGGTCAAATAATTTAAAAAGCTTGTGAACACTCTAGAGGCCACATTTATGGTCCAAATTTGATGAAAGTTGGTCAGAATGATTGTCTCAATTGAAATCTTGGCCAAGTTTGAAACCGGGTCATGTGAGGTCAAAAACTAGGTCACTAGGTCAAATATTTGAAAAACCTTGTGAACACTCTAGCAGCTATATTTATGGTCCAATTTTGATGAAAGTTGGTCAGAAGGATTGCCAAAATGAAATCTTGGCCATGTTTGAAAGTGGGTCATGTGGGGTCAAAAACTAGGTCACTAGGTCAAATAATTTAAAAAGCTTGTGAACACTCTAGAGGCCACATTTATGGTCCAATTTTGATGAAAGTTGGCCAGAATGATTGGCTCAATGAAATCTTAGCAAAGTCCGAAACTGGATCATGTGAGGTCTAAGACTAGGTCACTAGGTCAAATATTTGAAAAACCTTGTGAACACTCTAGCAGCTATATTTATGGTCAAATTGTCATGAAAGTCGGTCAGAATAATTGTCCCAATGAAATCTTGGTTGGGTTTGAAACTGGGTCATGTGGGATTGAAAACCAGGTCACTAGGTCAAATGCTTGAAAAACTTGTGAACACTCTAGCAGCTATATTTATAGTCCAAATTATCATGAAAATTGGTCAGAATGATTGTCTTAATGAAATCTTGTTCAAAATGGGTCATGTTGGGTCAAAAACTAGGTCACTATGCCAAATACTTGAAGAATAACTCCTATCTGTACATAACAATATCAATACTGAATTTAAACAAAGGGTTCTTGTATCTATCATTTGGATGCAACCACTGGCATTCATCAATTCCAATGTTCAAGTATGCCTAAATAATAACCACATAATGAGAAATATAAATCATACTGCACACTTCGCAACAAAAATCTGTAAGAGTTAAATATTCACTTTCTGCATTGTAACAATAATGTACCATTTTAATGTCCAACATCAAGCAACTTTGTACATACTTTCAACAGTGAAAAACATGTCACTAGATAAAGGATTATAAAACCTGCTGAAAATTAAAATGATGCTTCTAACGTGTTCTTCAAATATATTGAAATAAGGTCAACAAAACTCAGGTGAGCGATTCTAGGGCCATTATGGCCCTCTTGTTTTAAAGATGCTTCATTTTTGAAAAAGATCATCACTTTCAATCAGGATTATAAATTTTATATGGCCATCCTGTCCTAGTTTAGACTAACAACTTTATTGCACCCCATGTCCTCATTATATGATGAGCGACCAAGGGTCCTCAAGAACCTCTGGTTGTCTTAGTGGAGATGATATTACACTTTGCTAAGGTTTCAGTTTTTTTTATTTCATTAACAATTCAATGATAAAATTTAAGAAAAGTGATTTTTCATTGACATTTTTTGTATTTGATTTTGATTAGTTAATTGAAATGTAATTATGAAAGATGTGGAATTGATAATGTTGAACAACTAAATGAAAGATAGATAATGATATTTCATATAAAAGGTATTAGCTTAATACAGGATACAAGGAGCTTTATACATGACTTGTTTACTGTTTTTACATGACATAACTACTCCATAGCTACACATGCTATTTTACAATAAGGGTTGCCAAAGGTAACTCCTATTGCACCCTCTTTATGGTGCTATCATTTGATTGACACGACAGAAGTTCAAAGAAACTGCATGACTAAATTAAGATGGGTCTTTTAGTTTATAAATTGTCATTACAGTGGTCCTTGATAATAGAGGAAACACAAAAGGTTATGGTTTTGTGCGGTTTTCTGAAGAGACAGATCAACAAAAAGCCCTCATAGAAATGCAGCATACATCAGGAGTAGGACGTAAAACTATCAGAGTATCACTGGCTACTCCCAGAAAGTAAGGGCTTTTCATAATCATCTACAGATAATCATGGCACAGTTACTTGCAGAAGATCAGAGCAAATGATGTATGAAACTGTTAGGAAAGAATTAGGCAGCCATTCTTTCTTTAGGGTTTTATTTCTTTCTATCAACCCATAACCAAACAATAACAACATTTAACCAGTTTGTTGCAGATGACCCTTGAAAACATTGTGGGAAAAGGAGAAATTGCTCTTAATGTTTTAGAGAAGAGAAAATATGAAAGTCATAATAAGATTGTTGAAACAATACAGTTTTTGTATTATTGTTTTATATACAATGAAAAGGTTGTGCTATGCTTTTGGGATTAAAATACATGTAAGTTCACTGTACATGTTTGCACACTAGAAAGACTAAAAGAAGATCTAATTTTCCTTCCAATGGCTTTCTTTAGTGCGTATCATATAGCTATACAGTTGTTTTGTAGTTTTTAAGTCAAAGATTTCTATCTTCCAAACAGTCCTGCTTCCAAATTTATTTGTATATGTGAACAAGGACCTTTAACGAACAGTCTTCAGGAAAGGCTGTTAAGTATTGTACTGACGTTCATCTTGTGGTATATAATTCAGGTCTCTCTTAAGACTTTCAATAGGCTATGGGATTAATAGAAAGTTTAAGCTATTTTGAAACAATACCTGATATTTTTGTTTATCCTGTCACCAGGACAATTTACAAACCGATAACAGGGTGTCATACAACATTGTTGATATTCATCACATTATTGCTGCATGCTCCTGTCAGTATTGATTTTCTGTTTTTGTTTCTTTTTTTTCGTGTTTTATTTTCATTTTTTGTTTGTTTATTTGAATCTGTTTAGGTAACAAGTTAAATAGAAAAGATGGCTGGTGTCTTTTAATAGGAAAGGTTATCGGGGCTTGACTTCCGAAAATCCTTCGGCTCACCTGATAACATTTCGCCTTGCCCGATAACATTTCCCATTCATGACACCACCCATCTATTCTTTATAACTTCAATGTTATATGGTTTGCATTAAGCCCTCCACATGTTACCGAATGATAATTGAAAATTGGTTTATTTTAGACAACACAACGAAACCCCTGCTAACCCTCCTAGTCAGTATCCAGCCTATCCAAGTTACAGTAAAGAGTATGGAGATTATGCGGCATACTATCAACAATACTATAACCAATATTACGCCAGCCAACAGCCTGTAAGTAACTCTAACTTTATACTTATCAAGTTGTAAAAAGGATGAGTTTCTATGCTCATTTAACCTTCCATAAAATTGAAAAAAAAGCCTTCCTGTAGATAGATTTATAGTTTGATTTATTTCAATATTGAGCAACAAGACAATAATTAATAACCCATACATTTAAAATAAGCAATACATTGAATGAAATAATGAAATTCAAATTTTATTGAAACGTTTTATTCAACCTTATTGATTAGAAAGTTGATCTTCTATAGCACAATTACATGAGTAATTTCTCCTTTTGTCACATTCGTGTCTTAAATCTTCTGTTCATTGTTTAAACAAGTGTATATGTTAGATTGAAATAAATATGTTTCATATCTTTTTCTTGTTGCAGCCTCCTGGTCCTTCTACGTATGAAGATGATCAAGATGCTCTAGAAGGTATGATACCAACCTACCTGTTTAAAGTGAACTTTCAGAGGTTTATCTGACACCTTTCATCTAACCGACAATGTACATAATTGAAAAAAAACTGCAAAACCTATATGAATTAAGAAATGATTGTTTTTAAGTTCTCATCTGTTTTCATAAAAAAGTAAATGAACACCTACACATTAACATGAACCAAGCCAGCTAGTGTGCAATTATTTTCTAGCATCAAGCCTCAACTAATTCAAAATCAAGCAGACCTTTCCTAGTCACTAACTTGTGGGCGTTACCGCCAGCATTCCTTTGTAAAGGCTTTACATCTACAAACCAATCTTGTCTTAACCTTTAGAATGCCTGGTAATTTTCTTAAAATACATTTTTGGTTGTCTCCTTTCCAAAGCCATAAAGCAGTTAGATATTATATACACCACAAGTCTGTCTCTTTTTACTTCTTTCATTTAACCCTTATAGCGCTGGAACTGACTTCGTGCTTATGCAAACAAGAAAGATCCAGGCCAGCCACCAGGCTGGCCTGTGATCTAACCTGTTTGCTACTCTGAGTTTCCTTCCTCATCAAAATTAAGCAGACATTTAATGTTTTGGAAAGCAGACAACACAAAAATCTATTTTAAGAATATTACCCTGCATTGGAAGGGTTAACATGAACAAAAACCGGTCTTTGACCACAATGTTGCAATTATGCTGATAAGTGTCATATTGTTCCAAAGGCTCTTTTTTGACGCAGTTTGTTTACTTTCAGAACCCGAACTAGAAGTGGATGTTGATGCCTATAACAAAGAATACATGATGCAGAGTGAGGTAGGATAAGTAACAAATTGATTGTTGCTTAACCTATTACCAAACAATAACGACATTTAACCACTTTGTTGCAGATGACTCTGGAAAACACTTTGAGAAAAGGAGAAATTGCTCATGACGAGCAATTTTTCCTATTCCTACAATGTTTTCTGCCCCTTCAGAAGACTATTTTCCAATTTCGTCACATTTTGAAATGTCGTCTGCAAACTCTTTCAATTTGGGACAGTTGAAAATTTGCAGTTTGGTAAAGGGTTAACAATTTACTTAATTGGACAGTAATGCTTTATTGGTATGCTTATAGTTATGCATGAATCCTTTGCAACTTTGGCGAGGGTATGGTTTCCAGATTTCTCAATAGGTACCGTGATGATTACTCACATCATCTCTCTATATTTGCTTTATGGAGGTTTAAAGAAGGGTCAGATTTGAAGATTGAGTGGTTGCTGCGTAATAATATACTTCTATAAGCAGTATATAATTACAGTTCACCTAAAGATGCATGTGGGGATGTCAACAAAGTTGGTCACCTGCGTATAAGGCTTATTTGTTTTCTGTCTCTTGAAGAATGAATTATAGTAGGACTCCAGTGTTTAAATTTGAAAAAGAAAGAAAGAAATGCTTGTTTACGTTTTGAGATTTTACTCGGAATTTAAATTTATTTAGACATATGATATTGTGATGTATTGGGAATCCCACAGATTGTGTTCTATGATTAACAAATGTTTAACCCTTTGAATTGTGGGTAATTTTCTATAAATAGATTTGTGTGGTGTGTGCTTTCCAAAATCTTAAATATCTGCCTAATTCTGATGATGATTGATACTCAGAGTAGAAAACATGTTAGATCACTTGCCAGCCCCGAATTTACTTGGCAGCTGGTCTGGATTCAACCTGTCTGCATAAGCATTAAGTTGGTTTCAGCACTAAAAGGGTTAAAATGAGATTTATACAAACCATCTCTCAAAGCAAAATCTTTTTCTTTTGATATCTTTATTTGAAGATTCTGAAAACCTATATTTACCTTTAGCAAAAATGTGAGCCTTTCCGTACTTTGATTGAAAACTAATTATAAAATGTCATTTGATTGTTCTCGGAAGCAACTTGCTAGAGTCACATGATTAGAGTGATGCCCCTTTATATAGTCTGGTTCCCGCTCTTACCCATTTCGATTTCACAGGACCAAAATAAAAGGTCACTTTTTCTAAAACAAACCGTTTAAACAGTTTCCTCTTTCTTCAAAATGAGCTTGTTATACCTTAATTAAAGAGTTATAGAAGTAAATCAATCATTTAGGTTTACGTAACTTTATTAATCTGTATTGCTTTGTTATACACAGAAGATATTTTATTTTATAATGATGAAGATCTCAGTTTGTGAGTAAGTCACTTTGAAAGATGTGATCTGTTCTTTTCATGATAAGTACAAGGTTAAGTTATTTATACAGGAGTAGAAATATTGGGTAGCTACCATTATGTCAGATGTAGGAATGGGTTATTTTTTACTATTCATCTTTTTGAGACAATGATTTTTTTACCCATCTGCTATAAGAGAGGATAAAGCATACATCCAGAGTTCAATGCAAGAAAAATTCACTATAATAGTGATAAGTTTAAAGACTGTCAAGCATTTTTCTAACTTCAGGAAATATTTGACGCCCTCGAGGACTCGCGCTGGCATCCAATGGATCAATGGAATTCCACAGTGCCAGCATCAGCGAGGTGATAACCCATTATAACAAGCGGTGTTGGTTTTTAAATGGCTATCTGCCGGGTGATTGTGCTTCCCAAACAGTTATGTGCTAGAGATGGTGTGGAGGGTATATCAAGGGTTCTGTGCAATACTATAGTAAGTGCTTCACGTTTGTGAAGCACTTACTATAGTCTTGCATTGAACCCTCGATATGGGATCATGGGACATTTGGGTGTTATTGTTAATGTAAATATGAACAAAGAATTAAAACAATACAACGATCCAGGGACTTCTGTCTGGAACTTGTTATTCAGATGACTTGTATTTTGATTGTTTTTTAACCTGACTAATGGACGATTGAAAAGAGCCATTTTCTCACCCATTTGTTGAAGTGGCTGTTGGCATCCCATTCGTTAACCTTTAGAATGCTGGGTAATTTTCTTAAAAAGATTTTTGTGTTGTCTGCTTTCCAAAACTTTAGATATCTGCTTAATTTTTATGAGGTAAGATACACATAGTAGCTAGTAGGTTAGATCACAGGCCAGCCGCAAATTTTCTCGGTAGCTGGTCTGGATCCAACCTGTTAGCACAAGCATGAAGTCGTTTCCGGGTTAAGTTGTAAGCTTGTAACTACCAGTACCTTTGGAAATAGAAAAAGACTTAAGACAATGTCTTATACTAAATGGCTTATTTTGAAAGAATTATGCCCATTTCTCATCTTAAAGTTTCTGTATTTTATAGGATTATTTTTTTAAACTTTCGAAAATAAAGGAATAAAGATTAATCTAACATTTCAGCAGAGAAACCAATAGCATATAAGATGAATTTTGACATTTTTCATTTTATAAAAATCTGAGGGAAATCCGACATAATCTAAATATAGCGTAAAGCTATGAACAACTGGTCACATGATGCTCACATGATACTAAGACTACACGCTGAAAACAAAAATGGAAGCTGACGCTAGTATCTTCTAAGTTAGGTGTACATCGTCATGTGACAGGCACTTGACAGCCCACGTGACGTAACTAATTACCATAAAGCTGTAGTAACATACAAAAGTCAAGACCATGGGGGTTTTCCATCAATATCTTCATTTATATCTCGATTTCGGCGATTTTTCTTAATGAATATTTGTTAGAAGCATAGCTGAATACCATACGCAAAATCTACTTTTTACCTATATATATTTAGTGTATGACGTCAAGGATCTTTAAAAAATCATTATTTGAACAAAATATCATGTTTTCGAAGTTGGACTAGATCTTCTGAGGGAAAAGAATTACACATTTGTTCCCAGTGATCATTTAAGATGGCAGGCAAAGGTGTTACGATGCAAACATGTGTTTTTTAGTTCAGAAGTATGCCATTGTTAATTAAAAAATCTAAGTTTACTCTTTTGATTAGTATGTGGCAAAAACGTTAAGAAATCAATGTTACAAAATAAGAAACTGACTGTTCATAACTTGTTATTTTGTTACAATGATTTTCGACCAATTATTACAAGAATATGCATAAAATGAAATTTACTTTTGAAAATGTCTGCTTTCAATTTTGACAAGTCTTAAAATCCAGAAATACGCTGTTGGTCTGTAGATATATTTGAAATGGCTGCCCTTAAACAGCTCTTGTATTTCCCTTTATTATAGTCTCCTGCTCTTGCTTTCTTAAGCAGTTTATGGCTAATTTACCCTCTTCCCAATGCCACTAGCTGGCAGTATTCCATAATGGTGACCTCTGGGAATCGTTTTCCAAGATGGTATGATGGGAAATATGAATACTTACTATTAATTTCTGTCATTTGCAGATGACTTCAGGGATTTATAAGCATATGTGACTTTGAAAAGATTATGATTAAAAAAGAATTTGCTGTTTATGAGTCGATTTTGATATCAAAATCTTTTCATCGGTTTTTGTGAATTAGATGGCAATACAGAAAAATGTCTTTTCTGCTTGAAAATGTAATTTTCTCTGCATAGCTTCAGTCCGGAAAGTTTTAGTTTATGAAATGCAGTATATTATTGGAATTGCACAGATCAACTTTTCACTTGCATGAACGAACTGTGGTGATGGTACATTTTTGAAGAGTTAAATTCAAGATAAATGGTGAGTATGTTTTTATTACTTTTATGAGAATCAATGTAGCTATGAAATGAGAAAAAAGTTTATAAGTCTGATAACTAGAAAAGACTCTTTAATTAACCCATTTGCTAATAAAAATGACATTTGATCAGGACTCTGGAAAATATTATGGGAAAAGGAGAAATTGCTTGTGACAAGCAATTTTTCCTTTTCCTAGAATGTTTTCAGCCGTATCAGAAGATTATGTGCTAATTTCATTACATTTTGAAATGTCGTCTGCAAACTCTTAATCTAGGACAGTTGAAAATTTGGCATTTGATAAAGGGTTCAGAAATTTTGCAAGTAAGATCGATTCATTTTGTTGGGGGTTTTGTGAAATGAAAGTGTGCCAATGCAACCACTTTTTGAATGAAATACTGGATTTGAAGCAATTTTATTGATAAAATCTTGTACATTTTTCCAAGATGGTCACAAGTTCTTACCACTTGTGAAAAAAAAACACTTGCTGAGATTGATTCAGACCTTTTCTTATTAACATGTAGTGATGATAGTTTTTATGTGGGTTGAAATCACAAAATATCCCTTCTTGAGAGTCAGGATATTGCAAAAATCACTGATTTAGTTGTTTTTTTGGACTCAATTTGCCTATATAAAACGGCTCAAAAGTCAAAATACAGTATGACAATAGTAAGTGTATGGGAGATATTCAAACAAGTCAAAATTTTGCTTATCAGCCTATTTCCAAATCTTTCATAATTGCTAGTCATCAGTTCATTGTAACATTACAGATGGCATCAAAGTAGCAAAGAAAGTCAATTCTTCTATCTAGCAATATTCTCTGTGGTCACAATGTTTTCTGGCTTATTTAAAACCCAAGCAGCCACGTTACATACAATGTACATTGTGTTGTTAATTGTTGTTTCATCATTTACAATTTGAGCCTGTCCCAACAATTACATGTACACAAATTAACTTAACCAGACAACTGATTGTGTGGTCCCAAATTGAAAGAGTTGTTCTTGACTTGAATATAGAAATTGCCTATACAGTATATGAATAGGAGACATGTGTAAGCTTGCCCCGAGTAATTGACACTTGTATGAAACTAGGAGAGGATTTGATTCCCTTAGGTTCCATGCTTAACATCTTTTTAATCTATTTAGATAACAAGATGGCTCATTATCAATTTTTGGCAAGTATTTTTTCCTGATAGGACATTTCTAAGAAAACATTCTTGCATTATTTCCATCTATATTTTTTTCAGAACAGTATGGTGACAGCCCACTTCACCAGTCCTTAAAAGGTTGAAGGATAAAGATATTCAACTAACAAATGTTCAATGATCAATTCATTCCAACTTATGGGATTTCGAGACCTGGGCCTAATTGAAAACAATTGCTGTCAAAAATATAAGAACATGCAAATTGTATATTTCCTTGGAGATGTTTGTAAGGAACCCTTGTGATAACCAGAGTGTTTTACTTGGAATGCAGGAAAAGACCTTTAAAAACTTGTATCCCCTATGTAAAAGTGAAAATGGTGAGATTTGGCGTATATTGGGAGATTTAGGGCAATGCATAATTCCAACGACATTTTTGCCCATGTTTATTTATTCACTTTTGAATTTGATGTTACGCATGAGCGTGTTGCTGGCTATGCTCCTGCTGTTGCTTTGAATGAAAGATGTGTAGTGTTTGTAAGAGTGTAATTGGAACATGGGTGGGTATGATGAATTTTCTGGAGGAATTGAAATACTACACTTTTGAAAATGGCATTTAATTTCCAGCCCATAAACTCCAATGATGTCATTTGGGTTGTTGATTAGTTTTATGTTTTAGTATTGAAATGGTTTAAGCAGAATTTTTGATATTCAGCATTAAGTCAGGGGGAGTTTGGAACATACTTCTTAAATTGTATTTTTAACAAGAAAGCATTTAATAAGTCAACTGTTCATATTGTTCTTTAATATTGTTATGTTATTTTTCTAGTCATTTTGAAATCTTTTTTTTTTTTTTAAAAAAAGAAATGAAATTAAACACCTGTATGGCATACATTGTCAAAAAGTTGTCCCATGTCCCCTTTTATATGTCCCAAGTTTTTATCTTATATGGCAAATCATTCTTTCGTCAAAGTGGAATTGTAAAGACCTCTGCAGTAAATACATCAAAGTGAAGTTATATAGGGTCAATGGTTAATAGGAATCTTTCATTAGACACAAACATTCCATGCACAGGAAATCATCAATGCATATCAGTGTTTATAGTGATAAATGATACAAACGTTGTAAATTATAATCTACATTTTGCTCAGATCTCAAGTCATTAATTGTTTTGATTTCTTTACTGTAGCTGTCTAAAGGTTGGGATTATTTCTGTGTCCCTTGCAATAATGGTGTTTTTTCTTTCTTTGCTAAGTGGATTCTTTCCACTTTATTCAGTTGGGTTTACAGTTTCCTTCATCAAGGGCATTCATCATAATGGAAATGTAACCAAAATGAAGAAATCATTGCGCCACAAGAATTTGCCCATGATGAGCAGTTTTGCCTTTAATTGCAGTTATTCAGTAAAATAAAATAGATATTTGTGACATACATGTACATAGATATTTTGCATATTATTGCTATCTAGATAACAAAATATGCACATAAAGAAATATATTGAAATGAATGCTTTTAAATAAGAATGTCCCCTTAAATATGTCTCAAGTTTTTATCATAAAGCGCAAATCATTTTTTTCGTCACAGTGGAATTGTAAAGACCTCTGCAGTAAATGCATCAAAGTGAAGATATATAGGGTCAATGGTTAATAGGAATCTTTCGTAAGACAAAAACCATACATGCACTTGAAATCATCGACACATATCAGTCTTTATAGTGAGGAATGTCACAAATGTTGTAAATTATTTTACTGCACATTCTTAGCCACTAGCTAGATAACCCATGTTACAAATGGAGGCTTTTGTATAAACTATGTTTTGTTGTTGCATCTAGTCTGTTTATTGATTGAGATATAAATTGATCTTCAGATATACTTATAAACCCTTAGAATGCTGGGTAATTTCCAAAAAATAGATAATTGTGTCGTCTGCTTTCCAAAACCTGAAATATCTGCTTAATTCGATGAGGAAAGTTTCTCAGAGTAGCAAACAGGTAAGATAACAGACAAGCTTCAAATTTACTTGGCATCCGGCCTGAATCTAACCTGTTTGCATAAACATGAAGTCAGTTTCAGCACTATAAGGGTTAAATCTAGGCTGCTATTGTTTCAGATATACATTGATTTTCAGATATACTTATTAAATAATTTGTTTGTGTAAATGAATGTTAAGTTTTTGCATTTTTGGCTTGACTATTCGAAGAATAAGGAGAGCTTTACTACTCATTCTGGTGCTAGTGTCAAACCTTTTTTAAAGTTTTACATGCAAGTTGGTATCTCATTTACCATTGTAATGGTCCTGTGTTGCTCAGTGGTTAAGGTTGTGGACTTCGAACTTGAGGGTCCTGTGTTAGAAACCCACTGACACCTCTGGTGGGAGATGCCTTTGGCAAATCACTTCACTGCTCTGGCCTGCTACTGGTGGATCCAGGGAAGCTGTAGGAATCACAGGCTTAGGCTTTACCAAACAATAACAACTTAATTTTCTTATAGGGTAGAAAACATGGGAAAAGGAGAATTTGCTCATTAAGAGCAATTTCTCCTTTTTTTACAATGTTTTCCAGAATTATCTGCAAAAAACCTGTCAAGATGTCGTTATTGTTTGGTAATGGATATAAAAACTATGTCCCAGTCTTCTGCAAATCTCATTTTGACTGCAACAAAAGACTTAAGAAACCAATGTGACAAAAGGGTCAATTGCTCCTAATAGGTCCAATACCATAAATAAGGTTGCTTGTATGGTGGTGCTCTTATTTAAGACCAGTCAAGTATTGCGTATGGGTGGATATAGGTAAATATGTATCGAGTAAATAGTTTTAAGCAATCAGGATTTGCCTCAATGAAGACAATTAATCCTAAATAAATATCTATTGATATATATTTTTTTTCTTTTTTTTAATGTTCACGTTAAAAAATCCCAAAGGAAACAACCAGGAGAGCTGATAATCATGTTTAATCTCATGGGACAAAACGTTTATGTATGAGGCAGAGTTTATAGTGAATCATCAATACTGACATGGGTAAAATAAAAGACTGCAACAATCAAGACTATGCTTTATTACTAAATTCTGTCTTTTTTATAGTTTTCTCTCTTTCGAGATAGTTTCCCACAACAACAACAACAAGTACCGGTTATAAGTAGGGGTCTCGATTTACAAGGTCGAGTTAAATGTTTAAGCAAGCCAGATAGTTCAGTCGTTAGAGCAATAGCACTGTTTGTGGAGTGTCCCGGTCTGGTTGCATGTTTTTCTCATCTTTGTTACATTGGCACCCAACGTGAATCACCCACAAGAGTGACAGTGATAAATACCCCAGACTCGTTCGACAAACGAAGCCTGTTCCCAGAAAGATCAAGACCAAGTTCACTTGTGAGGGGGATTATGTAATAGGGGCCTCGATTTAAAATGTAGAGTTAAATGTAAGCTGGCCGTAAAGCTCAGTTGGTAGAGCATTCCCATGGTTTGCGGACGTCCTTGATTTAAGTTTGGTCTGGCTGCACGTTTTTATCACCTTGGTTACAGTAGCATTCAGGGAACAGCGACAGGTTTGCCTTGTCTGTTTTACCAAACCAACTGCAGTTTGGTACACCATGAAGATGGGTCCAGAGATTACAGACAGAAATAACATTCTGTAATCTTATAGTATCACCGGACTCTCCAACATGGATTCTTAATTATTAAAGCTGCTTGTTTACGGATAAGACCATCTTGAAAGGCAAAGTAAAATGCCATTGAAACAAAACAACTTGGGTTTTCATGAAAAGTAACTTCTGAGTGCAAAATAAATTCAAAATTATCAATATATCGAAGTAAGACAGACCGTCATAAGTCACTGTAATTAGGCTCCAAAAACTTAAATACAGACTTATTTTGCTTCAAATGGTTATTCTTTAGTGTGTAACATCCAATAATGCACCTGTTGTAGTCTTAAAGAAATTAAGTCTCATCTGTTGAATTGTCTTACATCTTTGAACAAACAGCTTTACGCCCATCAACTAGCAAGCTTGATTGAGAATGAGACACACTTCTTTTCACAACAACAGAAAGTGTTGACCAAAGTTTGTCCAAGATGTAATAATGGATAGAAGATTGCCAGAAATCAAGGAGTGTTAATTAATAAACTCTTTTCCTCCTGCAGACTTTTTTTTTTATTTGAAGCAGACGACTTTAGAAAAGCTTTATAAGCATGTGAAAAACCCCACAGTTCTGCAATTGTGATATGTGAATAGATTGAAAAAGCATTGTGGCAAAATGAGAAATTGCTTGTCACGCAATTTCTCTTTTCGTCACAATGCTTTTTGAAAGTCTTCTGCTGCAAGACGCAAAAATGTGGCGTTAGGTGGTACCGGTAATGTGCTATTAAACAGCCGTTTCTCAATTTATATATATTAAACATTGACAGTTTCCCTCACCAATGGAACACCCTCAATTAATATCGAATAACTATGGGTCAGCATATGTATAAAAAAAATCAACATATACTCGTTTGTTAATACTTGTATGTAAAGCCTATATTATTTTCACGGTAATTGGGCAATTTGAAGAGTTACAAGTGGACCTCAAAATCTGTTTACCATATTGATTGAACAATTTCAAGATTATGATGGATGTCAACAATATTGTTTCTATTAATGATATATTTTGACATTGTTACCCAAAGCATGTGTCTGGTATTAAGCAATATTCATTGTTTGTTTGTTTTTTTGGGGCCTTTGGGGTAAATGATATAAGGAAGAGGTATCAGGACGTTGCTAGTCAATGAAGATTTGGAGATTTCCCAATATCTCAAACACTTATTACAATCTTCCACCTAATGTAAATGCTACTGTGAGACATACTATAATCAAATAATTTAATTTCAAATTCAGTAAAAAACAAAACATCAATGGGTTATCATCTTTTCTATTAAGGACTAAATCACAAATACGCATAACTCTATTTTACACACTTTCTTTATTTTGGAAAACTTAATTCATTCCTTAATTTGCAGTTGTTGAAAGTAATTCAGTTTGAAAGGATCAGCAAATTATCATTTAACCCTTAGAATGCTGGGTAATTCTCTAAAATTAGATTTTTGTGTCATCTATTTTCCAAGGCCTTAAATATCTGCTTAATTTTTATTGAGGAAAAATATTCAAGAGCAGCAAACAGGTTAGATCACAGGCCAGCACTATAAGGGTTAATATTGAAAACAAAATCTTTTCTTATGACCAATTTTGGTAGATTGGTAGAAATCATTGTGACGAAGAAAGAAAGTATTTGCTTCAAATAAATTCATCTTAGGTCATCATTGTTTCCTGTTTCTGCCGGAGGAGAAAAATTAAATCACAAGAGACTGATGGGAATTTTATATACCTACAATGGACAACCTAACAAGGGAAACAATCTAATATTTATCTTGGTTTGCAGTAATATTCCATAATGCATTTGCAATTCTTCCTTACGTATTTAAGTATCTGCTGATACTCTCATTTTGGTCACACATTCAAATTTGGCAAATATTGCTTGCATATTTTATAAAATGTAACAAAAAGGAATCGTGCATTAGCATTGAATATTTACATCAGCCCAAAATGTAATTAAAATAATTATAAGCTGCATGTGACTTTTAAGAAATATTAATGAAGAAATGGGCAAACAGGCAAACACATTGGATCACACAATCTTAACAGAAGTCATATTTTTGTTTAAGTTCACAACTTCCTTGTCCTGGCGTAATTTTTCCTCTTTAAATGCGGTCTTATTGGCCTTCTTTTCTTGTCTCCTCTCCTGAAATAGCAAATAAAATGAATTTTTAGCATTAAAACTATTCTAGACGAAATCACCTCAATTGGAAAAGTTTCATCCAAATTTAATAAACGAAACCTGTCTAGAATTTATAGAGATATTCTGATGTATTTGATCTACATATTGAACTATTGACCTCATATTGCTCATTTTCAAAGTTGTATATATAGACCCATTAAGCCAAATGTTCAGGCCTTGTGTTCTTAAAAAATACTAGAGAATGATATTTTGCCTAAGCACAAAAATCTTGCTCAACTTTAAGTATAAGCATGAAGCTAAGCTGTGATCCAGAAATGAACTCATATTGGTCTTTTTTGCACAATGACAGACAGAAAACAATGTTTTACTTGATGCAGACGACTTTAAAAAAAGCTTCAGAAACATGTAAAAAACCTTCCAGTTCTACTGTTATGATATGTGAAAAGATTGAAAAAGCATGTAGCAAAAGGAGAAATTGCTTGTGACAAGCAATTTCTCCTTTTGACACAATCCTTTTTTAAAGACGACTGCTGCCAGACACAAAAATGTGGCGTTCATTGGCAATGTGTTTACTCACTTTTCTTTCCTCTTTTATAGCCTTTTTTCTCTGTGTTTTTTCTGCTGTAGTTTCCCCTTTCGGCCTATAGGTGCTGGCCCTGTCACTGCGCTCTCTACCCAAGTCCTCCAATATTTCTTTCTTAGTTAGACCCCTGGTGGCAATAGACTCCTCAGGTATACCATTCCTCAATTTAACTATGTTACTCTGGAGTAAAAAACAGACATAGAATTTTCAGTCTCGGCTTAATTTGTAAATTTCTAAATTTCATGCGGTAAATTGAAAGTATAAAACAACACTGGTTTGATAATTCTCAGTATTCATGTCAATTGTGGATAAGTGGGTATATAAAATAATTCTCAACTATCACAACTACAACCTTTGGCCTTATCCTTGTCCAAAGCTTGAAAACATTCTCATTAATTTATTCTGTAGAAAAGAATATGTGTCACATTTATGTTTCGCAATGCATCAATATTCTTTCACTTATGTTACAATGCCTAAGTCTTGACGATAATGGAAGACTTAAAACTTAACTTGGAACATGAGTCAATTAGGAGACTGTCTCTCATGAATATCCCAATACCAGGATTTGCATTCCCCATAGAGTAGTGCCATGTAATTTCAAGTATTGTGGTATCATCACTAGGCCACAGAGGCCCCTTGCAGATCAGAAGCAGATGGATGGACATAACTTTACTATCTACAGTAATTTTCAACTTAGATGGCCAAAGAAGAGTTCAGTTTTATTTAGTTTAAACTTATCTAATTCTCATCAACTGGGAAGCAAGTTCTTCAAACTTTTATCAATCTCTCTATTCCTAGATAAGTAACCTGTACATGCGCTGAATGAAAGGTTGCAAAGTGGACCAGTTTTTCACAGGATTTGAATCAACCAAGCTAGTAACCAGAGGCTGACGCAATACACCTGTCCTCCAACAAAAGTATTTGTCATAGAACAGTGTTAATGTTCCTCTTAATAACACATGGAAAGATGTGGGAAGGAATATCCACAAGTTTCCTTCAACCCTTATAGTACTGGAACCTTTTTCATGCTTATGCCAACAGGTGAGATCCAGGCCAGCCGCCAAGTAAATTAACGGCTGGCCTGTGATCTAACCTGTCTGCCGTTCTGAGTATCTTTCGTCATCAAAATTAAGCAGATATTTAAGGTTTTGGAAAGCAGATGACACAAAAATCTTTCTTCAGAAAATCACCCAGCATTCTTAGGATCAAATATTCCAAGCACAATTCATGAAAAAAAGTGTTTCAATAAATTATTACCTTTCTTGGTTCTGAGATTAATTTTGGGTGATTGTAGAGGTTTGAATATGTACTAAGAATAGATTCACAGTCCCACTTTTCCTTTGGTTTCACCTCCACCTCTATAACCTCAGTACCCGAGGCATCAGAGGCTTCACTAAGAACATCGTCATCTACTTCTGCATTGTCAACCACCTCCTTTAACGTTCTGAAACAATACAAACATAAAACTACAAATATTTCTTTCAACCTAATGAATGAACGATGTTTTAGCCCATTACAAAACGCCAAATTTTTTACTGTCCCAAATTGAAAGACTTTGCAGACGACATTTCAAAATGAGATGAAATTAAAAAATAATCTTCTGATAGGGCATAAAATATTGCGGGAAAAATAGAAATTGCTCTTAACGAGCAATTTCTCCTTTACCCACAGTGGTTTCCAGAGTTGTCTGCGACAAACTAGTCAAATGTCAATATTGTTTGGTAATGGGTTAAGGAGCATCAACAGCTACGGTCATTGAGTGCTCATTATGAAGATGTGTTTAAATGTCCATAATGTATGCATGTCGACAGCTGTGGATTCATTACGATAAATTATTTACAATAAAGAAACCATGTTAAGATAAATATATTACGTTTGTCTTCAATTCTTTCCATGAAATTCTTACCACATAGTCAAGTATTAAGTTATAATGACAAAAATATCTAAACAAACTGCATCAAAACAGTAAATTTCTTATAATGGACAAATATCTATTTCATCAGCAAAAAAATTTGGCTGTATAAAGGAAAGGGGTATGAACACATGTGTTCACAGGTCATGATTGTAGATATAGTGTATGGTGATCAGTCTATGTGCACATGTTGATCATTAAACAAACAAACTCACAGATTGAGAATATTTTTTTTACATAAAATGTCTTCTCCTCTTAAACCAAATTCAGACATAATCTTTCTTTACAAAAAATGGGCTTGAACCCATACCATCTTTAGAAATTCTATCATTTTCCATTACCTTTAGGGGCTGGTCGAGCTCGGTAAAACCATCAGATATCTGCTCGTTAACTGGGAGACCAATTCTCATCAAAACTTAAATGCCATCCCCAGAATTTGAACCCACACTGAGAGTTTTATACTATAACCGCTATGCCACCATTTATTTCCCAGTATGGAAATGAGAATATATAGCTGGTTTACCTTCGAGCTTGCTGTTTTTCAAACTCTGCCATGATGGTTTGAAAGACTTTGCTGTCTGGTTTCACACGGCCGTCAATATCATCATTGTCAAGAGCTCCAATTTCATCTTCGTCATACTCTTCAAACAACTGGAAACATAGAAATACCAAAATAACTATTCCGGAGAATAAACTAATTTCATAATTTGTTGAATTTTGAGGTAAAACATATCATTCATTCATGCTCTGCTGCTATCTTTGACTCTGAAACCTCTAGAAATATATTACTCAAACACATAAACCAAAAAACTGAAGAAAGACCAACAAAATCCTTATTTAAATTTGAGACAAAATAGCTAGCCCCAATAAATTGTCTCTAAAGACAGAAATTCATGTCACGGACTGTCTCTGTGCTTTTTCAAACAAAACACATGTGGTAGATCTCATAAGCCATGTTGCGCTTTTGGATTAAAATGCATGAAATTCACTGTATACACAAACTTTTAAGAATAAAATCAATTTTCCTACCAATGCCCTTTTTTAGTGCATATCATATAATAGTACAGCTGTTGTGTAGTTTTAAAGAAAGTAAATTTTAACTTAAAAATGTCCTCACATCTGTGAGCAAGCACATTTAACCCCTAGAATGCTGGGCAATTTTCTAAAAATAGGTTTTGTGCCGTCTGCTTTCAAAAACCTTAAATTTGTGCTTAATTTTAATAAGGAAAGATACTCAGAATAGCAAACAGGTTAGATCACAGGCCAACCGACAATTTACTTGGTGGCGGGCCTGGATCTAACCTGTTTGCATAAGCATTAAGTCAGTTCCAGCACTCTAAAGGTTAATAATCTACATAACTAATGGAGAAACTAATCATTCCTATAAATAAAGAATACTACCTTCTCAAACCTGTCATCCAGCATTGTAAGACCTTCATTTCGCCTAATTACACTAGAAGACATGGAGTATTCCGTGAACCTTGACTTTGTTTCCTCATCCATAAACATACGGTCCCCATATTGAAAGTCAGGATCAAAATCGTCATCTGTCATTGCTTCGTTGGAGTCCAAATCACTCACATTCTCTAGATCACTACCTTCCTCCAGTCTGAATTATTAAAATTTACTCATTACACAACAATTCCTCATGTTCATCCAATTCAACCTTTACTCAATAATTAATTTTCCTGCAATACTACAAAAGATGTTTGATTTTCGAGCTATTTGATTGTCTTCTGCTGTGACTTTTATTCTGGACCAGTCTCAAATTTCAATATGGGGAATGGAGATACTCGGCATTGAACTCAAATTCACAAATTAGAATTGTGTTTTAATTAATCTTGTACACATAATTGTTTTAAGACAAAGGAGGATAAAGAAGTTAAAGACTCATTTCTTTCATGTGACGAAAGCATGGCGGGCCAGAAAATATCATGTCATCTTATTCAACTCAACCCTTAGAGTGCTGGGTAATTTTCTAAAAATATATTTTTGTGTCGTCTGCTTTTCAAAACCTTAAACATCTGCACAATTTTAGTGAGGAAAGATACTCAGTGTAGCAAACAGATTAGATCACAGGCCAGTCACCAATTTACTTGGCGGCTGGCCTGGATCTAACCTGTTTGCATAAGCATGGAGTTGGTTTCAGCACTTTAATAAGGGTCAAGCCTGTTGATATTGACACTTACTCCTCCTCATCATTATCCCCGACTGGTTTCTGTGCCAGCATGACAAAATCATCATCCAGCTGGTTCTCCGGGTCTTCAAAGTCAAAATCATCATCAAGGGCTTCAACCACATCCGGGTCCCAGCTTGGTTGTGGACCCCTCGCAGGAAGCTCATTCATTAAACCTATTGTCTTCTCAAAGTCTGATTGAAATACACTCGAGGGAAGTTTGATATTGGACACCTGGAAACATTCAGATAAATAAGAGATGTTCAAGCTTTCTGATTTATAAAAGGTGTTCAATGCTTTTGCAGATTAAGATTGTGGTAATGTGACAAAAAGAAACTGTTCTGTGGTATAATGGCCTCATTCAAAAAGAAAAATAAGTCAAAGAAAATTCAATCAATATCTTAAAATAAACTGGTAACTGGACTAAAAACATTTCTGACAAGTTTTGACTTGGTTCTCTCATTTACAGAAAACCTATAATCTAATTTTACGAACAATGGACAGCAAAGTTATTCAGTGTATATCTTTCTATTGCTTATTAATGTTCTTTGAACCAACAGAATGACAGTGCATCCTTTGCAGCCATAACATCCATTTGACAAGCAAAACAAATACAAATTCTAAGGGTTAATAACAACCTTTATAAATAATGTTTTCTGAACAAAAATATCTTCTTACCGCCAACGAAAAAAACCAAAGTCATCAAATTCTCATAACATAATTCACAAAATATCATTTCTTGTTTCGAAATCTAGGATGATCACTATCATGTAATGTTAAAAAATATCATTCAAAAGTACAAGAATACCTTGAAAAAATAATTGCTTTGAAAAGATGTTGAGGTAATGTAATAAAGATTGGTCATTTCATCATACATCTGTGAAAAAGGTGCGCTTTAGTCTATAAGCAATTGGCTTGGCTCAATTGTTCCTAACTTGTAAACCAAAGCAAACATATCCATCATACCATTTCTACCACAGGGAGAAATATCATAATAGACCTTTATTAACACTATATATACACAAGGGAAACAACTTCAAAGAGAAACCAGTTCTGACGTTCCGCGCTTATCAGTCCGTAATTTTTTATACGATCGCTAGTCTGTCAATTCTCTATATGTCCCGCATAGCCAAATGATTTCTGCGTCCAACGATACCTCTCTCAATAAGATCGGTCCAGTCAACCCGGAGAAATCTGCGACGACACGCGATATTTTTTTCGAATTTTGTTAATTGGGAATAGATCGTTGAGAACAGAACCAACCGATGTTTCGGCACTAAACCACCTCAATGAACGTTATTTCAGCAATGACCCTTTACCAGCATACGAAAAAACAACTATTGATGGGGATCCTAACTAAAAATTCTAACCTGCACACTATGTTCAACATATATCCAACAATTATCCTTTACTACACTCCCATTTTGCTCGTCTACTCCATTTTGTCAATTTATACAACAATCTTAGAATATTCATCATTCATTTGAACAAAGCGATATGATTGGTTTGAATTTAACATGTCGACATACAGCATGGTTCCACGCTTTTTGAATGGTACTATGCGCGGGCCGTTTATACTTGTTTAAAATTACATAAAGATGGAAACCAGCCTAACTTACCTTCAACCTTACACATTAAGCCAATCAGAGAGCTTGAAAGATATTGTACCATAACAAGATGGAGTAGAGACTAGAGAGATGCGAGGATGGTGGAAGATAATTCTAAATACATGTTGTGTATTGTGTACAGGTTAGAATTTTTAGTTTGGATCCTTACCAATAGTTGTTTTTTAAGTGCCGGTAAAGTGTTATCATTGAAATAATGTTCATTGAGGTGATTTAGTGCCGAAACATCGGCTGGTTCTATTCTCAATGATCTATTCCCAATTAACAAAATTCAAAAAAAATATTGCGTTTGTCGCAGAACTCTCCGGGTTGACTGGACCGATCTTGTTGAGAGAGGTATCGTTGGACGCAGAAATCATTTGGCTATGCGGGACATATAGAGAATTGACAGACTAGCCATCATATAAAGAATTACGGACTGATTTGCGCAAAACGTCAGAACTGGTTTCTCTTTGAAGTTGTTTCCCTTGTGCATATATATAGTGTTAATAAAGGTCTATTATGATATTTCTCCCTGTGATTTCTACCACAGATGTACAATTGAATTTTCTGTATGTAATACTTCAATAGCTCTCTCTTATGTTCACCTCTGTATCCAGAGACAAATAAATAACACAAAATCCTATCCAGCAAACAACACATGAAATCACTGGGACAAAATCATAACTTGCAAAACAATTTGTTTGTATTGATTTCAATATTTCAATCAAGAAAACGTTTGAAAAACAATCTCAACCTATGCCCAAAAATTGAAAAATGTGATCAATCCAAGTTCGAAAGCAGCAGCAGGCAATAAAAATAGTAGGAAAAGATACATTCTCGTTTTGATATTGATAGAAAGCTATTGTGACAAAAAAAAGGAACATAGTCTTAAATGCAGCATAAGCATTAAGAATCTAGGTAAAGTATAAAGTAAAGGTAATGTACCTCTTTTTCCCTTGTATTGCTGGGGGTATCCACTTGCTCCAGTTCATACACTTCCTCCCTCTCTCGAAGATGCTGCATGTAGTCATATTCATCATCATAGTACACACCAAACTTTTTCTGCTCTGCCTTTCGCTTTTCTGTGTCAGGCTGCAACAGAAATGGACAATTACCAAACCAACAGACCTTGATAAGGAGGTGGTGTGCTTCAATTGCTTAATTTGAATCAAAAAAACTTCCTTGGTTATAAAGAAACTTTAAAGTTTCTGGATGTCAAAGGTTGTTTCGTTTTTTGAACTTACGAAAATAAAGGAATACACATTTATTTAATATTTCTGCAGATGAATCAATAAAATAATAGATGAATTTGGGAATTTTTCATTTTATACGATTCCGACAGCAAGATGACAGCATATCAATTTCACGTCAAGGTATAAATAATCGTTCACATAATATTCAGAATACACACTGAAAACAAACATACACACTCTAAAATCCAAATCAAAAGTGATATTTGCCGTTCAAGAAGTCACTTCCCAAATTAGCATTAACAATTGTTCTTTGAACAGGGCTCCATCAAAGTATAAACATGGCATGCGATAAAAAAACAATACTTTTTTTTAAAAATACATACCAGAATGAAGATACTTTCTGAGGGAAAGGGCAATTGTGGGGGAAGAAATCCCGGAGCCATGCCTTGACATGAAATTTGAGAAACATGTAACACTTGCATGAGTTCCTTTTTTAAGGAAATCCATCATAGTTTGAATATTGATACAGCACATTGTTTGACTTACCCATAACCAAACAATAACAGCATTTGACCAGTTTATTGCAGTTGACTCTGGGAAACATTGTGGGAAGAGGAGAATTGGTTTTGCTGTGCAATTTCTCCTTTTCCCATCATGTTTTCTGCCCTATTAGAAGATTATTTTCCAATTTCATCACATTTTGAAATGTCATCTACAAACTCAATTAATTTGGGACAGTTGAAAATTTTGCATTTTGTAACAGGCTCAAGTCACTAGACAGGTTATCTTGAAATATACTTACATCCTTTGTTGTCTCCACTAAAACATGTTTTGATGAATCCTGATCTACAATCAGTGGATCTTTTTGACTGCGGTGGACAAGATGAAACTTCACTGCTTCATTTTTGTTGATAAACTTCTTTTTTTTAGCCGGCTTAAAAGACAAACAAAACATAAAGTTACAATGAATGAGTAGTTTTAACAATAAAACATACATTCCCTTCTCAATAAAAGGCCTTCTTCACATCCAACTATTTTGACTGGTAAGAAATCTGGAGCTCCTTCTGTAGTTATTCAACTAGTCAAAATAATTTGACATGAAGATTGCATTTAATTTTCTGATGGAGCAATCCAACAGAGAAATTTCGAGGGACCAAATTGATTAATTTACCATATTCATATTTTCGGATTCAAAGCACAAAAGTCATATAATAAGACTAAAAATGGGGCCCCTAGAAATGTAAAATAAAGTTACATACCACCAAACAATGACATCAATTGCCGTTTAATAATTAAAAACCTATAAATAGTGTCAAAGATATTCTGTCAACCATTGTTGTTGTTTTATCAGGAAATGCAAGCAGAAAATGGTCACCTAGGCATGGTGTTAATTAAAAATAATTTTATTCTTACAACGTTAATATGCAGATACCAACATGTTATGTGTTTGCATTGATTTGAAAAGGATTAACTATGAGTAATACAATTTCATATTTTACTACAATAATGAAAATATGGGTGTTAAAAGTTGCAACAAAGGCATTTGTCGCTTCTGTCTGCCATTTAATGGATCGTTAGAAAGTTTAATAAGATGGGAGATATTGCCTGATGCAAAATTGTCTCGGTATTTCCTGAGCACATCAAATTGGTTTAACTAGTTATTCAACTATCTCTAGCTTATTTATGTCATCTGTATCCTTTCTAAACTCTTTCATGTTTATGTAAAAATGTAAGCCAACTTAATGTCCCATTGATAGAGTTCTTTAGCTATATCTGTCTTTATCATTAGCTTTGAAAGTTATTTTGCAGTGGTCGAAAAATAACGGTTCCGAATAAACACATTTATCTTCTTTATAACAAAAAACAGTCATGAGAACTTTCTGACACTGTCATTAATTCTTCACCAAGCCAGGCGTAGCTTGTTTCTACAAAAGACCAAACAGATTGGATATTTACCATGGTTACGCTTTGAAAATAACGAGATTGTAGTAAACTATTTGGCACTAACAGATTTACCCATCGAAAGAGGCCATTTTGACATGTGCTTGTCACGTGGATATTTGTTATCAAATCAAAACGTGTTGTTAGTTTATAAATGTAACCAATCAAAAAGATTTTGATGAGAAACAGCGACCTCGTGCGGACATTTTTTATTCTTCGCAAAATAGTCATATTTCAAAAAGTTGTTTCACGCTTTCTCGCCAATCATTTTGTTCAACACTTCACATTTCACTTATATGCCGTATGGGCTTTAACTCTGAGAAGGCTTTAAGGCAAGTTATGCCTTTGACGCCAATAATTTTGAATTCGATTACATGCATGAGTTACCTCCCTTGTAAAGCGGAGTAACTCCTTTAGAAATCATTGTGCACAGTGCTCATTCGGCCTATCTCCGTCAGTATACGTCACGCTACTGGAGAGGTTTCCCAGATGCCACTGCGCAGAACAAAATTGTTTAATGTATGGATGTCCGCCATTGTGGTGGGAGAGGATCGGACACCGAAACGGCACATATGCCTCGATTTAGGTGTTCCTGGTCGCCCTGATGCAGCACACTCCTTCCCAGTTAAAGGAAAAGTTGTTAGAAGGCATAGATAATGAATACAATGTAAGAGAATGGATATTTTTCTCAATTTAGGGTATTTTTTATTGTTCAGTTCGCGGCCTAGACGGTCGACATGGCAGAGTGCAAGTCGTGTTACGCGAACGGGACCTTTTTAGATTGATTGATGCGTGTTTTAAACCTCCAAACCGTCCAATTTTTGATAGAAATACATGTCATAATTTTGTTCAAATTATTGGATCATTTTGATGAACTTAATCCTACGATTTGATCCACAGACAGAATTAATTGGTTATTTATTTATTGACCAGCCAACAGGCTGTATACCTAGCGTGTACAGGAAAGGTGTACGCATAGCTTTTGGAGTTTGCAAGCACAGGCTTTGTCTATAGCTACAGATGTTTGTGTATTTAATACAACACTTGATTTACGTTGTTTTTTTATTAATGTTTTGATGTGTAGCTATCCTTTGTCTAATTAAGAACACATTTGAGGCACGTCATTGAGCAATTTACACTCAAGTTTGAATAAAGTGAACAGTAAAACTCGTAGAACATTTTCTTATTTTTAGTTGAGAAAATAAGAATAGTTATTTGGGTAATTGCATTGATTATTCTCATAAGATGAAATAAATTTGTTACATAACATTCCTCATGGTTTATTCACTCATTTTCCAATATTATTAGGAACAGTTTTACCAGTTTACTGTTCATTCTTGTCACATGCTTGCATTAAGGCTCTTTTTATAAACTCTTAAATGCTATTGATTCTTTTGCATATAGTGTGGTCATTTGAAAAGTCAAGCAAATGTGTAATGGTTATAGATTAAATTCACCTATTAAACACATTCGTCAATAGCAAAATGGTTTGTAAAAACTGTCCAAAATACAGAGTATAATAATCTAAACAACTGATGCCTGCCATATTCTGATGAAAGGTGGAGATGAGTCATACATATGTAACATGACAAACAACATCATGTCAACTATATTCAAATGGGGTACCCATTCAAATGCACATCTGGATTTAAATTCTATAGAATACTGAATAAAATCTTGAGATGTGTATTGAAAATGTAATGAATGAGATATTCAATTATTATGAACGAGATATTCAATCAGAGAGCTGCAAAGTGTAGAAAATTCCCTTCCAATTCAGGCACTTGATAACCAAAAATGCTCTCACCATAAACTTACCTCTTCACACATAGATTGTAAGGGTTAGCAATTGAATATATATGAAAGAGTTAAAGGTTTTTGTTGACAGATCTGAGGTAATCTTGAAGTTAGAAAATCAACTTCTTTGAAACTGTACAACAGCAGTACTGTTATATGATATGCACTGAGGAAAAGTAATGCGAAGCAAAATAAATTGTTTTTAACTCTTTTAAAGTGTGACATACAGTTGATCAATATCTAGACATTTATTCAAATGCATGGCATCCCTTTTGAGACACACCTCATATAAACTTCACATACTTAGATATATTAAATCTTCCTGAATTAATTTATGCTTTAAATGGCTACTTTAAATTGTATATTAAACAACAATACAATAACTGTATTGTTTAAAGAATTTAATTATGCCACAACCCAGATTCATCACTGACTCAACCTCACGGCTATGATCCGTTTAGAAATAAAAATAAGTGTCTATATATTCCTAATCAATGGAACATACTAAGGGCATTGCTACAATCGTTCATCCAAATCGCATGTTTAAGGACACAAAATGAAGACCTGCTAATATGATTTGTTGCACCTTTTTATCAATTACTTATCAATCTGTGGTGTTGGGCCATACTCTTTCATCATATTACTCACTGTTAATAACTGTCAACATGGGATACATTGCTTGTAATGAGCAATTTACTTATTCTTGCAGTGAACCCTAACCAAAACTGTCAAGATAATGTTTTCATTTTCATGCCCTTTTTTTTCATCTGCTTTTGCTTTTTAGTTTAGATCAGTGACAAATCCACTTTATTTGATGAAACAATTTTGTATAGTACATGTCAGAATGATCAATTTAATTTGAATCTTTTTTTCTAGGTGGTTAACCTACCAAAGGTGTTGGAAGTTATCTGCTTATTGGAGAAGTGTACCATTACCAGGGAGGCTTTGGAGGTATTCTTGATATTCTTTCTATTTCAAACAGTTTTAAATAGATGGTAACTTAATGCATGCTTATCTAAAGTAGGGAGCATTTAAAGGCTTGACATAAAGGATGAATGGCTTGTTTAAGACTAATAATTATGTCAGAAATTGTTGTACGATAGTTTTAATAAATGAATTATGCCATTTTGTTGGGGTTATTCTATTGCTAAGATGATAAGCTAATGAGCAAGTTGTTCAGAAAAGGTGAAGACCAAACAATACAGGACGACCCCTGTTACATGTTGTATACATTGAAAAGAACTTGCTTGATCTGGAATTGCCTTTAAAAACCCTTTTTAACATTTGTTGCATTTATTAACTGTCTAACACCATGCATTTACCTGCGAAAATGATCATAGATATTTAAGATTGCATTTCCGGCTTCTTCTTATGGTTTGTGTAGGTCTAATTATGCAAACTGGAAGGGTAATTAATGTAAGCTTGGCAACAAAATTGACAGCAAATTCTCAGCATTTTTTAAGCATTATTCAGAATCCAATGTTTTCACATCAAGGATTCATTGTGATAGAAAATAGTTAGTCCTTATCATCTGTTTTCAGAGATATGGCCAAGTAGAAAAAAGAATGTCATGATTCTAAAGTTTAAAAGCGTGATGTTGGTGTTCCATTCCACGCTTTTTCTTTTCTATTCCCATTGAGTTTGTTTTTTACAACATACTACAAATAATACAGTAAAGCTTTTGAGCCAAATGGTTATATTTTGCAGCAAACATTCTCTGATAGTGATATTGTCTGTGTTGACTTTTGTTAGATTTCAAAACAAAGTATGAAGATTTAAAGCATAATTTATCTGTAACTCACTAAGGAGACAGCTTGTCTTTTAACACATTAAATTTGCAGACTTATCATTCAATTTTTTGGCCCTTTTCAAATTCTGTCTTTCTGTAAGACCTCTTCACAAGTTTAGGAAAGAGGCTTAAATTGGGTTTGAATACCTTTATGTTTTTAAAAGATTGAGACAGGGATTAATTATCACAGTGAATTTAGCCAGTGGAAAAAAATCTTGGAATTCTCCTGTTCATCGTAAATAGCAGCAATAGCAATTAAAAGTGCTCAACCTGTATCATGTATAGTCATTAGTTAGATCTCGTATATACATTATCTGTAAAGCAGATGTTAAGATACGGCGTCTAATGCCCTTGCTTTTTTACATATTCTTACATTGTTTGTACCCACTAAAGATATCTCAACGAATATCAACAAAATAGAACTTGTTTAGTTGTCTTGGAAAATGGTGTATATTCATAAAAGACTGAAATGGGTGGCATAAAATTGTCCATATTGCTCAGCTTGTCCAACAGCCTTAACTGTGAATTCATATCCATTATTTACTATTAAACCATTGTATGGACACGTGATGCAAAATATTTTTGCATTTAAGGAAAATTAAATCAAAGTCATATTTTTTCAACCATGCCTTAAACATTCATTCATATATCTAGACGAATTAAAAAAAATTAAATACAGTATATTATTTGGATACTAAATATACCAATTTTCAAATTGTCTTGTAGGAGACCCGTATTGGTAGACTCGTCAATGATGTCCGCAGGAAAACTCGTGATAAGCAGCTTGCAAAGAGGGCAAAGGATCTGGTGCGAAGTTGGCAAAAAGTTGTCAATGGATCAGAAAGCAATACAACAGTCAATGGAGATGGGTTGAACAGTAGTGCAAAGCCTCAGGGCAACGGCAAGCACATAAAAAGTCCGGTGTCGTCTGTCGTGAGGCCTGCATCTGTTACTCCTGTAAATAAACATGGCACACAGAAAAGTGTTAAATCTAGTCTTTCACAAGGTAAGCTATCCAGCAAACCTAATACACCGACATTGCAACAACAAAGGGTGAACAATGAGACGACTGTTCAGAAGCCAATTAAACGTTCGAATTCATCATCACAGTTCCATCCATCTAGTGCTAAACGTTTGTGCAGATCTCCTGTACCTGGATCTCAACCAGGAACTCCAGACAGTATTTGTAGCCAGGGTAGTAGAGCTTCATTTACTACTTTACCACAAACACCCTCATCTCATTCACTGCCAGACATTCAGGCATCATCAGAAAGGAAAACACTCGAGAGGGCTTGGTCAAGTGATAATTTGTCAAAGAAAGATAAATCTTCAGATATACAATCTGTTCATTCCCATAGTGATGCAGCGTCTGTTACGGAAGACAGGCTTAAAACCGGTCAGAATGGCATTATAAAATCCAAGTCTGATATAAACTTTGGAGAACCTTCAACTCATTCCATAGAACCTAAAGGCTTGAAAACCACCATACGTTTAAAAAATCCAGCACTTTTAAATGGGGAGACACCCAAAAAGAGGGGGCGTGGAAGACCCCCTAAAAACAAACCACAGATCATTGCCAGCAGTACATTCGAACCACCGCCATATAATGGATCTGCGTCAGACTCAAAAACCTTTACTGAACGCAAAAATGTACACTTGGGGTTAAAAACGGACCCAGAAACACCGACACCAAGAGGTGAAAAGTTCAAAAGTATGACACCAAAAGTCAAAAGCACTGCAGAATTGATGCAATCCCTTCTTGAAAAAAATAATCTGTCTGTTGGGAAAGACACTGTTCGACAAATTTCATCCAATCTTATTCAAAAAGAATGTGATGATGATCATTACGCCGTGCCTGATGGTGTTAAGCCGAGACAACATAGGAAAAAAGGCTCTAAAAATGATGTTGTACCGCCAAGCACACCAGTGTCTCTTAATAAAACTAAAAGTGAAATGGTCCAGAAGTTTCTAGAGTCTTCTGTCACCGAGTCCAATCCCGATGATTTAAGTCCATTGAAATATGAGCTTCCGCGCACTGAATCCCCTGGAAATGCCTCAACCAGTTTTGAAGATAGTGTTAGTGTTGATGGTAATCCAGATTCATCAAAAAATACGTTCATGGATCGAATACGACAAGATCAAACTGAATCTTCATCTGTGATTAGTGGAGGAAAGCCCCCATCCCATCATCAAACCTCGGGATCTGACAGGTACCCTCAACCTACCAGCTCAAATCCACTGAGAACCAATCAAGAGGATCCTTCAAGTGCCGAGAGACCTCTGACATTGGAGGAAATCTATAGCAAATATCCACCTTTAGATCTGGACAACTTTGTGTTGGATGATGATACATATGAAGTCTCAGAACCTGTAGAAATAACTGACAGTGATATACATAGAGTACATAATGAGCATTGGAGTGGAGTAAATGGTTGTCAGGATATGTTTGATGAATGGACGGATTGGTCACAAACGTTATCATTACCATCTGTAAATGGGGATCCGCTTCATATTTTGCCTTATGTTTGTATTGATTGATAATTTATGAAGTAGCTTTTCTAAGAATTTGCAAAAAATACTGTATTATAGCTTGTTATGGTTTATTTGGCATCAAAAGGCTCATCCTTGATATGGCACTTTGTGGGTTAACCCTTTACCAAATGCAAAATCTTCGACTGTCCCAAATTGAAAGTTTACAGGCTTCATTTCAAAATATGATATGATTGAAAGATAATCCTCTGATAGCACAGAAAACATTGGGAAAAGGAGAAATTGCGTGTTAAGAGCAATTTCTTCTTTTCCAACAATGTTTTCCAGAGTCATCCGAAACAAATTGGTTGGGTCAAATGTTGTTATTGTTTGGTAAAGGGTTAAGGCATTTACATT
This sequence comes from Cerastoderma edule, assembly GCA_947846245.1. Lineage (NCBI taxonomy): Eukaryota > Metazoa > Mollusca > Bivalvia > Cardiida > Cardiidae > Cerastoderma > Cerastoderma edule. The sequence goes on along the minus strand of OX401405.1, from coordinate 15,555,782 downwards.
GAATAGCAGCATCTGAAACAGAAAGAGAATTGGCTGCAATATTTTTTTCTCAACTTTATATTAAAAAGGTCATCTGTAAGGACATGTATTATTTTCTTGATATATGCTATCAGTTTGAACAACCTTATATGGATTGATGCTTTCAATAATACAGTCAACATAACATGCCTTTACCGCAGACTTAGGGCCTTGTTATAATTTTGATAACGAACTATGTTTTTTTATATCCTTTGGGAAACTACTAGTATAGGTATAAGATATATGAGATATATGAATAAACCAATCCATTGGATTCCGGAGACATAAACAGGGGATAAGTATGGGAAAATAAACATGATATGATAATGAAAAAGAAACATTTTGACAAAAATGAATTTGATAGTTGTTTTAAGTAAAATATGATAGTCAGTTTGTAATTTATCCTTTGTCACAGTTGTTTTTTGTTTAAGTCTGCATGAAGATGCATCAAAGTGTGCCCACTTCTGCCATGTGTTTAACCCATTACCAAACAATAACGGCATTTGACTAGTTTGTTGCAGACAACTCTGGAAAACACTGGGAGAAGGAGAAATTGCTTGTGACAAGCAATTTCTGCTTTTCCCACAATGTTTTCTACTCTATCAGAAGATTACTTTCCAATTCCATTACATTTTGAATAGTCGTCTGCAAACTCTTTCAATTTGGGAAAATCAAGTATTTGGCATTTAATTCAGGGTTAAAGTGCTCATAGACACTCAGTTGCTGGTATCCTGGCTGACAAGATCTTGATCCAGGATAAAAGTGATCAAGCTTGCAATGGCTCAGACAGGAAGAATCTCAAGTTTAGGCGTTTCTCATATTGCCAGAAAATATCTCAATCATTCCTTGATGGCAAGTCACAAGAGTTTCAAAGAAAACTTGAAATTATGTTTATACAACTTCTATATTGCTTCATTAGGATTGTTTTGATAAGACCATTCTTATGACTGCGCACACAATATGATGTTATTTGATCTTAATCTGAATTAGCCTAAAGCACTTAAAAAGACAAATTATTAAGGCCCCAGAGATTTGTGGAAAAGGAAACTGCCTGTTCATGATCATTGTACGCTGACCGTAACTTTATCTTAACTCTGTTCTACGAAATGTCAGGCAGAAAGAATTTAACCTTTCTTTCTCATAATGACAAACCATATGCATGAAAAATTGACATGGTTCATCATTAAACATTGATATCATTTTTATGGAGTGTTAGTGATGAACAAATTCTTCATGTTAAGTCTAATCACAATTGTTGCATTACTGAAAGAACCTATTTATATCTGACAAATATGATTGAATGGTTGATATTTGCTACTTTAAGTAACCAAAGATGTCTGGACTGAATATGCATAAGTATATGAGAGTGTTTTTATTCCTTGTTACATTTGGATTGTGCTGCAGATTATATTGTGCTTTTCTAACTTGAAAGAAAATATCAAGGGCTTAGTGTAACTATTGCACATCCTTGTGAAGAAAATTTTTAGTTTTGTACCAATTACCAAATACGTATGTGTTGAATTTGATATGGCTCAATTCACATTAATGAATTTGTAAAGAAAAATATACAAATGAAATATGTAGTTAATAGTCTTAGACACAGAAGAATTTTTATTTCAACCAGTCATCTCTGTAAGTTGGAATGCTCTCTCAATGTAAAGGTGCACATCACTATGAAACAGTTACTTTCCTTGGTTGCTCAGTGTTTGAGATGGTGGACTAGAAACCAAGGGTCCCAGGTACAAGCACCGTGAATATGTCTGGTTGAATGTTCTTTGGCAAGACACTGGTAAATCCAGGAAAACACTAACATAACTTAAAACTGTTGACACAGTGTTTAACCCCATATTAAAAAAGTGACTACATGTTGAAGGTATGGATATACAATATAATCTGCTTAGAGTACTTTCAATATGTTTTAGAGTTCAAACATCTGCATGTATGCAATGAAAGCAACTCCATAATGACGGTAGAATAGTCAAGAACTGTGATTGTCTGTGATAAACATTGTAGTGGAAGGACATCTTAATGATGAGAGAGTATCCCATTATGGGAAACTGGTATACATGCACCATCTTATGATACAAAGTTGTCATTGATTAACATGTCTGCTGCAAGTCCTAATTAACAATGGACTGATGAGACAGGCCTAATCAATTTATACAAAAAGAATATAACCATTATACATTACAATTGCTTTAGTTATAAGTTTCTTAACCATATATAAAACAATCTGGGTTTGTTATTGTCAATTAAAAGTATAGGATTGTCTAGGAAACGTATCCAAAATTTCATGAGGTTATAGGGCCATTAAGGCTTATGTTGGTTATATTTCCTTTTAAAGGCAACTACGACTCCGAAGGCTTGCATCAACAATGGGCTAAAAAACGCAACCCTAGCAGTGATCAATGTTTTGCTATTTTTAGTTCTGCTACTCAGGCTTTTCGGGTTCTTCGGTTCTTAGATGGAAACCCTGGTTAAAAATAAAAATGGGTACCGTATAAACTCGACTATAAGTCACATTTTTTTTTTACTGAGAAAGTGGTGGGTGTGTGCGTCTCATAAGCAAAGTCAATCAGCATCTTTTATTTTTTCAGGGTCATATTTGTTTATTTTACCTTTCCGTAGAGACATATGCAGGTAAATAGTTTAATTAAGTCATTTAAACACAGGTGCATTTGCTTTTGTGGAATGAAATCTTGCAAAATCCCATTTCAAACAAACCTCTTATTCCAACATAATGATTAAACTGTTTACTTACAGTGTCAAGAGGTTGTTTAGGAGTAGTTTTGGGATTGTGATTTATTTTTTATTTTTTCTAATCATAGAATTATTTGATTGGTTTCAGACTCCCTCTCCCCTGAATCTCTTTATTGTCCCTTCTCATTAACTCATACAGGCTAGATTAATAGAACTCTAGTAACCATGGTTGTTTATAAAAGAGAATGAATGTCACATTGCAGATTAAGAAAATGACCTATGGTTTAGAACATGTGTCATAAAGATTGTTAGGTTGAGTGATAACTTTGTGCCGACATTTATTTTCATGTAGATTAAAATATTAATTTTGTACATTGATATGAGCTTTATTCTAACTTAAATCCATTCATACCATCTCTGATTTGTCAAAAAATCTGTCAAGTATAAACTTGGTTGTGAAATAGGTACAAATTGGCCCCAAATATTTTCAGCGTGAAAAAGGAACTGTATTGAGTAATTTATGGTTTTCACAATGGTTAGTCACCAATAAAACACAGGAAACTGTTCGTCTGCTGGTACTTTCTATTTGGAGCAGTAACGCAAGATTGCATATTTGATTGGAAGATAGGAATATTTCCAATGCGGATTCTTTCATTGAGGTATTACAGAGTAAGGGGCTAAATGGCTTCCTTTTATAGAATATTGTGATGGATCTAAATTGATAGCATGATCACATCACAACTGCGAAGTATAATACAGAGTTTATTGACTTATTTGACTTAACTTTTTGTCCACATGGAGACAACATTTTATTTTACTTGAAGCAGCAGTTAAGTATGGGGTCTTCCTCCATCATTAAGAGTCGGGCATTGTTACATAACTGAAATAATGTTGGTGTGATGTAAAAACCCATTTATATTAACTTGAAGCAGACAACTTTAGAAAAGCTTTGTAAATATGTGAAAGATCTTTCAGTACTACTGTTGTGATTTTTGAATTGATTGAAAAACCATTGTGGCAAAAGGCGAAATTGCTTGTGATAAGCAATTTCTCCTTTTCCCACAATGCTTTTTGAAGGTGATCAGCTGCAAGACACAAAACTGTGGCGTTAGGTGGTAATGTGTTAATGAGGGAAAAGGAAATAACATTTTCAATGATGCTTTGTAATATGTAAGGTTTGAAAATATTAAATATAAACAAAAAACAGGATAAGCAACAGCATTGGGCAGTTGAAAAGCTTGGTTGTTTCATAGTGCCGTTGTGTCAAACAAGTATGAAGAGAGAATTCATATTCTGTCTCGATGGGTCGGTCATCTTTCAATATCTGTGTGTTTGAAGAAGACTGAAATAAATAGGTTACTCAATAGGAATCGGATTTGGCTAGATTAACTAAATAGGTGGTTATTTATCTACTTTAACTTAATACCTTAATATTGACAGACCATGGAGTAACAAAGGTTTTGATCTCACAACCTTCAAGCATCCTTTGGTGATATTTTAACCTTTCCATATCCTATCCTGTAGGGAAACAGTTGATAGCCGGAGATATTTAAAATGAAGAAAATGTCCTTAAACAATTGATCACTTAATAAAGAGTCTTTAAACGAATATTTATAACTGCGCTAATATCTGATTTTATCCAGTCACCAGGGCAATTCACAGATAACGGTCTGATAACATTTTTGATATCCGTGACTTCATCATTCGAAAACTGCATGAACCTGTCAGTATTGATTTCCGGTTCATTTCACTTTTTTAGTTTATATTTCATGCTTTTGTTTGGTTAGTTGAATCCATGTAGGCAACCAGATAAAGAAAATTGCTGTCTGAATAGGAAATGTTATTGGGCTTGGATTTGATTTATTAACCAATTCCCCTTCAGCTCACATGATGATATTCTTACGCATTGCGCGATAACGTTTTCGATTCACGACGCCAACCACTTATTCTCTAAATACAAACTCTGGCAAAAAAAGTGGGCATTTCTTTCAGAAACGACTGTTGGCAAAAAGCCTCTTACAAACATTTTTGGGCAGGGATTTTGCGAAAGGACAACTGTTGCTTTTGTGTTGAAATCCTCGGAGGTGTCTCAATAAAATGTTAATGTTTCAAGGAGGATGATCTTTGCTGATTCTTTCAGATATACATGTAATCTATACAAGCTGATATGGCCATTCACAATCAAAAGATTGTTTCAAACTGAAAGCATTTGTTTATTTTTACTATTGTTGTAGTTTTGATCTAAAGTATTTTGATGCTGTTTGATATGATTTTTGATTGTCATTTTAACTTCAATAACATTTCTTTTGTTTTAAACAATTTCATAATTTCTTAAATTTAAAGGTTGAAGGCAAAATGTTCATAAAACCAGATGTTTTCCATAAACAAGTAAAAACCAGATGTAATTGAAGAAGAATTATTCTGTATCGCAGAATGGTTAAATTTATTACCTCTAAGAAACAATTGAATAGCGGTCGGTATTAAATGTTCATATATGAAGAAACCCAGTTCTTATGCTTGCAAATTTTTATTTTAAAAACAAACAAAAAATGAGAAAGAACTACATAAAGATTAAATGATTAATCGTCTATTAAATGGAGAGGAAATTCTCTTGCTTTGCTTCTTAGGTACCTGTATGATATTCATAAACTAATGTAAATGTCTGGAAAGAAATTTATGCCTATAAATCAAAGGTTCAGTGCAAGTCCTCCACATATGTGAAGATCTTGTTATAGTATTGCATCAACCCATTACCAAACAATAACGACGTTTGACCACTTTGTAGCAGAGGACTCTGGGAAACATTGTGGGAAAAGGAGAAATTGCTCTTAATGAGCAATTTCACCTTTTCCCACAATGTTTTCTGCCATATCAGAAGAATATTTTTTCAATTTCATCACATATGGAAATGTCGTCTGCAAACTCTTTCAATTTGGGACATTCGAAAAAAGTTGTGTTTGGTAAGGGGTTAAGCCCCCAATGTGTTGCCAGTTGTAGTAACTTGGATAGTTATATGCTTTGTGTTATGTTTAGTAAAATTGTGTTTCTGAATGAGAGTTAAATTAGTACCGATGTCAAATCTATGAACAAATCTATGCAATGAGTGTTTATTATTTGTGTTGTAGCTTTGATTGACATAAGATGTTGGCAATTCTATCGATGTGCTTTCTCATGATTGGTCGAAAATAGGAAGCATTTTGAAACTTGGACAATTACATGATTCATTTGGTAAACATTGACATCTTGTGGCTTAGAGTAATATTATAGTGAGTGTTTCACATTATTTTGTGAAGGACTCACTTTAGTCTTTCACTAAACCCACAATATGAATCTTATTAACTTATATTATCTTTTGTACTATAGGTTTGTTTGTATGGAGTGAGTAAGAATATCTATAGAAAATCATATGATTGCATAAGTTAACAGTTAAGGAATAGTTTTAGTGTACATGCTGCAAAATACTTTTTTGTCAAATAAATCTTTTGAATACTGTGTAAGTCGTTCTATTCTAAATCCTTATAGTGCTGGAACCAACTTCATGCTTATGCAAACAGGTAAGATCCAAATAAATTGGTGGATGGCCTGTGATCTTACCTGTTTGCTACTCTGGGTATCTTTCCTCAACAAAATTAAGCAGATATTTGAGGTTTTGGAAAGCAGACTACACGTTTTTAGAAAATTACACAGCATTCTAAGGGCTATGCAAGACAGCTTTACTTAACCCTTTCCCAAACAACAAATTTTGGACTGTCCCAAATTGAAATAGTTTGCAGATGACATTTCAAAATGTGATGGAATTGAAAAATATTCTTCAGATAGAGCAATTTCTCCTTTTCCCACAATGTTTTCTAAAGTCGTCTGCAACAAAGTAGTCAAATGTCGTTATTGTTTGGGAAAGGGTTAAAAGGCAATGTCCTGATCTAAGTTCACTTGTTGGGTTTAAATGGAAGACAATAGCAGCTGCTTCACTTTGGTACCTATCTTGCTATAGGTTTTCGATGAACCCCAAATTTGGTTATATCCTAAACAAACGTCTCAATTAATTTGCTTAGAAAACCATGGTTTGTTCCACAGATGTCTGCTTGTTTTAGAAAATGTCTTCTTGTCATGTAAATATACTCATCCTTTTAACAAACTGTCAGTTTTGGCAAGGCAGATGGCAATTGTTGTAAATCAGATTTAACCCATACACTTATAGTATTAAACAGAAATTCTGAATTTTTGGGTGATTTTTAATGTCAATGACATAGCACCATAACTTTTGGGGTGTATTCAAATTAAACCTCTTTTAAACTGCCTACTAGTATTTGTGTTATTCATGCCGAAAGAAACATGTAATGTTTGTAAAATAAAGACTTGGCGAAATGATTTACTATGATAATTAGATGCTGAAGTAAGTTTTCAAGGGATGTAGAAAATTTCAAGGGAAATTAAGAATTCACTGATTAATCAAACTTTAAATTTTTGACTATCCCACTTTGAAAGAGTTTGCAGACAACATTTAGAAATGTGATGTAATTGAAAAATAATCTTCTGATTGGGCAGAAAACATTTTGGGAAAAGAAGAAATTGCTCTTAACAAGCAATTTTATCACAATGTTTTCCAGAGTCCTTTGCAATAAACTGGTCAAATGATGTTATTGTTTGGTAATGGGTCAAACCTTTTACCGGTGAAATTTGTTACAGGCTACATTTAAATATTAAAATAATCATCATAATAGAGGATCAGTTTTGAATCAGGGAACTTCTCATTGTCCAAAACCTTTCAAACGGACACTCGTATATGGTATATTTCATCTGTAGTAGGAAATGGTTTTAGCATGGGTAAAAGAGTTCAGGATTATCCCTGAATTTCAGGTTTTTGAGACTTTTTGTCCCCATATAATGCTATAGTAAACATGCTTTTTCAGGATAATGAACTACAGATTTCAGGTTTTAGAAATTCTTCAACTTTCATCCGTGTTTTAGATAGGTTGCTGACCATGCTTGCTTGTTTAGGTTACTGACCATATACAGGTCTAAAAAGGTTACTGACCACATTGTTTATACTTAAGATTTTGGTTGGATGTTGCATTCAAGTTGTCCCTTTATTTTCAGTAAATGATTTTATTGTAACTTGAAACCCAGATGATATACTAGAAAGCCTTGTTTCACATAGTTTTGCGAAATGTCCAGATCAATGGGTTAGTAAATGTCAATTTAGAATATATTCCTCATAAGTCTTCTGTTTTGGTTGCTTTAAGAATAGTTTTATTCCGTGAGAGGTAGTACATGTACTTATTGTAATGATTAATAAAATCTTTTGTGACTTGTTCAATATGTTGAATAAATTGAAGAAAAGATGGCAAAGATGTTATTACTGAGTAATTCATTCTATGGACTAATCAGAATCTCAAGTACTTAAGCCTAGAGTTTCCATTGTTTAGCATCACATTTCATTTTTGTAATTATTGGTGGATTGTTTATAAGTTAGAAACAATGGCAATTTCATATTGTGTACGAAATTTGATGGCAAATTTTTCCAATAACTTTATATGAATGAAACCTGTAAATGTTTATGACAATTTTTATGGTTGATTAAACAGGATGAAGTGTTAATTGTATTATTGGATTGTACATGTATTTTGGTAAGACACCCAAGAGCTTGAGCCCAGTACATGTATTGTAGAATTGTAGGAAAGCTGTTATATAACTGAAAAAACTTTTGATTTGGTTTCAACAAGTCATAATGCACAAATGCTTGCTGTTTATTTTGCCCATAGAACCATTATTTATGTAATCCATATTCTGTTTTAATCATGTAGTTTGTAGTGTACAGTAGAAAAGATCAATTTACAACATCAATACAGACTTGGAAAAGTAGTTTCATAAGATTTCATGACTATTTTAGTCTCTAAAGTATATTAGTAATGTTGACAACCTAACAGACACATTTACAAATTCCACACTTTTATAAAAAAAAAATGTTTAGAGGCAGACATATGTTATACTTATACTTATGTAAGCAGGCCTGTGACCTGTTTACTACTTTGAGTATCTTTCCTCATCAAAATCAAGCAGATATCTAAGGCTTTGGAAAGCAGACGACACAGAAATCTATTTTTAGAAAATTACCCAGCATTCTAACAGTTATTTACTATCTCGAGAGGACATTTTTGCCAATTCTCAAGATCCTAATAAAATATATTTTGGTAAAAACAAAAGAGTATTTAAATTCTTGTACTTGTCACTTCAGTGTCATCATATTTGTCAGAACTTTGTCATAGATTTATTGACCTGGGTACCATTTTACTAAACAACTTATGGAAAATATTTGCGTAAGTCATAACTGATACACATGGATGGTATCTTAAATGAAAGTACAATATTGCAATGTGACACATCATTGGAAGCGATTCCAATGATGTGTTACTTTGAAATATTGCTTCATCCAACATTGAAATAAGAGGAATTGTTGTTTTAGACTTACGCAAATCCTAAGCGTAAACTGTTAAGTAAAGCGGTACCCTGGTACATTAATGTTGCAAGACCCTTTGAGTTTGTTACCAATGAATTTGTATTATCATTTTCTGTATGAATTCAATTATGAACATGTGAGGGGATGATTAGGTTTGTGTGTGATTTTGGATGGAATGTTTGTATGAATATTTTGTAGTGAATATGTTTACAGTGTTGATATATGTAATAGTTATTTATTTCAAGTTGACACACATTTGCAATTCTATACTGTACATTCAAGCAGCTATAATACATACTTTAATATTCATCAGAGTTGTCAGTCTTTTTTGACCCATCATCCATTATATCATCTTGTTCTTGTCTGAGATTGCATTTGAAACATTGATATGAGTAAAATATGCTCATCATCAAGACAAAATCATTCCTCACATAAGTGGGAATAAAATGTTGGAGTTTTTATATTTTCTTTGCCGTGTAAAGATTTTAACATGCCAACAACTTTTCATTAGAATGAATTACTTCTTCGACAGAAGAGTGAAGCTCCCAACCAGATATAGAGGTCTGCAATATCCAAACAAGTGTGTCTAAACTTATATGGGTGATGATCATTGTGAGAGTACAAAGCAAATTAATCTTTGATACCAACTACCCCTGTTTAGGGGACTTGATTGTCATTATGTACTCTCTGTTTCTGAATCACATCTTACTTTTCTGCATCCTCCACGCTCTTCGTCACTGCTTCTTTCGCTGAACCTCCTGGACAACCTATTTTTGGTAAGTGCTTCCTAGCTATATCTGTGGGAATGCTGCGATGTATTAGAGAGTGCTTCGAACCTCAATGGCTTAAAGTAATGTGGTACACAAGCACCAAAGTTATAAAGAGTGTGGGATACACTAGCACCACAGTAAACCCTTTCCCAAACAACAATTTTCGACTGTCCCAAATTGAAAGAGTTTGCAGATGACTTTTCCACATGTGGTGAAATTAAAAAATATTCTTCAGATAGAGCAAAAAAACCTTGTGGAAAAGGGGAATTTGATCTAAGTCTCCTTTTCCCACAATGTTTTCCAGAGTTGTCTGCAACAAAGTGGTTAAATGTCGTCATTGTTTGGTAATGGGTGTGGGATACACTAGCCAAACAGTTTAAGCTAATACAGGATACACGACCTCAAAAGTTTAGACTAGTGTGGAAAACACGAGCTCAACAGCAAGCTAGTGTGGGATACAGTAGCTCAACAGTTTAAACTAGTTTGGGATAAACTAGCTCAACAGTTACAACTAATGTGGAATACACTAGCTCAACAGCACACTAATGTGGAATACACTAGCTCAACAGCAAGCTAGTGTGGGATACAGTAGCACAACAATTTAAACTAGTTTGGGATACACTAGCTCAAAAGTTTGAACTAATGTGGAATAAACTAGCTCAACAGCAAGCTAGTGTGGGATACACTAGCTCAACAGTTTAGACTAGTGTGGAAAACACTAGCTCAACAGTTTAAACTAATGTGGAATAAACTAGCTCAACAGCAAGCTGGTGTGGGATACACTAGCTCAACAGTTTAAACTAGTGTTGGATACACGAGCACAACAGTCTAAACTTGTGTGGAATAAACAAGCTCAACAATTTAAACTAGTTTGGGATACACAAGCTGGAATAAACTAGCTCAACAGCAAGCTAGTGTGGGATACAGTAGCACAACAGTCTAAACTAGTGTGGAATAAACAAGCTCAACAGTTTAAACTAGTTTAGGATACAGTAGCACAACAGTCTAAACTAGTGTGGAATAAACAAGCTCAACAGTTTAAACTAGTTTAGGATACACTAGCACAACAGTCTAAACTAGTGTGGAATAAACAAGCTCAACAGTTTAAACTAGTTTGGGATATACTAGCACAACAGTCTAAACTAGTGTGGAATAAACAAGCTCAACAGTTTAAACTAGTTTGGGATATACTAGCACAACAGTCTAAACTAGTGTGGAATAAACAAGCTCAACAGTTTAAACTAGTTTGGGATACACTAACACAACAGTCTAAACTAGTGTGGAATAAACAAGCTCAACAGTTTAAACTAGTTTGGGATATACTAGCACAACAGTCTAAACAAGTGTGGAATAAACAAGCTCAACAGTTTAAACTAGTTTAGGATACAGTAGCACAACAGTCTAAACAAGTGTGGAATTAACAAGCTCAACAGTGTAAACTAGTATGGGATACACTAACACAACAGTCTAAACTAGTGTGGAATAATGAATGAATGAATGAATGGTGTTTTAAGGCGCATCGACAGCTAAGGTCATTTAGCGCGCATTATGATGATGTGGATGAATAGATATTAAAAATATTAACAGGTTAAAATGTATTTGTTTAAAGGAAAAATAAATAAGAATTTGTAATTAATGAACAAAAGTAGATATAAGATTTGTAAAAAATTAATGATTGTTTGTAATGAATGTGTGATATGAAATAAATAGTGTGTGATGAAAAAATGATATTGATAAATGTATATATATTTAGAATGTGTAAGGAATCACAATCTATTGTAAACTCCAATCTCTTTGAGAAAGGAAAGAATTAATTCAATCCTGACAGTGTCAAAAAGCTCATAAATAGTGTTGACATTGAAATATCTTGCACGAATTCTTTGAAAATCAATGCAATCTAGCAATATATGTTTGATGGTAAAGGGTGCATTGCATTTAAACTAGTTTGGGATACACTAACACAACAGTCTAAACTAGTGTGGAATAATCTAGCTCAACAGCAAACTAGTATGGGATACAGTAACACAACAGTTTAAACTCATACAGTATATGGGATACACTAGCACTTTATTTACTATGTGTCCCAAGGTTTTGTTCCCAGGTAGATCAGAGAAGTTAGTAAAAAACAATGTCAAAATAAAAAGAACTAAATGCTATGGGGATTATTGAAACAAACATTTCAGTTTCCATGCAAGACTGAAGCAAAACCTTTGCACGAATGAAATACTTGAATTGGACCCCAAATTCTTTGGGTTTTTTGTATGGTGTTAAACACTATATCAACAATTTTTCAGTTATGAAACAGCTTTCAGGATCCACCAGTAAAAGGCTAGGGCTCTCAAGTGACTTGTCAAAGGTCACTTCCACGAGACCAGAGGTGCCGTTGGAGCTTGAACTGGTGACCCCCTAGTTATAAGTCCACCTTCTTAACCACTGGGCCAACAAGACTCTCTTAACTTCTTTCTTTTCAGTGGGATATTTGGTTTAACAATCAGTCAGGGAGATAATTTTCATATGTTCAAGAAATTTACCTTCTCTTGATGATATAATCTTACAGCCAACCAATAAAGTTTGTCTTAACCCATTACAAAACAAAAACAACATTTGACCAGTTTGTTGCAGACGACTCTGTACTTCCTTGAAAAAATTGTGGGAAAAAGAGAAATTGCTTCTAAAGAGCAATTTCTCCTTTTCCCACAATGTTTTCTGCCCTATCAGAAAATAATTTTCCAATTTTATTGCATTTTGAAATGTCGTCTGCAAACTCTCTCGATTTAGGACAGTCTAGAGCTTTTTGTTTGGTAAAGGGTTAAATTTATCTAAGGTGAGTAACGAAAGAATTTCTGAAGGTTGGTATGAATTATTTTTAGTCTTAAACAAAAAATCTCATCTGGTAATGGGACTGTTTTTTACCCCATGGGGCACCCAATAATAAAAGAAACACATTGTGAAATATAGGAATTTTATTGTAAATCATTATTCAAATATAACAGGCAGTCTGAAAATGTTTCAAGAACCACAAATAAATACATAAAAATGGATGATATTCTAACGACTTTTCTAAACCTACACTTTTTTATTGTAATATTTATCAAAGCTTTAGGATTGTTAAAATAGTACCAATTGTTAGTGATACTACAGATTTGAGGGATCAATTCAAGTCAATATCAAGTCCTTTACTTTTGTGAAGGAGGTGCTATAGCCTTGTGCTGAACCCTGGAAGGGAACCCTTGAATTGTAATTGAAAAGACACATGCTTTTAGCAACTAAACTTAGACTAACTTATACAATGAGGGTTCAATGCAAGACTATAAATAGAGCTTCATGTTTGTGAAGCTCTTAACATAGTCTTGCTTTGAACCCTTGAAATGTTCTTATGATGTTAGTTGACACAGTGGTAAGACTTATTTTTACTTTCGTTAAGAAACCTAAGAAACCTAGGAAGTTAATCAGGTATTTTGCTTGATGAAAAAAGAAAATGTCAACACTAAAGGAAAAAAAATGTCAACACTTAAAAGGACAGAAAAATAAAATACATGTTGTACAAGATTGTTGGCTATATTTTATCTGAATGAAACCAGGCAATGAGCTTCCTACAAAGTTAGGTCCACAATGTCAATCACCGATGAGCCATTGTGTTACCAAAACAATAAAAGTGGCTTAAAAAAATATTATGGGCTCAAGCCATAAAAAAATATCACAATAAAAAAATAATAATAATAAAGAAGCTGCATAAATAGTAGAAGACTGCCAAGAGGATGTATTTTAGAAGTTTGAGAAGGGAATTTCTAACATAATGACTTTGTTCTTGCTGAATATGAAATAGTGCAATTATGTCTTTATTCCTATTTGTTGTTTCTTATGGCCTTAAAGTGCGCAATGAAATAGTAAGCAACTGCTTTCAAAAAGTCAGGGGGGACCCTTTTATGTGAAAAATTTTCTTAAAATGAATTCTTTTATCATTTTTGATGTGTTACATGTTTTATCAAAATTCCTGAAACACATCTGAATGTTGAGGTGTTTGGTTATATTTATGAAATGGTTACTCCTGGTGCAAAAAAAAATGTGTTGGATAAAAAATAAGGATGGAAAAGAATAATCGAATTTCGGTTTAAAGTCCAAATATTCGAATCATGAATTACAAGCTCAATATCTCTAGAAAAAAGCTAAAATAATTCCAAAATGGCTAAAGATTCTTTTGATTGGTCCAACTTATTGCACAAGTATTTTTCAGGCCAGTGTCAGCCCTGAAAGACCAGTTGTATCAGTTCATCAACCAATGTCACTTTTGTTAACTTTTATTATTTTAAAATTGTGCACACGTTTTTCCATAGTAGTACAAAAGTTATAATAGGTGGACATACCTCAGAGTCAGAAATGCCAAAAGAATGGCAAGTAAATACATGACGGTCGTGGCTGCTACAAACCTAGGGACAGGCAGAAGCAGGCAATGATTACCATGGAATGAATGAATGGATGGAGTTTTAAGGCGCATCGACAGCAAAGGTCATTTAGCGCACATTATAATGATGTGGATGAATGTATATTAAAAATATTAACAGGTTAAAATGTATTTGTTAAAAGAAAAAATAAAGAAAAATTTGTAATTAATGAATGAAAGTAGATCGAAAATTTGTAAAAAAATAATGATTGTTGTTAGATTGTTTGAAATGAATGTGTGATATCAAATAAATAGTGTGTGATGAGAAAACGATATTGTTAAATGTATATATATTTAAAATGTGTAAGGAATCACAATTTATTGTAAATTCAAATTTCTTTGAGAAAGTAAAGAATTTATTAAATCCTTACAGCCTCAAAAAGCTCATAAATAAGATTTTATGCAAACATAAAATACCTTATGGATTGGGAGTGTTCGATTAAGGGTTTACGTTTACTGTATCACACTAAAAGAACGCAGCTTGTTTTGTCACAATTGACCAATCAGATTGCTCTAATTTCATTTGTCACAGTACTTGAGATTCTATTTATATTTGCATCTAGCTGCACAAAATTTATACTGACTTGTTAACTTTGGTTAAAAGCTTTTTTCGCTTGTCTAAAAGGTACAAATTTTACGCATTAGTGAAAGAAAACATATTTCTCATATTTTAATGTTCACTTTGGAGGTGGCAACCGGTGTTAAGGGACGCAATTCAGTTTGTTTGTGGTTGTGCGTGTTTGACCTAGTTTGTAAACTCTGACAACAATAATGGCGGCGCCCATGAAAGTACAGCTGTTTGGGCATTCTTTTGTTTCAAGTCAGAAAAAATTCATCTCCCAGGAGCCAGGCCTACGGTTTGATATGGGACTATACGGTTCGCCATTAATACAGTACACGGGATTTCCTGGTGCATCCATACCTTTATTAAGAAAGAAATTGGAGTTTGTCGAGAATTTTTCTCCCAACTTGATGATTCTTATGATTGGAACTAACGACATATATAGACGATCTTGTTCCTTGGACAGCATTATGGAAGGAATTTGTGACATTGTGGAGTGTTGCGTTAGACAACTAGGTGTATTTACAGTTATAGTGTGTCCTATCTTACATCGTTGTACGCCATCAATACGTACACGATATCCTGAAGACATTCCATTGTACAATGCCAGAGTCGACCAATTGAACATTTTACTCTCTGATGCCCTCAAGACACAGTTTCCTAATGAGGCATGTTTATGGCGCATGAAAGGCTTTTGGATCAAACTTTTATCAATTGTCCATTGATTGTTAATAAGTGCTTTGCATCTGATCCGTTTGATGGTTCGACCCTTTGCATCATTATAATTATATGATTAGTAAGTACTTTTGACTAAACGGGTCGAATATTTTTAACCTTTCATACTTAGGGTTATACACTGCTGTGTTATTATTGAGTGGATTGAAGGTTTTCACCCCTTGCACCGTTGTGGTCGTAATGCTATGCATTTGTGGAAGTGGGTCGAAGGTTTTCACCCCTTGCACCTTTGTGGTCGGAATGCTATGCATTTGAGGAAGTGGGTTGAAGGTTTTCACCCCTTTTCACAATTATGGTTATACAATGTGTGCTCTTTAATTAATGGGTTGAAGGTTTACACCCTTTGCACGGTTATGGTTTTACTGTGCTTTGTGGTAGAGGGTCGAAGGTTTTCACCCTTTGCTCAAATTATTTCGAGCCGATGATGCTCTTTTAAATTAGTGGGTCAAAGGTTTCACCCTTTACACATATCACTAGTTGATGATGATTCTTTAATGAGGGGTGGAAGGTTTTCACCCTTTAGTTAATGATGATTCTTTAATGAGTGGGTCCAAGGTTTTCACACTTTGCAGGTTTTTGTTATTAACAAGTCCTGTGCTCTTGCGTTAATGGGTTGAAGGTTTTCACCCTTTGCTCTGTAATGTTTAACAGTTTTGTTTTTGGGATGAAAAATTCACCCTTTAAATCTTTATGTTTATATAGATTGTTAATCATGTTCATGATTATGTCTATGCTCTGATGCACATGTCTTCTTAGGGTTAAAGTTGTTTTCCCTTGTTAAATGTCTCACGCTTGTGTGGCATACTTGGTTAAGTATACACATTGGTGGGAGTCAATGTGCCGGTCTACTGATTTGTGATTCTACTTCTTTCCTCTGTTAATTCGCAGACACGATGAAGACTAAAGCGAGAGTTCAAACAAATGGAAAGGGAAAATCTGGAAGAAATGGTGAGAGAAGCAAAGACAAGCCGAGACCTGCTATTGCTAAATCAAAGACGGCAAGTCCGCCGTTACAAAAAAGAGCGTCTGGGGCCAATCTCAAAAAAGGAAAACAAACAGTGGCAAGACTTGAGCTGACAACGAATACACATGTGGTCGAGTTGAGACACGAGAGCTCAGATGAGAGGGACTTCAAATCTGTCTCACCAACTTCACACACAGGAGGACATCCTAATTTACAGATGTCGAAAATAAATACCATTAACATTCCGCCTACTGTAGATGCCCAACCATCAACATCATCGTCCAGCGCCCTTCAATTGGCAGATTCCGACAGTGAGGACTCTCTTTTTCCGGAAACAAATCATG
The DNA here is from genome assembly GCA_947846245.1 of Cerastoderma edule. Taxonomy (NCBI): domain Eukaryota; kingdom Metazoa; phylum Mollusca; class Bivalvia; order Cardiida; family Cardiidae; genus Cerastoderma; species Cerastoderma edule. The sequence continues at coordinate 15,538,791 of OX401405.1, read as the reverse complement.
GAACTGCTTAACAGATTCAAAAGTTCCAGAATTTGGCAACCAACATGGACAGTATACCAACAGACATTCCTCACCGACTGAAAAAGCTCTAAAATATCATGTTTTTACTCTTTTGAACAAATCTCTTACTCCGTCAACCCAAGCAGCCTATAAGAATGCTTGGAAGCACTACTTAATTCAGGCACTTGACAATCAATGGATTGAATGATAACAAACAAAAACTTTTCAATTTTCAATTTTCATCTGGTACTATATCAGAATTCATTTTGAGAAATTTTCATGAATTGCCCAGGTCCACATAGTGAGAGCTGAAAAATGAGCTAGCAACTCATTTCTTCGAGTTTAGTGATTCTCATGTTCAGTTCATGTTACTGCAGAATGTGCGGCAAAACAGATCTGTACAGAATTATGCAGAGCGAGTATTTAGACTTGCCCACGATGCATATTCTGGGTTTGAAAGAGCAGAGGTTAATTCACTAATCACTGATTATCAAACTATACAAGTTTTCATTTCTGGGCTTTTGGATGAAAGCATTAAAAACAAGTTGGTTTGTGAACTATCAAGACACTTCCACAATGGAAGTAAAAGAGCAAAATATCCAGTTAAGGTGCAAATTTCAAAGTTAAGGGTTACCTCCTCCCAATCAGCATGAACCGATGGAGATCGACCAGGTGGGTCTTGGTAAATTCTGCACTTACTACAGAAAATCAAATCAAGACAAATCAGAATGCAAAAAACTTCGGGGCACTGTTTATGAAATTTCACAAACAAATAGGCCTTTGCCAAACCAAGTTATATGCTGGTTTTGCAAAAGGTATGGCCACATTAAGGCAAGGTGCAGAGAGTTCTCGAAATTGTGTCCAATGAATCAAAATTCCGTCTAAAAAAAAATGATTATCTTCCAACGGCAAATTCGCCAACTGGTCAGAGACGATAAAAAGTTGGAATTTCAATTCCCATGTTACCGAAAGGTCAATATCAATATAATGTTTGGTATAATTTGGATCTCAAACATTCGATCGTTAATTGACACCAGGGCATCCTTTTCATTAATACACAAAAAAATATTTCAATCCCTTAATCCTAAAATTCAGCTTCATATGTGAAACTTAGAATTGAAATCCACCTCAGGTGATCAAATTAATGTTTTATGAATGGCCACTGTCGACTAAAATTATCTTACACATTCATTGTAGCTGACAACTTTACGAGAAAGTGCACCTTGGGAAAAGATTTTTTGTCCCGTAATAGCTGCAGACTATATTTCCATTTAAACTGCATTAGAATTAATAATTAGTACATTTCTTCGGAAAATGACGTAGATATAGCATCCATAGTACGATTAAAATCTTCAGTGAAGCTTACGCTACAAACTTCATATGTTTTACAATCAATGGTAAAACAAACCTTTGTTCTCTCTGATGGTTTAGATCACGAAATTGTATTAGAAGATAGAGGTTACATCACCACTGAACCATGCCTTCAATTAACAAATTCTTTGGTCACTCTTAAAAAGGACAAAAAATTACACATAGTATAACCAGAAATAATGTGTTATCCTACGAACTCTCTTGTGAAACGCTGGACGACCTTAAATAAATTCTACAAACCATCTACGGCTTGTCTTCGTAATGATTTCATTACATACAGCAGGAAGGTATCCATTCCCATTACAACATGGGTACTTCCTGATTGCTTGTATAAATAGTGGGGCAGTTTGCTATCGAAGGAGAACAATGAATGAATGGTGTTTGAAGGCGCATAGACAGCTAGTGTCATTTAGTGCATAATGATGATGTGGATAAATGTATATTGAATTATTTACAGGCTAAAATGTATTTGGTTTAAGAAAATAAATAAGAATTTGCAATGAATAAATGATAATAATTTTGAGAAGACGATCATGGGCAGCTGGTAAAGTATTCAACAAACAGGCAACAGATATCAACAAAATATTGCATTGCCTCTGCTCTGCAGAAGATTACATTCTATTCTGGCACCATAGAGGTTTCTGGGATCCTAACATGTCATTCCTGGCGAGAGAAAATGTCCACAGAAAAAAACCACCTTCGACAACAAGTCCTACATGCGAAAGTACCTACAGAGTATTTGAACATCATTACATTTCTGAATAATCCATACAAGCTAACATTGACTATGACAAGCTAGCAGAGTCATTGATGATAAAGCAGACGACATCTGATCAACTTCTCCTGTGGTTCCTTGAACATCACCAAATGTAGGACAGAACACGTCCCCAGAAAAAGGATGATATTATGAGCAAAATAACATTGACCCTGTTCCCAGTACCAACGCCAACCAGGATTAATCATCACCGCTGGACGTAGACCCAGTTATCTCTAAGAAGGACAATGGAACCAGCGAATCTATATTTTCTTCATTTCTAAGTAATCTCTTTACAGGTGAGTCAGTGGCATCCAATTCAATTCAGGCTTTAGCTCCTGCCTCAATAGATCAAGGTATTTCGCTAGGTTAAAATATTCCCATTAAGATCAAAAACAGAATTTGGGCAAATCAATATTTAAATGACATTGCCTTATCAATTGCACAAAATGCAATTCATCTCAATCACAAATCACAAGATAGATTCTCAGCTCTCCGTAAATCAATGGACTACAGCCCTCGTTTGGGATATGCAGTTTGTAGTTGCAAGAACGCTGTTCACTACTTGTTAGGTTTTTGGAAAATTAAAATATTGAACATTTTAAAACTTCTTGTTTTTTTCTGTTATTCATAGGAGTATATTGGTGCCTGTGACCAGGATATTACTTAATTATAAAATAACTATAAAGAACTTTGGAAACAATGCGAAGAAATAATAATACAAAACAACGCGAGTTTAGTGAAAAGGTATGTTATCTTTTCACTGACAACTCAATCAGCCTAAGGCTAATCTCTACATCTTATTGACTTCCTATCTATGACACATCACCACCTGTCAAGACTAACAACTATATAAGGGAGCATTTGTAAATGATTCGGGGAGTTGGTCAGAGGACTTGACCAGGAGTCCATGGTCTAGGGTCAACGCCGACTAGACTCCACCACGAGGTTCAGCAAGACCGGACGCAGCAAAGTGGCACGGTAAAGATGTTAACCTTTGATTTTCTACTAAATACTGATTAAAACACTATACGATCTAATGGCTTGTCTTCATGCGTATTTCACGACAGCGAGTAACTGACTTCTAGAATTTCAACTAGCTGTTAGAGAGGTGTAGTGAAAAGGGTATGCTTAAGTAATCTTGAGCAACCCATTTAGCCCCGACATATGTTTATCACATGGTTGCCATAAGGTTGTGTAATAGAGCATGCAACCACATGGTGCTTTAACAAGATATAAATTAGGCCTTGTATAAGAGTCACAGTCGGAGTGAAAGAGCCGGAGTGGAGAGCGGCCGCTCAGGGCCGGGTGCAGCTATGCTGCCCGGAAATAATGTAATATGATTGGGACTCTCATGTTAACGCTAAGAAACTGAATAAAATATACTATACGTTCTACGGCTTGGTAAAGATGTTAACGCTTGACGTTCTACTAAATACTGAATAAAACAACTATACGATCTAACGGCTTGTCTTCGTGATCATTTCATTACAGTCCCCATGAAAGTGAATAGCACATGAATTCAAAAGCTACCAGTAGTGTTGTTAGGTAAAGTTGTAGTAATAAGTTCCTGGTTGAAATATATTTAAGTAGTAGTAACAACGGCAGAAATGAAGGCACATATAGTAGTGACAGGAGTAAAGTGGTTGATAAATAATCATCTAGTTCAGGTGAATCAGTGACAGATATGGAATTACAGTAAGATTCTGATACTAAATCATACTACGCAGACTATCATGACGAAGAGTCATCAAGAGTAGTTAACAGTTAACTCACTGTTATGAGACTTCGACTGACAACATCCATTTGTTGTTGTTGTAAGTAGAAAGATATATTGTTGTCAAAAGTAATTAAATCTAGATAAAAAAGTACAACTCCTGTAACAGGTAGGCATTATGCTACGAACATACCTCAGAACAAGAGATATGAAGATAACTGCGAAGCTTCACATGACAATGTAATGGCCATGTGTTATAATATGGCTTATGGCAGCTACTCGGATCTCTCTATTTATGACGAGGTATCCCACTTGTTAGTGGCGCAGTCCTCTCGGTCAACTTCGTGCTCTTTAGTCCGGCCGGATGATCCTAATTGGTCATTTGACCGGGGTTCAAGTAGATAGTACAGTCAGTCATTGTCACGAAGCCATGACTCTGCAGAATATGGAATAGTATAAATAGAGATCCGGGGAGCGGTATAAATCATCTTCGGACGCACTCTTGTAGTAGACATATCATCTGAGCGAAAGTCGTTTTAGAAATATTGTAGTTTGCAAGAACGTTGTAGATCACCTTGATTTTGTGAAATTAAATACTTGACATTTTAAATCGTCTTCTGACTTGTTATTCCATAGGGGAACAAGTCGTATTTTGGTGCCAAAAGACCAGGATTATACTTAATTAACTGATTAATTAACTATAAAAAAAGAACCTCAAAACACAACGCGAAGGAATTACAAAGAATACAACGCGAACATCAACTAACCACTACTAGAAGTCAACTAGCCGTCAGACGTCAGACGACAAGTATAGCAGACGCGATCATCGAAGGGAAAAAGGTAACCGTTTATTTTTGTTCTACTGATACAGCCTTTGAACTTTTTAAAAAAAAAAAAAAAAATGTCTGAGGAACAACAACAGTTGATTGGTCTTACGAAAGCTTTAAACGAAAACAACCACCTTCTTCTAGGCAACCCTCAATGTCTAGAGAACCATTCGCGGACAGTTAGGGACTGTGCTGAGAGAATCTCGGGTACCGTGGAGGCCCTTGAATTCCTCGACGAACGGAAGTAATGACAACGGTAGGATACCGTTCCAAATAAAATTCTTTGACGGGAATCCTAAAGAGTTTGATCTTTGGATTAAAGACATCGAAAAGCACCCATTTTTATATAGAAACAATGACCAAAGAACGCAACTCGTGGCGTACCAGACAAGCAAAGGTCTCGTCTCGGACTATGTTAAAAGATACCTTAAACCCCCGGAGACAAATCATGGGACAATCTTAAACAAAATTTGTAATCGCGCTTTTCGCCTGTCATCGACAAACCAAAAGCATTTGAACAGTTAGTGACTATAAAACAGAAACAAAACGAAGACGTGCAGTTTTTCGCGGAAAGACTTTTAAGCCTCTCCAAATCGGCGTACCCCGAAAGAAACCGCGCGATCGAAGGTATAATTGAAACGCAGTTACTCACCATTTTCCTATGCGGGCTAACGGACAAGTCCATACGTGCACAGGTTGAGAGAACTCAACCGGCGACGTTCGAACAAGCCTATCAGGCCGCGTTGCGCGAACAGGGTATAATATTTAGGTGCGCGACCAGAAACCCATCCAAGCCAGACCGACTTGACTGGCCGCAATCGCAATCAGAGTCACAATCGCAGAACTTCCGTAGAGAGGCACCTATGGAAGTCGATCACGCCCGAAGTAAGGGTTACAAGTTTTGTAGTATCTGCAACCGTAAGGGCCATACGAACTCTGAACATAGGCCACCACCAAGAGCGAACCCATATAAAAATAAAGATTCAGATAGACAGAGGGACGTGGAGTGTTGGGGCTGTAGACAAAAAGGCCACTATATGTCGAACTGCCCGTATTCAAAAAACGAATAGTGTCGACATATGATAAAGCCAATATGCCGACGCCGGAGAAAACACTTAAAATAAATTTAACAGGAAACCCAAATTCATGCATGGTTAAAGTAGGAAAACAAAACGTAAGGAGTCTGTTAGATAGCGGCAGTGAAGCTTGCCTTATTTCTTTCAGATTCTACAAAACCTTACATAGTGGATCACAATTAAAAAAGTGTGACTCAAATTTAGAATCCGTGCAGGGTGGGAAACTTCAAACTCTCGGCAAAATCAATCTCCCATTCGAAATAAAAGGAGTACAATTTAATTACAATTTTTATGTAGATGATGGCATTAATAGAAGCATAATTTTAGGAGATGACTTTATGAATGACATGGGCGTACGTCTTTATTTTGACCTAGGCTTAGTTAGGATAAAGGGCGTATATGTCCCTATGATTAGCGATAAGCATATAAACTCGGTAGTTAGGATGAGTAGTAGAACGATAACCCTACGACCGAACGCGACGTACGTGCTGAGCGCACGCGTCAAGAAGAATGATTGTTATGTTGCTAATCAACAATGTATGGTATCCGCCGTAACAGACGATACCATTATAGATGAACCGGGAATCGAACTTATCTGTAGCGTAGTTAGGCTAAGTAGAAGTAATAAATTGCCTGTAGAAATTATTAGCGATAGCAGTAGTAATAATGATAACGATAGTAGTAGTAATAAGGATACCGACACCAGTAGTAGTAGTAATAACGAATTCAATAAGAAGTCGTCTAGTTCAGATGATACTTTGTCGGACGTAGAATTAAAGTCGGACAGACATTACGATTCCGACACCGAATCGTACTACTCGGCCCACCGCGACGAAGTTTCGTCAAAAATAGTCAACTTACCATCCGAAGCGATGGAGGTTGATCAAATCAAGGTTAAAAAACATTGTAAGAAAAGGAAAGCTGATCGGGTCAAACGGTTACTAAATGCAGTATCTGAACTGTTGACTTATTAGTAATTTTGACAATTAAGGCTTTAAGTGCCCATTGACCAACCGGCGACCGGGTCATGGGTTGTAATTAGTCGCATTACCCTTAAGTGGTATCTAAGTAGGTCCGGCTGGACAAGTAGTATTGTTGATAACATTTGTAACCTTAAGAAAAGGGTCACAGCCAGATGGGTTGGACGCCTTCATGATAAGTATTGAATTATTGTAGTCAGGCAACAAGAGTAAGGATTTGGAAGTCGTATATATAGCAAGTTCTTGTAGATAGAGTATTAGGTATGAGATTACCTACTTTCTGTTAAGATCCTTGTTTAGAGAGGTAGGTTAGGTAACCGCACTAGGTATAGTGTAAGATAGTTATGGATCGCCTCAGTACTAAACTGTTAGCCTAGATTATTTAAAGACTTGGGAGTCGCTCTTATAGCGAGTACTTGTAGATAAAGTATTAGGTATTAGATTACCTACTTTCTGCTAAGGTCATTGTTTAGAGAGAATTAGGTGTACATCACCGCGCTTATCAGTCAGTATGTTAGACTGTAATAGGCTATCTCAGTACTAAACTAATATTATGTATTATATTGTATATTACAGGTAAGGGTTGAATAGAAATGAGGATGTTTGTATTAGTAGTAGTATGTCTTACGCCCCTGTTAAGCTTTGGAAATGATCTCATACATGAATCGACATCTTTTTATCATAAGGGTCAATTTTCGATGTCTCGATCGAAATGGCTTGTAAGCTTTGTTATAGATCTGGAAGTTTATGAAAACTTTCTAGATAAATTGTCAAATGACATAGAGACGGCATCGTCACTCACTGATAAGATAATAAAAAATTATGACAGTATAAGCAAGATGAATTATAAACAAGTGTTTGTTAATTTAAGAAACGAAATAGAGGCTATAAAGGACATGCATACAGATATTATTGTAAGTTTTGGGGACTACAAATTACTAAGATCTGCATCCGGTAGGAGCAAACGTGGAATCTTCGATTTTGTAGGTGACGCAATGAATTCACTGTTCGGAGTCTTAACCGAAGCAGACATTGATAAAATACAAAGAAATGTAAGGGTATTAGCAAAAAATCAGAGAGAAATATCACACACTTTGGCAGAGTCCATTTCCGTATTAAACGTAACACGGCTTAACGTGCAACAAAACAGACAAAAGTTAAACGACATTATAAAAACGATTAGTTCAATAGAAGACAACATTATAAGTGTCTCACAACATTTAGAGTCGGAAGTATACGGCTTGGAAAGAATGGCAATACTTAAGTCAAGGATAGACTCGATGATTCAGAGTATGAAAAATGCGATTACGAGATCTATGTATTTCTACCTTCACTTCCAAATGCAAGCGCAATCTATAACGACTCAACGACTGTCGCCTAGCACAATTTCCGCCGAAACGTTAAGAAATACATTACTTAAGAAACAATCACATTTGCCACATGCAGTAGGTTTACCACACGACCCACGTGGACACTTGTTCGATTATTATAAGCATCTTAAATGCGTTACGATATTCGAGGGGAGTAGAGTAATTGTAACAGTCCACCTCCCGTTAGTCGATCACACACAAAAGTACAATGTCTTTGAAGCATTCACGCTTCTGGTTCCGTTCATGGTTGGTGAAAAGCCTAAGGTTAAGAAGGAGATCCTAGCCTTTTACAAACTTGAAGCACCTTACTTAGCTATGAGTCCCGACCGAACAAAATACATTCTTCTGGATGAAGAACGTGCAATAACTTGCAGTGATTCGACCATGAAAGCATGTAACGTTAAAGAGCCCATCAAGAATACGAATACTGACAAAAGTTGTATTGTAAGCAATTTTATGCAGGATCCGGTACAAGTTAAACGCGACTGCGATATTTGGATGCGACACGCTCATTTACCCGCGGCAAAGTATCTCTCGAATGATGTATATCTCATTATTGCGAAAGAAAAGATGTCATTTAATGTAGCTTGCGACGATAACCGCGCTCAAAAGGAACGTTTCTGGGTCAGTCCACCCTATGGTCTTCTTAACTTACGCAGAAATTGCATAGCTGCGTCAGACGACTTTACGCTCATTGGTTATTACGAGCAAAAAGTTACGATAAATGTTACAGCTCCAATAAAGAGTATGCTGAGGATTTATAACCTCACAAATTTTGCGATATGGAATAATATAGCGCGGTCGAATATTTTAAAGAATAATACACTGACAATACCCGACAAACTGAAAGACATGGTAGAATTTCCCCTTAACACTCTTATTAGTCACCTCAATCAGTTACAACCACTGACTGAAATGACGTATTCTAAACCATTCCCTCTGTGGGGATATTTGGTCATATTCACTGTTTTGACGCTTTTACTGACAATATCAATTTGTTGTTGTTGTAAATACAAAGGTATATTGCTGTCGAAAGTATTTCAATCTAGATCAAAAAGTACAAAGGCTGTAACAGGTGGGCAATATAATACGAATACACCTCAGACCCCGAGATGTGAAGACGACTGCGAAGCTTCACGTCACGACGTAATGGCTATGTCAAGGCTATTGCAAAACGAGACACGGACAGAGGCAGCCGACGATTACCTGTCTTTCGATGCGCCCGCGACGAAAAGGACACGATTCCCTGTGCTTGATTCACAGATCGTATCCCCAAGTCATGTAAACTAATGACTCATATAAGATTGTATGCAGAACTAAGCTGTCATCGAACTGTCGAGTATAACACAGGATATCTACGTTAACGGGGACAGTGCTGAACAACAACGAATATGGTGACTCAGTGTGGACAAACGTCTCCATCAATCCCGTCGAGTAAGGACTTACCTGTACAACCGAATAGTTCAACTCTAGATGAACCACAGATAATCTGGTTCATCGTCAACTGTAGAACACCCGACATCCGTTAGGAACACCCGACATTCGAAAGCACCATACGACGTTCCCGACGAACAATCGAGACGCCGACGTTCGACAACCAACCACATAGTTACGGCCAGTGGCCAGAACATTATTGTATTATACATTGTGTTATAATTGTTTTATTTTTATTGTAAGGTATAATTGTTTCTTTGAAATTTTAATAATAATAGGAAAGTCTTAGTATTCTGAGAAGGCAATCAGTCACCGCTAAAGGGGCTACTTAAAAGATTTACCTTCCATAACTGCGGAATTCTAGTAGGTACGAAAGTTACCGTGCATACTTGAATTCCAAAAAAGGAAATGGAGGTATGTTATAATATGGCTTATGGCAGCTACTCGGATCTCTCTATTTATGACGAGGTATCCCACTTGTTAGTGGCGCAGTCCTCTCGGTCAACTTCGTGCTCTTTAGTCCGGCCTGATGATCCTAATTGGTCATTTGACCGGGGTTCAAGTAGATAGTACAGTCAGTCATTGTCACGAAGCCATGACTCTGCAGAATATGGAATAGTATAAATAGAGATCCGGGGAGCGGTATAAATCATCTTCGGACGCACTCTTGTAGTAGACATATCATCTGAGCGAAAGTCGTTTTAGAAATATTGTAGTTTGCAAGAACTTTGCAGATCACCTTGATTTTGTGAAATTAAATACTTAACATTTTAAATTCGTCTTCTGACTTGTTATTCCATAGGGGAACACATGTCAAGGCTGTTACAAAACGAGGCACGAATAGAGGCAGGTGACAATTACCTGTCTTGATTCACCAACGACAAAATAAATATGATTCCCAGAGCTAGTTTCACAGGTCACATCTACAAGCTAAATACATGTAATGATGTGTGTTAGGTTGTTAGTGTAACAAACGATTCTTAAGTGATCCCAGTAAATAAGCTGTTTGTAATAACACAAGCTGTCATCAGACTGACAAATGCAAAATGAGATACACATGGTTAGCGAGAACGAGCACTAACAAATTTGGTGACCTGGCGAGGGCAAGAGCGTCTCCATCCATTCCCGCTAAGTAAGGACTTTGCTATAAAACTAGAGGATCAAACTCTTGTTGGACCACAGATACTCTGACTCATTGTCAACCATACAACCGATATGTCCGATTTGATAACCGATAGAAACATCCAACATTGTATTGGACCACCTGACGTTCACAGAGACATCGATATTCGCATACCGACTACATAGCAAGGACATTAGTGCATTATATATTGTATTATAGTATAATTGTGTAGTTTTAATAGTTTAGATATATTCTGTTTCTTTTAAAAAAAAAAGATAATTACAAAAACGTTTAAGCAATCATGTAAAGACTACTTAAATGCCATCTTCAATGACAGCTGAATTCTAGTATGCTCAAAAGTTACTGTGCATACTTGAATTCCCTAAAAAAGGTATGTTACAATATGGCTTATGACAACAGCAGTGCTAATGTGGCTATCAAAAACAGGGATACCTTTCCAGCCTGCGCCGAAGCAGCAAGACGGTTCTTGCTGTGCCCAGTATCCACTGTGGAATGTGAAAGAGGTTTTAGCAGACAAAACATAATTAAAACATCTCTCAGAAACAGATTATCGATAAGAACACTTGAGAACCTACTTAGGATATACATAGATGGACCATTGATGAAAGACTTCCAGTTCTCAAAAAGTTTCAAACACTGGGCTAGCCAAAAAAATGGACATATTCTGCAGTAAAAAATATAAAACAATGTATAACATGTATAAATGTGTATGACTTAGTTTAGAATAATCTTTTTCATATGCACTTGCTGTTTTATTATATTAAATATGAACATGTAAATATCACACTCATGTAGTGTCCCCTGTTTTCAAACCCCTTTTCCCCTTTTTAATTATTACAAAATTTTTATTAAGGCTACAACTTTTTTGATTTGGCTCCAACTTTTTCGATTGGCCCAAGAGTTGACGTAAAGAAAATTTGAGCCAGAGAGAACCCTGCAACTGCCTGGATCTCCCTTATTAATAACACTGTACCTCACTCTTGTTAGTGGCCCCGGTATTGTTGGTCAATATCGTGCTTCATTAACACAGGTGCTGAGAGTTCACATAGATGTAACCACTTGACCGCTTTATCTTGTCAATGGTTTACATTATTATACAAGATAAAATATTGGTTTGTCAGATTTTGCTGAGACATGTTGACATGTGTGTAGTATAAAAAGGAGGCCTTGGAGTTCATTCGGAGACCTGGGCGAGCAGTTGTTTACACACCAGTAAACTGAAGTACAACATTGAAATACACTTCATACGATCAACGGCTTTGTCTTTCGTTCACTACAAAACTCCTTTTGGTGCAATGACCTTACAATCAAGGGTTGGAAAAACAAACGGTGGGCGCAATAACAGGAACCATGCAGAAGAAAAGTAAGGTTAGAACAATACATATTTTTATCTTTGTAATTACTATTCAGAATATTAGGAGGTAAAACACCAGAATTTGTAATCATCAGCTAAGGAGGTAATAATACTGTGCAAAGTGAGCAAGCCAATATGAAATTCAAAATCATGACTGATCAACAATTCATGGAAAATATTCTACCAAACACACACATTGTCTGGTTCGACATCATTTCCCATCTTCAATGGAGGGGGCTGGTGACGAACAGGTAAAGCAGCTAGACCAAAAGAGGAAGCGAGTTAATAGATATGGCCGACAAGTAGTTTGTGAAACTGGCAGAGGGCATTTTATTGCCACAAACATGAATAGGTATACCCCTGGTTTCTTCAGTCCAGATGGAGTGCACCTGTCCTTTGTGGGTGTAAAGATGTATTTATCAACTTTACAGGAAGCAATGGAATCATTTATTGATAAGAGTGTGCTTTAGTATGTGCAAATTTGGGTGAAATCTCAATGAAACATTGAGATTCACGTGGCAGAAAATTCTGGATGGGGCGCTCAGATACTGACCAGCAAATGGATATGCAAAAATATTTTATCAGAGGTCTTTCCCTTGAACATGGCATTATCCTGGGTAGGGAAAGTAACAAATTCAAATTATCAAAAATCCAATTTACTATATTTAAAAATTTATCATGATGAACTTAAGGGTCAGGGATAACCCCCCGGGCAGTGTCAAAACACTTGGTTTTCCGTGTATCCCCTAATTATTTGGCTTCTTAAGTAAACAAATTTTGTCATCATTGGCAGATGACGACGGCAATTACGTTCACCGTGAAGTGACGGAAAGAGGAATCGCTAGTCGGGAACCTGAGAGAGCATGACGTCTTCACGCCACTACACCGAAGAAATGCATTCAAATTACACTAAGGATCTACGGCTTCCTCTTGTCTTTATTTCACTACAAGACTCATTTTGGTGCCAAGGCCACAGGATAGAGGGTTAAAGAATAGACGGCGGGCGCAGCAACGCTAAAAAGGACGAAAAGCAAGGTTAGAACTCTACCTATACATATTTTTATCTTTCTCATTACTAATCATGTCTACTTTTGAAATTCTTTTTGCACAAGCCATTGAACATTTATCAGAACATGTAAATAACTTAGGATTAACAGGGTTAACAGATTTAATTCTGGTATTTGATGGCAATACCAGTAAATACAAAGGATGGATACAGGCAATTAAGAAATGCGTAATAATTAATGGATTGAATGATCAAAAACAAAAACTTTCAGCTTTTCCCTTTTTATCGGGCACTGTTTCAGATTTCATTTTGAGAAATTAACATGAATCGTCCAGGGTCAAATGGCAAGAGTTAAAACATGAGCTCGCTACCCGTTTCGGTGATGTTAGCGATTCTCATGTGCAGTTCATGTTACTGCAGAATGTGCTGCAAAACAGATCTGAAACTGTACAGAATTATGCAGAGCGAGTAATTGGACTTGCCTGCGATGCATATTCTAGGTTTGAAAGAGCAGAGGTTAATGTGTCTATCATTACTTAACAAACTATACAGTTTTTTACTTCTGGGCTTTTGGATGAAACCTTAAAAAACAAGTTGGTTCGTGACAATCCCAAGAACTTTCAGGACACTGACACATTGGCAGTAAATGAGCAAAATATCTGATTAAGGTGCAAATTACGAAGTCATGGGTTACCACCTCCCAATCAGCATGAACTGATGGAGATTGACCAGATGAGTGGTAGTAAATGCTGCACTTACTGCAGAAAAACAAATCACCACAAATCTGAATGCAGAAAACTTCGGGGCACTGTTCATGAAATTGCACAAACAGATACCCTTTGCCAAACCAAGTTACATGCTGGTTTTGCCAAAGACCTGGCCACATTAAGGCAAGATGCAGAGAGTTCATGAAACTGTGTCGGATGAATCAAAATTTCACGATAACCCTCTGACGGTAAATTAGGCGGACGGTCAGAGGTGATTTATAGTTGCGCTTTCAGTTCCCATGTTACTGAAAGGTCAATACCAACATCATGTTTGGTAAAGTTTGGAACTCAAACCATTTGTTCCTTAATTGACACAGGGGCATCCTTTTCAGTAATACACAAAAAAATATTTCCATCCCTTAATCCTAAAATTCTGCTTCATTCTTGTAGCCAAAAATTGCAATCCTCAGGTGGCTGCCTATTTACTGTTTTTTTTTCATGGACTCCCTTACCTCCAAACCTGCTTTAGTGCCGTTAATGATTCTGCTACCTGATTGCTGTTTCATGGAGTTCCCTTAGCTCCGTTGAACAAGCAACGTACTGTTCACACAAGTAGTTCATATCAGGACTGTAGTGAAAAGGGTATTCACTTACATAATCTTGAGCAACCCATTTAGCCCTGGCATGTGTTTATGCAATATTATCATTTGCTACCTGCTTGGCTGTCAATGACACCTTTTTACCTGTCCCGTTTGCTAACAATATAAGATAGCATTTGGAGATCATTCAGGGACTAAGGTTGATGGTCAATGAAAGGGAACAACGATCTAAGGTCGAGATGGAACCGGGCACATCTATGCTATGATGATGTATACAAATAAAACAACAATGCGCTCAACAGCTTCTCTATGTAGTCTTATCACTACAGTATAAATTGAAGTGTAATATTAGGTGATTTTATCATGAATGACATGGGTGTATGACTTTATTTTGACTTAGGCTTAGATAGAATAGAAGGTGTATAATTATACTCTTATGATAAGTGATAAACATGTAAATTCAGTAGTTAGGATAAACAAACAACAATCCTTCACACAAATTAGATATATGTACTTAGTGCATGTATTGAAAGGAGCGCCGCCTATTTTGCACATCTACGGTGTATAGCGTCTACAATAAAAGACCAGATTATAATGGTAGAACCAGGACAAATCTCAACCATAAGTGTAGTTAAGTTAAATCAAAGCAATAGGTTGCCGGTAAAAATATATCTGAGAGATAGAGGTAATAATAATAGTGACAGTGATTGCAAAAATAGCAACACTGATAAAAGTAGTAATGTAGCTGGTAAACAGTCATCTAGTTTATAAAGAACATATCCTTGGCAGTCAGATCTCTATTTAGCAATGTATTAATAAATACATTTAGGGGGGGAAGATACTGTGCTCGTAATATAAGATTCCTTGTTTACAACATGTTTGGTAAAGAAACAATCTGCTTGAGATAAAACAGTCACAAACATTTGAATATTGAACTGTGTAACTAAATATCATTGAGCAAATTCTACTTATCAAGAAAATCTTCACCAAATGACCTGGCTATTCTGTTTTTCTTTTCTTTCTTTTCACTTTGGGAATGTTGACATTCATACTTTTCAGCACACCTCTGAGTGAGTGGAGAGATACTGGTGGGAGGTACTTTCCGACTAGACGCCGTTTCCACCATCGGCCTGCCGACGCGTCTTTACTCCCAACCTTGGTAAACTGGTATCTGTAGTGCTGGACTCTGATAAACCTAGTGAACAGAAGAATCATTGATGTTTGTATGATGTTTAATGCCATATCAGGGCTTTTTTTCCTTGAATTGGGAAGAGGCCCAAGCCTGTTGAATTTAGGAAATTTCGTTGCTGAAATTGCTGAATTGGGAAGCCAAAAACCTGGTATGACTTTGAATTTTTAGTAAAACTTCATGGTTTTAAAGAAATTTCCAATTGGGAAGGTGCCTTTTATAGGCCCCAGTTATATAACGCAAAAAAGCCCTGCATATCAACAATTTTCCAGTTATATATAACAGCTTTCCTGGATCCACCAGTACAAGGCTAGGGCTCTGAAGTGACTTGCCAAAGGTCTCTCCCACATAACCAGAGGGGCTGGGACCAGGGACCTGAGTTCAAAGTCCGTCAACTTAACCACTTGGCCATATAGGACCCAATAGTCATTGAAGTATGTTGTATAGAGATTCACCAATAACAGGGATATAAATTAAACAGGTAAAATCTCTACTTTCCAAATGTTTGAGCTCCATGACAACCTAAAAGTCCTTTGCCATTAGAAAGATGACCAGAAAACCCATTGTAATGTAAAGGGAATTTGCATTTGATGAGTTAATACCTGTTTGAATCCAATGTTTATTTCTTTATAAAGTGATAACACCGAGTCAATAGTATTTCAGTTAAATCACCCCTGTTCTGGATTTAATCAGTGATAGGCAGTCTTGCCAAAGGACAATTTCCAAATTTCCGGTGGTACTAGTAATGATTGAACCCAGGATCACAATCTTGGTCAATAAAATAAATCAAACCATCATCCACCTCTTTCAAATTATCATAAGTAACTAAAAGTTTTTCCTAATTCAATGACTAATGAACTATCAAGATCAACTAATCACAGCATATAACATTGTAACAAAAGAATTTTTCCTTTAAAAAGCAAACCTTTGAACAATATTTGCAGGTGATTGACTGGTGGAAATCTTATGCATGAATTAAACACATTTCCAATAATGTGAAGTGTTGACAATACTTACTCGGGTGGGTCATTGTTGATAAATGGATTGTGCTCTATTAACAAAGAAGTTTGGTTGTCATTAGCTAAAAGTTTTGCTGCCAGAGAAATCATCCAGGGATTATGCTGGTAACTCTGAAACAATGACAAACAAAAACATAGCTCCTACAATATGTCTAAACAAGAGATGTCCGTAAGACAGCATGCTCGACTATTCCGTAAAGTCAGTGAGGGGTATAGGTCAGTGAGATATTATTTTTTTTTAAAATATGAGGGTGCAAACAATGATTCCCTACAATAGCTGTTGAGAAACGAACATGCATGCTAAGTTTTAACCAAGAATTTTGAAGTACAAAGGACTGCATAATTAGCTTAAATTCAAAACAAGAGATTTGAAACTTGGTCAGGGACATGGTCTACGTGTTATACGTCCAGGTTTACATTTAAACTCATACTCTAACCACTCTGTGGATGGATTGGCTGGATCACCATTTGTTCCTTGGTATATCACCTCTGTTCGCTCCTTGGTCACACTGCAAGGAAAAAATGTACACACATATAAATCTGAACTTGTATTGCAGATTCCAAATAAAGCAGATTAAATCATTGACCCGAGACAAGAGTTTGCTCAAGCATTTTTCAACCAAGTGCCAACTGTATATAATATACAGATGACTGCTTGTAATGGTATTTGTAACTCAAGTTACTCCCCTGTCTCTTTCTTTGTTAAGTAAATGATTGATCAAGATCTTTGTTTCTATTGAATGGTGCCAAATAACCAAAATACACAGTAATAACTTATTCCAACAGACTACAGAGTTCCATATAGGAGACAGAGATCGCCTTTTATTACAAGATGAAAACAATGTGAAACAACAGCACAGTCTGCAGTCCAGACCACACATTTGTTTGTCTAATCTATATCAAAACTTGAAAAGCATTCTTGACTTATGTCACAAAAGTAATTCTAATAAGCCCAATAAAAGGTCGCCAAGTGCATGTGTGTTCAGATCAATAGCTTTGATAGTTTAGGAAAGCAGACCTACACACAGACCTTAAAATCAATAACAATTATCAATAAGAGGCTGTTATTCTACCAAAATGCAAACCAGAGTTATACATTTTAATCAACACAATCCCGTTAGGTGTGTGAGATTTCTAAGCAATAGAGACTAGAGTAGAGTATATACTTTCAAGAAAAGTGGACCTAAATGCTAAATCTGTCTTAGTGCAATACAGATTTATCTTACTTGCTTCCATAGTCTCCTTTAAAAATAAGTATGTCCAGTTGGTTAAAACAATAGTTTAAATTATTTGGAAGAAAAAAATACCTAGAAGCCAAATTAAGCTAAACAAGATGTAAAAAAGAGGCCATAACTTATTAAAATTTGATACAGATTTCATTACTAGGGGAATTTGTTCATGTTTTTTTTTTCTAAAAAAAGGTTAATAATTTTGTAGAAAAGCATGTCTGAGTTGTCATGAAAATTACTAGGAGAATATGATCAAGAAAGTATGCATCTTGAACATGGTGTATGAATGCTAACATTATTAATTTACTGACCTTCCAAATGCTCCATATGTATTGACCAATCTAAGAGGATCAAACGAGGTATTCATGTGTTGTCTGGATGAGAGAAGATTCTGTACAACAGGTATGCTCAGGTAAGCTATCAGAATACCAAACATGATGTTCCACACTCGACGGATATAGTTACCTGTAATGTTGGAAGAACAATCAGTTAACATACTTTCCTAAATCGAGGGTTCAGTGCAAGACTATAGTATTTTTATTAGGGGCATTTACAGTAGTAAGATCAAGTCACTTTATTATTGAGATTCGCGATACTCTGTAACAGATACCACATCTTTTTCTCACTTGACTTTCTTAATGTTTTTTTTATCTGAATAGTCCAGATGGTAGGAATAGTTTCATAATGTGTCAGATCTTACCTCTTTGATAACTCGGCTAAGATATGTGTGTGAAAGTAGCCATCTGTAGGTGTTTTTGGCTACTCATTTATCAGAGTATGGGTAAAGATTATCAGAACTCCTACCTGCCTTTAGTCGTCTATCATTCTTTTCCTCTGCTTGTAACTGAACAACCCTTTGTTTTGTTGTATAACTGAACATCCATTCAAAGCTTCGGTCATCAAAGCAAGCAAGGCTTGGTAAAATAGTGAGCCAGTTCAGAAAGCTAAGATTCCCACTAATAATCAATACTGTCTGAAATCAAAGGGAAAGGATTGGTCTTGATGGGATGCTTATTTACAGAAACACAGCCTATTCATCTTCCTTACTTTCATACCTCTTTTATAGTATTCTATATTTTTTATAAATTCAAATGGGTTTTACATCACATTTACATTATTTCAGTTATTTTGCGATACCCATCTCCTAAAATAGATTATGAGACTATCTCTCACAGAAATCCAAATGCTGCCAGCAGGACTTGAACACACATTAAAAGGGATACAAAGTTCTGTACTTTAACCACTAGGCCACGGAGGCGCCCAAATCCAAATGCTGCCACCAGGACTTGAACACACATTAAAAGGGATACAAAGTTCTGTACTTTAACCAATAGGCCATAAAGTTCCCCCTAAGCATTTATTGGTTTCATTCTAATGAGGATCCATACCATAGACTCAACTATTTACAAATTGTAACTGACAGATTCTTCCAGGCAATTTTAAGAGGATACACATCATAGGCCTTACTTTATCAAGTTTTGAAGTATCTTAATATACACCTCCCTTTCCACGACTTTTTTATCATGTTCAGTTATAGCTGTTATTTTTCTTAACCTGATCACACTTATTGATTTTTTACCTATGCCTTGTACCTGTTACCTCATAACCAACTTTTAACTTCTACCTTAAAATGGTTTTATCCCCCAATACCAGTATAAATCACTCAATAAAATCTTATCAAAACCCTCCTTTAAAACACTAATCCTTCAAACTTTAACAAATATCCCACACAGAAAACATATTATTCTCTGCAAATCAATAATCCATGTACAGATAAAAACTTATGGTAGGTTTATACAGGCTCTGTATGATTAACTGCATCAATATCTATTATGACAATGGTTAAGTTAAGTAAAGGTTGGTTTCTGACAGAGGACCCAAGGAGTCCTCTTTGCCAGAGCCGTATCAGCAGTTTTCATATATGTTACAGCTTAACTGAAGTCATTTTCAACAAATGCAGTAACAATTCAAACTTACTTGAAAAAAGATCTGTATTACACCCCCAATCATTGTTGGTAGCCTTAAGGGTAGAAGTAGAAGAAAAGGGGCGACGAGTTCGACAAAATGATTGGACAGGGTCTCAAACTTGTGCCAGGTCTCCGGTGACTGGTGCATGAAGTAAGCCATAGGATTTGGTACAGGCTGGGTCTGAAATAATTCATCAAGAACAGGGTTCTCTCTGGCTAAAATTTTCTTTGCGCCAACACTTGCGCCAAATTGAAAAAGTTGGAGCCAAATTAAAAAAATTGGAGCCAAATTCAATAAGTTGGAGCCAAAATAGTCTTTTGTAGAAGGGGAAATCCTTCATCAGGGTGACCTACGGTTCTAAAGAGCTAGGTTCTCAAGTGTTCGTTTGTTCTATCTATTTCTATGTGCTGTTTTCATTAGGTTCTATGGATTAAATCCTCTCTCACACTCAACATTTGAAACAGGACATAGCAGAAACATGACTTTCACCTTGGCGTCATATTATAACCAACTATTTCCTGTCTTCCAGGACTCCTTGTCAGATGTTTATTTGATTTTTAGTGGGAGGCATATTCAACGATTGAGAAGATCGATTTATAGTCGCTCTTGTGTTGGATCAGAATTAAGTGTCACTTAAAATCGCGGATTTTATATACCAAAACTTCGGTGCATAAAAGAGTTTAATTTATTTGTCAATCAACACAACTGACTTCGTCGATGTTTGATGTCAACTTCTTTAAAAGGAGCGCGAGGGCAAACATTTTGATTGAAAAGCAATTAAAGTAATCAAAGTCATAATTTCCATATAATTGAAGTTGTAAAGGCTGGCGAATGACTAAATGGTGTACACAAGAAAGTGTCACCTTCAACAAACTTGACAATCAACAGATAATGAACTGAACAAGTGTGAAAACAGGATTATCCCGTATCGGAAATTTGATGGTCCGCATTTGATAAACAAGCTGGTTCCCGAGTTCTAATTCAAAGTACTGCGATTACGGGAACCATCGATACATGGTTCTCGGCTCTACAGTAAAAACAAATCGATATTGACTCGAGATCGGCAACCATGCGGTAAACAAACATCAAATTCTCGCGGAAAAAAGTCGGCGCCAGGCATTTTCGCCAAATTTGTTTTTCTTGCGCCAATTTCTTGATTTTGTCGCCAATGGCGCCATTTGCGAAGGCCAGCGTGAACCCTGAAGAAAACCAAATAGCTTTATATCAGTATATTGTTATTAGGCTGAGGCAGATATCTTTAGGAAAATACTGTGAATAAAAGAAAACCCATATGCTTTTGGAACTGAGGTATCTTTTGTTGTTTTTTTAAAGCAAGAAATTAAATCAAAAGCTTCTTGAAAGGCTTTCAGTCAAGGTATTTTAGTAAGGTTTTCAAAAAGAGCCTTAAACAATTAGACCAAAATATACATTCATAAAAAAAAATCAGAAATATTTTGACTAACATTGAACAATGTCTTCTCTTATGAGAATAATTCTAAACAAATCCAAAATGATGCTATTCTAACCACTTTACCCTTCTATACCTTGCACTAGTTATGTATCCATGAAGCAAAA
This sequence comes from Cerastoderma edule, assembly GCA_947846245.1. Taxonomy (NCBI): domain Eukaryota; kingdom Metazoa; phylum Mollusca; class Bivalvia; order Cardiida; family Cardiidae; genus Cerastoderma; species Cerastoderma edule. Next base: position 15,517,472 of record OX401405.1, on the reverse strand, counting down.
TCAAGAGTGATCATACTTAGTTGAAAAAAATTGCTTATAAAACAAAAATGTCTTACCTATGAGTCTATGAATGGGGTTTTAGACGTATTCACAGCTATGGATAATTTGAACATAATGATGATGTAGATGTTTGAACTATATACAGTATTATAGTCTTTCAACTAATAAATCATTTCAAATGTAAAGAATATCAGGGAAATACCCACCTCATAATGGTAATTCATACATATCAGATCTCTCCAGCATTTATCACCTCTTATCTTTATCAAGCCCTGAAAGTAAAAATAACAAACTTGTTAGTGTGTCTAATTGAATTTGAGTATTCACTATGTTTCACAAATTTTAGCAAATTTCCAGGAAACAATAGAGAGAGAGGATATGACTTGAAAGACGGATTTTCTTGCACCATGTTTTACTTTTCATTCAAATAGAAATTCATTAACCTGTCAACAAATGCTTTCTTCAAATGCTTTGGCTAAATGAACCTAAAACTATGGTACCCATGTAGCTGATAAGTCAAAACAACAAAAGAAGAAAACTCTTATAACAAGTCACAAATCCCATTATGGATAATAGGTTAAATCCTTTATAAGTCACACCTGTTTGTTACAATAACAAAGTGTGGGAATCCATGATAAAAAAGGTCTGGAACATGGCCTTGAACCTTTTATGACTAACTATTCTAAATTGATTCATCTTTGATTTTAGTTCTGCTTGGAAAACATTTTTGAGAATGTGTGTTTGATTTCCTTTTCCTGCAATTGTGAGTACCGGAGGTAACATAGTGCTATGGACCCAAAAGATTACTTAGCCATAGAAAAAACATTGATATATCCACTTACAGAGGGGGCATCTGCGATCTAGTGGTATGAGTACAGTGGTACATTTGAATTTTCAAGAATGGAAAGCTCCTGGCAGAATTGCAGAATGTTTCTATCCAGCTTGACCAGCCCTTATATTCAGATAAACTTGAAAACTTTATCCAATAATTTTGACCAGGACATGAAATATAACAGAAAAAGTACTAATACAATGTAAAGCCTGAACAAGACAAACCTATGTACTTACAGCCCCTATCATGATTCTGAAAATCAACCATCGGTGAGCCCATAAAACTATTTTTGAGGTTGGCGTAGACTTCGGCAGAGGTGATAGACTCAGAAGTGGGCATAAAAAAGTCACCAGAAATCCTGTCTCTAGAAGCTGAGATTCCCAACCTGAAAAGTAAGGATATTTAGACCTAGTATAAGTCAACCAATTTTCCCATGTATATATTGTCCTAACCCATTTCCAATAAGAAATCATGTTCCAATATCTTGGAAGATGTTATACAGTACAGATAAGAAAACTCCTGTGGCATGGATACGGACCCCGAGTCTCAGATTTCCATGATCTTATAAATAAAGTTGAAAGTGGTTAAAACCTAAAACTTTCACCACAAAAGCTTGTTTTGCTGCAGGTGGGTAAAACCAGTTGACATCATGTTCATATTTCTCCACTTAACCACCCCATGGATCTAACATTTTCACATTTTCCAGAATTAAATCTGTTTGCAGAAGCTAAACTTGCAGTATTGTTCATACATTCCTCTTTACTTCAAACATATTTCATTCCTATAAAACATTACAAAAGAATTATTTACACTCAATCAAGTCAAATAAATAACTAAGATTTAACAAACAGGTCTGGCCACAAGTTCTACCAACTTAATCGACCATCCCCTTGATAAGTATAGACATATTGTTGTTTTCACATTCATTGGCCCAAGTTGTGCATAATATTATGTAATATTGGAAATGGAGAAAAGAAAAGAATGAAAAAAAAATACTATTTCTTACCAAATCCATACCAGCGCTGGCCAACATTTACCAGGGAGTGGTATAGAGCCCAGAGTGTAAGCATTATGAACCAGTTTGCGCCACCCCATAGTATTAGAAAGGCAGAGAGTCCTAGTCCTGCATATGCTATGTTATCAAGGATAGCATCGAGGTTGTCTTCATAGTCAAACAACCAGAGTATAGATGGCAGGGTGGTAAACAGGCTCTGATAGGTCCCATCTGTACGCTTCTTAACATCATTTAAATACTTGTCCGCAGGCAGGAGACCATCTTTGCCAATGAGCTGTTTGTTTTGATGAAGTGCCACTAAGAAAGCAACAACTGAAATGAAAAATGCAGGGGTCGACGCTAACTTCTATACTAAGGCAGTCTACAGGACCAGTAACTTGTACAATCTATGGGTCCTACACAACTTCAACTGGACCTTAAGACGTCATGTTGTCAATTCTTTAATCTTATTTGATTGGGATTATGAACTTTCTCATGGGTGATAAAGCATAAAAGTAATAATTTCATTCCTTTTAAAATATGTAGACAAATTTCTTTGGCAAGGTTTGATTTCATATGACCTTTCCTCATACAATTCCTTGTGGTATCAAGGACCACCCTGGCTATGAAGTTACCGGTCCTACAGGCAAAACAGGTGGTCGAGGACCTAAGGACTTGAATGAATTTCTAACCCTGAAATGGATCACAATAAAACCATCTACTCATTCTCAAATATGCAAACTTGTGACTGGTTCAAACAGAAACTGACAGAAAACTACAAACATGCTGGCCATCATGACTCTATATCACTCAATTGAAATAAGGTAGGGGTTGTGTAAAATTGTATTACAGTGCTGGTAATTTCAAAATTATTTGAACATAAAAACTGGAATTGCAATAATTGACAAACGAACAATTATTTCAGGCTTAGTTCTGTCATTCGCTTAAACAATTACCTGTCAAACCAATTCAACACGATCTGGAAAAATTGAAAAAAATTGCATCCGGCAGTATCTCGCCCTAAATTGCCCCATCAGAAAATTAAATGCAATCTTCACATCAATTTCATTTGACTAGGAAAGAAACAAGTAAACTATGTTCAGATTAAATCGGGGGTTAGAGACCAAGCCAACAGCAACTCCTACATATGGTATCAACAATACATCTCCTTTGAATAGTCAAGCAAAAAATTGATCCCCTTTTGGAAAGTGACAAATTTTCAAAGTGAAAAATTTCACTTCTTTTGCATGTTTTTTTTTTTACCCAACACTATTCAGCCCATTCAAAAAAGATTCAACTCCATAATTCGCAATAGCAACAACAAGAGAAAGAAAGCAATTATCAAAGTGTTCATCAGTAATGCTAGTTGTTACTTATTTTCAGGATGGTTAGCCTACTTACAATATATAAAACCGAGGTATCTCAAGATGACGATTCTTGTGAGCCAAAATGAACCATTCGCAATCGTTTTGTCCAGTATTTTGCCATCGTGATTCGCTTTCTCCTTAAAATCTGAATCTTTGATTTCTTTAAAGGTGTTAGAAGACTGCTCTATTCTTGTCTTTTGTCGTCTTCGTCGTATACCGTTATCGGCAAAATATTGTGAATTTACAGTGTCGTCCATGCCAAAGATAATCTAGCGGCCACTTTCCAGCAACCACTTTCCAGCAACCAACTTTCGACACATTTCCTGTTTGTTAACTTCCAACCTCTTAGCAGCCATTTCATCGAAAAACATCTAACCAACAACACTTACCAAAGGCAGTTAAAAGACTTAAATGATTCTTACTTCAAGTAATAACATATAAAAAACACATTTTCTTTAATCTGCTAAGGTTTTAAACGAGGTATCAAGATAAGATAATAAGATTGACACCACCCTCCAAGCAAACAGTTTTCAAAGCAGCCAATGGAAGGGTTTGAGACTAACAGCCAACGACAAACGCAAAAAACACTCTATTTAAATGAAGAAAAAATGCTTAATCAAAATACTTTCTACAAAAACATTTCGATTTTTTCAAGTCCACATCTTTATATATTTGTAAATACGAGAGTAAATTGTCTTCCAATGGAAATCAATCGGTAAAACCTACCGCGGCATCTTCAAAAGCACAGATATAGTTTCACAGTTGAAGCAAAATGTAAGCCTAAAAAAATCAAAAATATATACAAGCCTTCCTCAATATACTTAAATGAAATAGGTTAATTAAAAAGAGTAATGTAATTGCCACAGATAAAGAGTCCATTGGTGTCACAAAAGCTGGAAATGATAGCACCGCGCCATGTAAAAATGTACCAATTGCGGATGTTGGCTGAACATAACGGAATACTTGCCTGAATTATCTCAAATCTACTATAGCCTTCCCCAATAGAAATCGTTCGAAACAAGTTTAATCGAAAGAGTAATGTTCGGGCTAAAAAGTGGACAGGGTCCGGTGGTGTCACAAAAGCTGGTTAAGATAGCGCCACCATGTAAAAATGTACCAGTTGCGGATATCGGCGGAATATAACGAAATACTGGCCTGAAAACACTCAAATCTACTATAGCCTTCCCCAATAGAAATCGTTTGAAATAGGTTAAATTGAAAGAGTAGTGGTAGTACTAAAGAATGGACAGGGTCTAGTGGTGTCACAAAAGCTGGTTAAGATAGCGCCGCCATGTAAAAATGTACTAATTGCAGATATTGGCTCAATATAACGGAATACTTCCCTGAAAACACTCAAATCTACTATAGCCTTCCCCAATAGAAATCGTTTGAAACAAGTTTAATCGAAAGAGTAATGTCAGGGCTAAAAAGTGGACAGGGTCCGGTGGTGTCACAAAAGCTGGTTAAGATAGCGCCGCCATGTAAAAATGTACTAATTGCAGATATTGGCTCAATATAACGGAATACTTCCCTGAAAACACTCAAATCTACTATAGCCTTCCCCAATAGAAATCGTTTGAAACAAGTTTAATCGAAAGAGTAATGTCAGGGCTAAAATGTGGACAGGGTCCGGTGGTGTCACAAAAGCTGGTTAAGATAGCGCCACCATGTAAAAATGTACCAGTTGCGGATATATGCGGAATATAACGAAATACTGGCCTGAAAACACTCAAATCTACTATAGCCTTCCCCAATAGAAATCGTTTGAAATAGGTTAAATTGAAAGGGTAGTGGTAGTACAAAGAATGGACAGGGTCTAGTGGTGTCACAAAAGCTGGTTAAGATAGCGCCGCCATGTTAAAATGTACTAATTGCAGATATTGGCTCAATATAACGGAATACTTCCCTGAAAACACTCAAATCTACTATAGCCTTCCCCAATAGAAATCGTTTGAAACAAGTTTAATCGAAAGAGTAATGTCAGGGCTAAAAAGTGGACAGGGTCCGGTGGTGTCACAAAAGCTGGTTAAGATAGCGCCACCATATAAAAATGTACCAGTTGCGGATATATGCGGAATATAACGAAATACTGGCCTGAAAACACTCAAATCTACTATAGCCTTCCCCAATAGAAATCGTTTGAAATAGGTTAAATTGAAAGAGTAGTGGTAGTACTAAAGAATGGACAGGGTCTAGTGGTGTCACAAAAGCTGGTTAAGATAGCGCCGCCATGTAAAAATGTACTAATTGCAGATATTGGCTCAATATAACGGAATACTTCCCTGAAAACACTCAAATCTACTATAGCCTTCCCCAATAGAAATCGTTTGAAACAAGTTTAATCGAAAGAGTAATGTTAGGGCTAAAAATGGACAGGGTCCGGTGGTGTCACAAAAGCTGGTTAAGATAGCGCCGCCATGTAAAAATGTACTAATTGCAGATATTGGCTCAATATAACGGAATACTTCCCTGAAAACACTCAAATCTACTATAGCCTTCCCCAATAGAAATCGTTTGAAACAAGTTTAATCGAAAGAGTAATGTCAGGGCTAAAAAGTGGACAGGGTCCGGTGGTGTCACAAAAGCTGGTTAAGATAGCGCCACCATGTAAAAATGTACCAGTTGCGGATATATGCGGAATATAACGAAATACTGGCCTGAAAACACTCAAATCTACTATAGCCTTCCCCAATAGAAATCGTTTGAAATAGGTTAAATTGAAAGGGTAGTGGTAGTACTAAAGAATGGACAGGGTCTAGTGGTGTCACAAAAGCTGGTTAAGATAGCGCCGCCATGTTAAAATGTACTAATTGCAGATATTGGCTCAATATAACGGAATACTTCCCTGAAAACACTCAAATCTACTATAGCCTTCCCCAATAGAAATCGTTTGAAACAAGTTTAATCGAAAGAGTAATGTCAGGGCTAAAAAGTGGACAGGGTCCGGTGGTGTCACAAAAGCTGGTTAAGATAGCGCCACCATATAAAAATGTACCAGTTGCGGATATATGCGGAATATAACGAAATACTGGCCTGAAAACACTCAAATCTACTATAGCCTTCCCCAATAGAAATCGTTTGAAATAGGTTAAATTGAAAGAGTAATGGTAGTACTAAAGAATGGACAGGGTCTAGTGGTGTCACAAAAGCTGGTTAAGATAGCGCCGCCATGTAAAAATGTACTAATTGCAGATATTGGCTCAATATAACGGAATACTTGCCTGAATTATCTCAAATCTACTATAGCCTTCCCCAATAGAAATCGTTTGAAACAAGTTTAATCGAAAGAGTAATGTCAGGGCTAAAAAGTGGACAGGGTCCGGTGGTGTCACAAAAGCTGGTTAAGATAGCGCCACCATGTAAAAATGTACCAGTTGCGGATATCGGCGGAATATAACGAAATACTGGCCTGAAAACACTCAAATCTACTATAGCCTTCCCCAATAGAAATCGTTTGAAATAGGTTAAATTGAAAGAGTAGTGGTAGTACTAAAGAATGGACAGGGTCTAGTGGTGTCACAAAAGCTGGTTAAGATAGCGCCGCCATGTAAAAATGTACTAATTGCAGATATTGGCTCAATATAACGGAATACTTGCCTGAATTATCTCAAATCTACTATAGCCTTCCCCAATAGAAATCGTTTGAAACAAGTTTAATCGAAAGAGTAATGTCAGGGCTAAAAAGTGGACAGGGTCCGGTGGTGTCACAAAAGCTGGTTAAGATAGCGCCACCATGTAAAAATGTACCAGTTGCGGATATCGGCGGAATATAACGAAATACTGGCCTGAAAACACTCAAATCTACTATAGCCTTCCCCAATAGAAATCGTTTGAAATAGGTTAAATTGAAAGGGTAGTGGTAGTACTAAAGAATGGACAGGGTCTAGTGGTGTCACAAAAGCTGGTTAAGATAGCGCCGCCATGTTAAAATGTACTAATTGCAGATATTGGCTCAATATAACGGAATACTTCCCTGAAAACACTCAAATCTACTATAGCCTTCCCCAATAGAAATCGTTTGAAACAAGTTTAATCGAAAGAGTAATGTCAGGGCTAAAAAGTGGACAGGGTCCGGTGGTGTCACAAAAGCTGGTTAAGATAGCGCCACCATATAAAAATGTACCAGTTGCGGATATATGCGGAATATAACGAAATACTGGCCTGAAAACACTCAAATCTACTATAGCCTTCCCCAATAGAAATCGTTTGAAATAGGTTAAATTGAAAGAGTAATGGTAGTACTAAAGAATGGACAGGGTCTAGTGGTGTCACAAAAGCTGGTTAGGATAGCGCCGCCATGTAAAAATGTTCTAATTGCAGATATTGGCTCAATATAACGGAATACTTGCCTGAATTATCTCAAATCTACTATAGCCTTCCCCAATAGAAATCGTTTGAAACAAGTTTAATCGAAAGAGTAATGTCAGGGCTAAAAAGTGGACAGGGTCCGGTGGTGTCACAAAAGCTGGTTAAGATAGCGCCACCATGTAAAAATGTACCAGTTGCGGATATCGGCGGAATATAACGAAATAATGGCCTTAAAACACTCAATTCTACTATAGCCTTCCCCAATAGAAATCGTTTGAAATATGTTAAATTGAAAGGGTAGTGTTAGTACTAAAGAATGGACAGGGTCTAGTGGTGTCACAAAAGCTGGTTAAGATAGCGCCGCCATGTTAAAATGTACTAATTGCAGATATTGGCTCAATATAACGGAATACTTCCCTGAAAACACTCAAATCTACTATAGCCTTCCCCAATAGAAATCGTTTGAAACAAGTTTAATCGAAAGAGTAATGTCAGGGCTAAAAAGTGGACAGGGTCCGGTGGTGTCACAAAAGCTGGTTAAGATAGCGCCACCATGTAAAAATGTACCAGTTGCGGATATCGGCGGAATATAACGAAATACTGGCCTGAAAACACTCAAATCTACTATAGCCTTCCCCAATAGAAATCGTTTAGAATAGTTTTAATTGAAAAAGTAATGTTAGCACTAAAGAATGAACAGGGTCTAGTGGTGTCACAAAAGCTGGTTAAGATAGCGCCGCCATGTAAAAATGTACCAGATGTGGATATCGGCGGAACATAACGGAATATTTGCTTGAAAAACCTCAAATCTACTATAGCCTTCCCCAATAGAAATCGTTTGAAATAGGTTAAATTGAAAGGAAAATGGTAGCACTAAAAAATGGACAGGGTTTCGTGGTGTCACAAAAGCTGGTTAAGATAGCGCCGCCATGTAAAAATGTACCAGATGTGGATATCGGCGGAACATAACGGAATATTTGCTTGAAAAACCTCAAATCTAGTATAGCCTTCCCCAATAGAAATCGTTTGAAATAGGTTAAATTGAAAGGAAAATGGTAGCACTCAAGAATGGACAGTGTCTAGTGGTGTCACAAAAGCTGGTTTAGACAGCGCCGCCATGTAAAAATGTACCAACTGCATATAGTGGCTCAATTTAACAGAAAACTTGCCTTAAAAACACTCAAATCTACTATAGCCTTCCCCAATAGAAATCGTTTGAAATAGTTTTGATTGAAAGAAAAATGATAACACTAAATAATGGACAGGGTCTAGTGGTGTCACAAAAGCTGTTTAAGAAAGCGCCACCTTGTAAAAAAGGACCAATTTCGGATATTGGCTGAAACGTACGGAATAGTTCCCTGAAAAACCTCAAATCTACTATAGCCTTCCCCAATAGAAATCGTTTGAAATAGTTTTGATTGAAAGAGGAATGGTAGCATTAAAGAATGGACAGGGCCTTTTGGTGTCACAAAAGCTGGTTTAGATAGCGCCGCCACGTAAAAATGTACCAACTGCATATATTGGCTCAATTTAACAGAAAACTTGCCTTAAAAACACTCAAATCTACTATAGCCTTCCCCAATAGAAATCGTTTGAAATAGTTTTGATTGAAAGAAAAATGATAACACTAAAGAATGGACAGGGTCTAGTGATGTCACAAAAGCTGGTTAAGATAGCGCCACCTTGTAAAAAAGGACCAATTTCGGAAATTGGCTGAAACGTACGGAATAGTTCCCTGAAAAACCTCAAATCTACTATAGCCTTCCCCAATAGAAATCGTTTGAAATAGGTTAAATTGAAAGAGGAATGGTAGCACTAAAGAATGGACAGGGCCTTTTGGTGTCACAAAAGCTGGTTTAGATAGCGCCGCCATGTAAAAATGTACCAACTGCATACATTGGCTCAATTAAACAGAAAACTTGCCTTAAAAACACTCAAATCTACTATAGCCTTCCCCAATAGAAATCGTTTGAAATAGTTTTGATTGAAAGAAAAATGATAACACTAAAGAATGGACAGGGTCTAGTGGTGTCACAAAAGCTGGTTGAGATAGCGCCACCTTGTAAAATAGGACCAATTTCGGATATTGGCTGATACGTACGGAATAGTTCCCTGAAAAACCTCAAATCTACTATAGCCTTCCCCAATAGAAATTGTTTGAAATAGTTTTAATTAAAAGAGTAATATAAGCAATAAAGAATGGACAGGGTCTAATGGTGTCACAAAAGCTGGTAAAGATAGCGCCGCCATGTAAATATGTACCAATTGCAGATATTTGCTCAATATAACGGAATACTTCCCTTAAATAAACTCAAATATACTATAGCCTTCCCCAATAGAAATCGTTTGAAATAGTTTCAATTGAAAGGGTAATGGTAGCACTAAAGAATGGACAGGGTCTAGTGGTGTCACAAAAGCTGGTTAAGATAGTGCCACCTTGTAAAATAGGACCAATTTCGGATATTGGCTGAAACGTACGGAATAGTTCCCTGAAAAACCTCAAATCTACTATAGCCTTCCCCAATAGAAATCGTTTGAAATAGTTTTAATTAAAAGAGTAATATAAGCACTAAAGAATGGACAGGGTCTAATGGTGTCACAAAAGCTGGTAAAGATAGCGCCGCCATGTAAATATGTACCAATTGCAGATATTGGCTCAATATAACGGAATACTTCCCTTAAATAAACTCAAATATACTATAGCCTTCCCAATAGAAATCGTTTGAAATAGTTTCAATTGAAAGGGTAATGGTAGCACTAAAGAATGGACAGGGTCTAGTGGTGTCACAAAAGCTGGTTAAGATAGCGCCGCCACGTAAAAATGTACCAATTGCAGATATTGCCTCAATATAAGGGAATACTTGCCTTAAATAAACTCAAATGTACTATAGCCTTCCCCAATAGAAATCGTTTGAAATGGTTTTAATTGAAAGGGTAATGGTATCACTAAAGAATGAACAGGGTCTTGTGGTGTCACAAAAGCTGTTAAAGATAGCGCCGCCATTTAAAAATGTACCAATTGCAGATATTGCCTTAATATAACGGAATCCTTCTCTGAATAACCTCAAATCTACTATAGCCTTCCCCAATAGAAATCATTTGTAATAGTTTTAATTGAAAGGGTAATGGTAGTACTAAAGAATGGACAGGGACTAGTGGTGTCATAAAAGCTGGTTAAGATAGCGCCACCCTGTAAAAATGGACCAATTGCGGATTTTGGCCGAAACTTACGTAAAACTTCCCTGAATAACCTCAAATCTACTATAGCCTTCCCCAATAGAAATCGTTTGAAATGGTTTCAATTGAAAGGGTAATGGTAGCACTAAAGAATGGACAGGGTCTAGTGGTGTCACAAAAGCTGGTTAAGATAGCGCCGCCCTGTAAAAATGGACCAATTGCGGATTTTGGCCGAAACTTACGTAAAACTTCCCTGAATAACCTCAAATCTACTATAGCCTTCCCCAATAGAAATCGTTTGTAATAGTTTTAATTGAAAGGGTAATGGTAGCACTAAAGAATGGACAGGGTCTAGTGGTGTCACAAAAGCTGGTTAAGATAGCGCCGCCATTCAAAAATGGACCAATTGCAGATATTGCCTCAATATAACGGAGTCCTATTCTGAAAAACCTCAAATCTACTATAGCCTTCCCCAATAGAAATCGTTTGAAATTGTTTTAATTGAAAGGGTTATGGTATCACTAAAGAATGGACAGGGTCTTGTGGTGTCACAAGAGCTGGTAAAGATAGCGCCGCCACGTAAAAATGTACCAATTGCAGATATTGCCTCAATATAAGGGAACACTTGCCTTAAACAAACTCAAATCTACTATAGCCTTCCCCAATAGAAATCATTTGAAATGATTTTAATTGAAAGAGATGCTAAGGGCTAAGGAATGAACATGGTGTCGGGGTGTCACAAAAGCTGGTAAAGATAGAGCCGCCATGTAGAAAATGTTCCAAATGCGATAATTGGCTCAGCATACCGGAAAACTTGCATGAATTATCTCAAATATACTTCATGTATAGCCTTCCCAAATAGAACTCATTTGAAATGGTTTTAATTGAAAGAGTAATGTTAGCACTAAAGAATGGACAGGGTCTAGTGGTGTCACAAAAGCTGGTCAAGATAGCGCCACCGTTTAAAAATGTACCAGTTGCGGATATCGGCGGAGTATAACGAAATGCTTGCCTGAAAACCTCAAATCTACTATAGTCTTCCCCAATAGAAATCATTTAAAACATTCTTAATCCAAGAAGTGATGTTAAGGCTAAAAGGTGGAGAGGGTCTTATGGTGTCACAAAAGCTGGTTAAGATAGCGCCGCCATGTAAAAATGTACCAATTGCAGCAATTATTGGAACATAACGGAATTATTGCCTCAAAAATCGCAAATCTACTATAGCTTTCCCCTATAGAAATCGTTTGAAGCAGTTTTTAATTGAAAGAGTAATGTTAGCACTAACGAATGTACAGGGTCTAGTGGTGTCACAAAAGCTGGTTAAGATAGCGCCACTATGTACGTTTCAGCTAATATACGCAATTGGTCCATTTTTACATGGTGGCGCTATCTTAACCAGCTTTTGTGACACCATTAGACCCTGTCCATTCTTTAATGCTAATATTACTTTTGCAATTAAAAGTATTTTAAACGATTTCTATTGGGGAAGGCTATAGTAGATTTGAGATTTTTCAGGGGACTATTCCGTACGTTTAAGCCAATATACGCAATTGGTACATTTTTACATGGTGGCGCTATCTTAACCAGCTTTTGTGACACCATTAGACCCTGTCCATTCTTTAATGCTAATATTACTTTTTCAAATAAAAGCATTTTAAACGATTTCTATTGGGGAAGGCTATAGAAGATTTGAGATTTTTCAGGGAACTATTCCGTACGTTTCAGCCAATATACGCACTTGGTCCATTTTTACATGGCGGCGCTATCTTAACCAGCTTTTGTGACACCATTAGACCCTGTCAATTCTTTAATGCTAATATTACTTTTTAAATAAAAGTATTTTAAACGATTTCTATTAGGGAAGGCTATAGTAGATTTGAGATTCTTCAGGGAAGGATTCCGTATGTTTCAGCCAATACGCAATTGGTCCAATTTTACATGGCGGCGCTATTTAAACCAGCTTTTGTGACACCACTAGACCCTGTCCATTCTTTAGTTCTTACCTTTCTTTTTCAATTAAAAGTATTTCAAACGATTTCTATTGGGGAAGGCTATAGTAGATTTGAGATTCTTTAAGGCAAGTATTCCGTTAAATTGAGTCAATATCTGCAATTGGTACATTTTTACATGGCGGCGCTATTTTAACCAGCTTTTGTGACACCACTGAACCCTGTCAATTCTTTAGTGCTAACAATTTTCTTTCAATTTAAACTATTTCAAACGATTTCTATTGGGGAAGGCTATAGTAGATTTGAGCTTCTTTAAGGCAAGTATACTGTTAAATTAAGCCAATATCTACAATTGGTAAATCTTTACGTGGCGGCGCTATCTTTACCAGCTTTTGCGACACCACTAAACCCTGTTTATTCTTTAGTGCTACCATTACTCTTTCAATTAAAAGTATTTTAAACGATTTCTATAGGGGAAGGCTATAGTATATTTGAGGTTTTTCAGGGAAGTATTACGTAAGTTTCGGCCAATATCCGCAATTGGTCAATTTTTACAGGGTGGCGCTATCTTAACAAGCTTTTGTGACACCACTAGACCCTGTCCATTCTTTAGTGCTAACACTTTTCTTTCAATTAAAAGTATTTCAAACGATTTCTATTGGGGAAGGCTATAGTAGATTAGAGGTTTTTCAGGGGACTATTCCGTACGTTTCAGCCAATATACGCAATTGGTCCATTTTTACATGGTGGCGCTATCTTAACCAGCTTTTGTGACACCACTAGACCCTGTCCATTCTTTAGTGTTATCATTTTTCTTTCAATCAAAACTATTTCAAACGATTTTTATTGGGGAAGGCTATAGTAGATTTGAGTGTTTTTAAGGCAAGTTTTCTGTTAAATTGAACCAATATATGCAGTTGGTACATTTTTACGTGGCGGCGCATCTTTACCAGCATTTGTGACACCACTAGACCCTGTCCATTCTTTAGTGCTACCATTTTCCTTTCAATTTAACCTATTTTAAACGATTTTTATTGGGGAAGGCTGTACTAAATTTGAGGTTTTTCAAGCAAACATTCCGTTATGTTCCGCCGATATCCACATCTGGTACATTTCTACATAGCGGCGCTATCTTAACCAGCTTTTGTGACACCACTAGACCCTGTTCATTCTTAAGTGCTAACATTACTCTTTCAATTAAAACTATTCTAAACGATTTCTATTGGGGAAGGCTATATTAGATTTGAGTTTATTTAAGGGAAGTATTCCGTAATATTGAGCCAATATCTGCAATAAGTATATCCTTACATGGCGGCGCTATCTTAACCAGCTTTTGTGACACCACTAGACCCTGTCCATTCTTTAGTACTACCATTCCTCTTTCAATTTAACCTATTTCAAACGATTTCTGTTGGGGAAGGCTATACAAGATTTGATGTTTTTCAAGCAAATATTTCGTTATATTCCGCCGATATCGTCAACTTGTACATTTTTACATGGCGGCGCTATCTTAACCAGCTTTTGTGACACCACTAGACCCTGTCCATTCTTTAGTGCTACCATTCCTCTTTCAATTTAACTTATTTTAAACGATTTCTATTGGGGAAGGCTACAGTAGATTTGAGGTTTTTCAGGGAACTATTCAGTACGTTTCAGCCAATATCCTAAATTGGTCCTTTTTTACAAGGTGGCGCTATCTTAACCAGCTTTTGTGACACCACAAGACACTGTCCATTCTTTAGTGTTATCATATTTCTTTCAATCAAAACTATTTTAAACGATTTCTATTGGGGAAGGCTATAGTAGATTTCAGTGTTTTCAGGCCAGTATTTCGTTATATTCCGCCGATATCCGCAACTGGTACATTTTTACATGGTGGCGCTATCTTTACCAGCTTTTGTGACACCACCGGACCCTGTCTACTTTTTAGCCCTAACATTACTCTTTCGATTAAACTTGTTTCAAACGATTTCTATTGGGGAAGGCTATAGTAGATTTGAGATTATTCAGGCAAGTATTCCGTAATGTTGAGCCAATAACCGCATTTGGTACATTTTTACATGGCGGCGCTATCTTAACCAGGTTTTGTGACACCTATAGACCTTGTCCACTTTTTAGCCCTACCATCACAGTTTCTATTAAGACTATTTCAAACGATTTCTATTGGGGAAGGCTATAGTAGATTTGAGATAATTCAGGCAAGTATTCCGTTATATTGAGCCAATATCTGCAATTAGTACATTTTTACATGGCGGCGCTATCTTAACCAGCTTTTGTGACACCACTAGACCCTGTCCATTCTTTAGTTCTGCCATTACTCTTTCAATTTAACCTATTTCAAACGAATTCTATTGGAGAAGGCTATAGTAGATTTGAATGTTTTCGGGCCAGTATTTCGTTATATTCCGCCGATATCCGCAACTGGTACATTTTTACATGGCGGCGCTATCTTAACCAGCTTTTGTGACACCACCGGACCCTGTCCACTTTTTAGCCCTAACATTACTCTTTCGATTAAACTTGTTTCAAACGATTTCTATTGGGGAAGGCTATAGTAGATTTGAGATAATTCAGGCAAGTATTCCGTTATGTTGAGCCAATAACCGCATTTGGTACATTTTTACATGGTGGCGCTATCTTAACCAGCTTTTGTGACAGCACGGGACGCTGCATACTTTTTAGCCCTTACATTACTCAACACACCCAGAGAGGGGCCATGTTATTTCAAGTTTCCTAACTGCTGGGTCCAAGATGTACTTACACCCTTTTTTCTATCACAAGAAACCTGTATGTATGGCTCAAATAATCTGATAATGGTGTAAACACCAACCATATCGACAGTTGTACATATGCATTGCTGTAGTTGCGGGTACATAACCAGTGCTCTGGCAGGGTCCTGTGAGAGCACTGAATCCCAATAGTTCTTCCTGGCTTGACCAGCCTTTATGGGCAGTCAATGTAAGGTTTATTGTTCATATGTATGAGCCATGCATTGCAATATAACTGAAATATTGTTGACTTTGTCATTTCATGTATCTGAACACAATCTAGCTGGTAAATCCACATCCATGCTCCTCTCTGAATGTCGTCAATGATCTTTCATGCACCATTCCCAATCAAAACTTTCTCTCATTGCTACATTCCCGAACACTCACACAATTGTGGAAGCATGACTTTAGTACAAGTGCTGCTATAGCTATATATAACAAGAGCTGGTCATAAGACAGCATGCTCGCCTATTCGATAATGTGGGAGAGGGGTATAGGTCAGTGAAATATTATTTGTTTCTAAAAAATGAGGGTGCAGACAATGATTTCTTACATTAGTTGTTGAGAAACAAACATGCACACAAAACTTTAACCAAGATTTCTTAGTAGACAAGGCCATATTATTTAGTTGCTTAAATTCAATACGAAAGATTTGAAACTTGGTAAAGGGTTTTAAATTATTACCCTGAACACATGTGTGAAGTATCAAACCATTCCATACTGTGGTTCATGAGTTAAACTTGCACGCAAAATCTAACCACGATTTTCTCAGTACAAAAAGCCCCGAAACTTGCTTAAATTCAAAACTAGGGGTTTTAAACTAAGTCAGAGACCTTAAAGTATGACCCTGAACACATATGTGAAGTATCAACCCTTACCATACACTATACAGTAGTACATGAGATACAAACTTGACAAAGATTTTCTAAGTACAAAAAGCTGCATCATTTGCTTAAATTCTATATTAGAGATATGAAACTGGGTCCTTTAAGTATGACCCTGAACACATGTGAGTAGCATAGCTCTCCTAATCCTTCGAATCGTCGACCTTAAAAGTATGTTCTATTGGAAGCAAATAAGTTCTTCTTTATCTTTTATAAGTAAAGAGCAGCATAGAGAAACCAAATCAAACAAGCTAGAAAGTCTGACTGGGATTTGAACCCAGAGCCTCCTTAGAAATTCTAAGACGCTCTTACCACTTGAGCTACCAGACTGAAATCGAGCATTGTCTTTTTGGAATCAAATAATTTTTCTATTGCCTAAAATACATCATTTGGTAAATCAAATTGAACACTTAAACTTGACCCAAATCCTTAACCTCAAATGAGCATTGTAATTGCCCAACCTAGAAAATTTAAGCTATTTTGACAATTCCTAAAGAAGAGCAGGCCTTTAAAGTATTTGATATTGTTATGACACCACATAGTCAAGTCTTGAACATCATCACTTCTTATTAGAAGCTTGAGAATGTTCGAAAGAAATTGGAAGTATCTGACAATGATTTAGATTTTCAATTAACCATAGGTAAAGGGTGGCATTTAAGATACCATCAACATGTTGGTCTCACTCTTATTTCACTTTGCATGCGAAAACCTTATTTTGGTCATGTGGAATGATCAAAATTGGTAAGAATTTCCACCAAAGCACTGAAAGGCATTGAAGCTCGTTCCACTTTCTTTTGATGAAAACACAGGTGTTCAGCAGCTAAGACAGAAAAAAGAATTTTGTTTAGTTTGGAGGATTGTTCATTGAGTAAGTTCCTTTTAAGGTATTAAAAGTGCATCATGACTGATCAGGTTTTTAAAACCGACAAATGTCAGATGAAGAGGAGGGTCAATTCAACTGGCAAAGGTCACATCCAGGCGGCTGACAGAGGTATTTACTTCCAACTGCTTAGAGAAACGATGCTGTTGAAAATAAATAGAACAATTAAAACATGCAAGAGAAGATCCAATTATCACACAGTTTCAGTACAATATACTGGACAGTTAGAAAACACTTCTGTGGGATATATATACCTAAGAGGGACTTTCAATACTTAAAATAACTACTTAATCAGCAACAAAAACTGGAAGTGATTCCACCCTACACAAACACCTTTATGTGAAATGATATTTCTTTTAGCCTATTATTTCATTTGCTTCCTAGATTTATTTTCTATTACAATAACACAAATACCAGAAACCGAACATCATCTCACATGGGTCATTTAAAAAAGGAGATCAACCAGAAGCAAAATACATACAGAAATTAACATTTTCTGGAATTTACTCATTATAATTCTTTCTAAGTATTCATTTAATTCAAAGTTACAAACATATTTCAATTCATTATACTATACCATGATCAGTTGAAAAAACTTAAAAATATATGAAAAAATGCTGCCTGTTCTAAGGATGTATGCCTTTGTAAATTGATCATTAATCAAGTTTTGAGTAAAAAAGGTCTACCCTTTTCTGTATGGATATATGTGACCCAGTGGCAGACTTGGAACTAAGGGGTCCCAGGTTTGAACTCCCTTGATACTTATGATTATGTTGGAGTGACCTTTGGCAAGACACTTCAGATCCCTATCCAAGCACTGGTGAATCCAGGAAAACTGTTACACAACTTAAAAGTTGTACAAGATGCATTAAACAGCATCTTAAACACTTTAACCAGGTCTCCTTAAATTTACATTAGTAAAAATATGATTTGAGGTATTTTTCCATGTGTACAAACATGTAAAAACAGACAATATCAGCTTAAGACATCATATCCCTATATTCATTTATTTATTCATATGGGGTTTTGCAACAACATTATTTGAGTCATTGTGCAATGCCAGATACTTGTTGATGGAGGTATACCCGATACTCAACTGCTTATAAGGGCTAATTAAGCCAGTTTTCTACAAGCCACTCTGAAGACTGCCTCTCATGAAATTCAAAATGCTGTCCACAGGATTCGAACCCACATTGACATCATATCCATAAACAACCTACCTGAAATGGAGTTGAGAAGACAGCCAGAATACCCTAAAGGTTTTTAGTGAATGAACAGTTAGTGGTAAGTAACCTGGAACCATCAGGACGGAACAGCTTCCATATCTGTGAAAAAGTGTAGAAACGCAAACCATGAAGTGAACAATACAATCCAAATTATGACCCTATTCCAGGCCATTGTAAAATACCGATTGATCGTTACTCACAAACGATTAAATTATTCCTATTCTAATCAATTAATACACATAACATGTCGGTATTATTCCACATATTTACTTTGTAACTTACACTAAGAACTGTTTAATCAACACTAGGTGACCATTTTCTGTTTGCCATTCTCCCTGTTAAAACAACAACAACAATGGTTAATGTGAGAAAACTGGATATATGTATGACACTATTTAGTGTTTTTTTATTGTTTATTAATTAATGGCAACTGATGTCATTATTTGGTGGTATGTATCTATATTTTACATTTGTCTTACAGGGTCTTCCCCAGGATTTTTTGCAGGCGCTGGGGAGGACGGGGGAGGGTCAAGGGAGGGGGTCATCCCCCTCCCTTTTCGATTTTTTTTTATATATGTGTACCAAAATGGTGAGTTTTAAGGTATGTTGTGAAAATAAAAGACAAAAGAAAGTGTTCCATAATATATTTAAATCAACACATTTGCTAGACAAAAAAATGAGTGATAGTCTACAAAATTAAATTTTCAAAACTCCATATACAGTACTTCAATGTGCATTTCTATTTTGAATACTCTACTTCTCATTGGTTTTGCTTTGAACCATTCATCCTGAGCTTTTTTAAATTTGAAATTATGTAAGTCTAGAGGACATGCATGCTGAATCCCTTTAACAGTCTGAAATGAAAATGTGAACCTCTATTATTATTATCTTTCAGACACATCTTGAATCAGAAGTATATAGAAGTGTTGAGCAACATCCCATTTAAACAAAATATGTCCAATTGGTGTCACAGCCTCCCCCTCACATTTAATAGATTTATTCAAGGACATGTATCCATCTGGTCAATATGGAGTACCAATGTGATTCTCATAGCAAAGAGGGTATGGGCTCTCGAGAACCATTGTCCCCATTCAGCATAGATCTTTGTTGACATATAAATTAAATCACAAACATAATTTATTATTCATCGTATTCTTCATGTCAGAGTACTGTGAAGGTTGCAAGAAGACTACAGCAAAATAAATAGTGTTTTCATAGGTGCAAAGCAAAACAAAATTATGAAAAACTAGATCAATCATAGAAGCATCCAACTATTTTACAAAATTAAGAATGTTTCCATGACAAGCTAGATGTTTTCCTTCGTTAAAGTTTATAACAAACTTTTTTTCTGACATCCTGTGTTACTTCATGTCAGTTGTTAATTCTAAAGAACCATAACACCATACTACATGTACATTATTTAAGTATTGAGTATTGCAGCCAGTTTTTATCCTTTATCGAATATCATCTGATGGCTTGCAAGTGAAAATTCTCCATCAGTACTATTATTACAGCCTTACTTAAACAGAAATGTTCTTTTTAAACAACTCACACAAATCCATAAGTGGCATGCAACTAATGGTTTGAGTGAGTTTTCTTCATCAACCAGTGAAGATTCCTGAAGGCAGCCATACGGCTTGGAGGATCAAGCTTTTTTGAACTTTGATACAGGATTCCTATGTCTGGAGGCTGGTCAAAGTCTTTTTGCTTCTTTGTGCTTGCGTCTTTTCATGTCAGGTAACATAGTCATGACTAGCCAAATACATAGCAATCTGCATGTCTACCCGAAATGCCTTTTACAATGGGGCATCACTAGGAATTTGTTAAATTATTTCTCACTAGTCTATTCATTAAAATAAGACAAGTTCATAGATAATCATGGTGTCACAAATTATTATTTTGTGTGCAACATTTGACTCTCTGTCAACAGTATTTTATGTATTGTATACGGGTTTCCTGGGATTCACAGTACGAGACTAGGGCTCTGTAATGTCTTGCCTGAAGGATCAAACCAAAACTCCAAGTTACAATTCCTTCACCTTAACCACTTGGAGGTTTGTTCATTGTTTAACAAAGTGAACATGACTATAGCTGCAGTGTCAATACCTGTAGACATTTTTGCATACAAGAGGCACTTAACACATAGTCCTCATATTATAAAATTGTTCGTAAGAAATTCCAGAAATGAGGAGCTTGCTCAGGTTCACTTGGTGTATTTGTCACATTGAGCTCAACAAGTATTTTGACGTTTGAAAAATTACGTTATGCCTGAGCCCACCAGATGATCATTTCATCTCAGCAGTTTATGTATACAGATACTACAAAACCGGTTTTGGGCATATTTATAGTGAAACTAAGTTGCCGAGGAACTGAATTTTATAACTTACCCGGTCAAAATAATTCGATGTGAAGAAAGATATTGCCGGATGCAAAACTTTCTCAATATTTCCCGATCATGTCATATTAGTTTGTCTAATAACTTACCATGACAAACCAAGGAAATCGGCGATGTGGAGATGGATGTCTGAATCAGGTGTTTTCACATAAAACTCCCGTCTCATATAGTATCATAGAAAGTGACAGAAGCCATGTCAATTAAGTAAAGTCTATTTCTCACTCCAAGTGCGATCTTTTAACACCCATCATAGATCTTTCCTTTTGGGACAAAGCACGTGCCATAACGCCAATACACACGCTCATGTCTGTACCTATGACGACGTCGCATAAACCGAGTGTGTAAACGCCTATCGACTTTTTTATCAGCTGTTAGTTACTACATGTACTTTATAGACTGGCGGTTTATCTAGAATATACTGCCATTGACGTTGACTCCATTTGGGGTCAATTTAAAGCGCTGCGGACACATTTAGAGCGCCGCGGGAGTCAGCTAAGGCGCCACGGGAGTGCTTATTTTGAAAGTCAAGCGCAGCGGAGCCGCGGCGCTTTACGGGGCTGGGGAAGACCCTGTCTTATCAAAGGACTTTTGTGCTTAAGATCTGAAAATGTGAAAACTAACTTGGACCATCGAAATTATTTCGATGTTAGATTGCTCAATCAGAAAATTAAAGGCAATCTTCATGTTGAATTTTGACTACCCCAGTATAATATAATTTGTAGGTTCCAATCATGTCACCTCGAAATCTTCTGTTGGATAAGGTTGGTAGTTTCAATCCTCTAAGTCTTTCAGGATATTCCAAGTTCTTGAAGCCTGGTAGCTGTTTTTGCCTTTGTACACTTTCAATTCTGTATTTACCTATGGCTTTGAATGGTCACCAGAAGCATACGCATATTCTAAATAGGAATGCTTGACTTATTCTTCGAATATTCAAACTCTAAATGAAAAGAAGACAGTTCTTTCGTCAATATGTAGCACCTGTGTAATTAGCATTTAGCGAACACCACGAAAACTAATGACACAATTAAATTCATAACCAAGTCTTGTTTCTATCAAGTATCATCTATGTATATGGCCAGGGAGTGGTAAATTGTGCATATAAATGTCATTATGTGAACCAAAAATTGGATATCTAATCGATAAAAAGGGTTTAATTACCAGTTCTGTCCTCGAGTTTTCACGTACAGGGCAAACACATGACAGAAGGAATTGCGCATGCGCATCATCAGAACAGATCCGGTCTCAAGTTCCGGTCGCTAGAAAAGTGGTCGCGGGAAAGTGGCCGCTAGCTTCGGTTTAGTGTCGTCCATCATTTACCGGAAATACGTTGATGGCAGAGTCCAAATAAAGAATCGTTATTTTACGGCGATTTTCAGTCAATGCCTTTGAACTTCGTCAACTATAAATGAATGTTCTAAAATCTTTATTTGAAACTGCTCTACAAAATTGTCGCCGTGTTATTTTAACCCTATCTGCCTATATCAACGCCAAATTTTGGACTTTTCCAAATTCAAAGAGTTTGCAGACAACATTTTAAATTGTGATGAAATTGAAAAAACAATCTTCTGATAGGGCAGAAAACATTTTGGGAAATAGAGAAATTGATCGTTTAGAGCAATATCTCCTTTTCCCACAATGTTTTCCGGAGTCGTCTGCAAAAAAATGGCCAAACGTCGTTATTGTTTGGTAATGGGTTAATGAAGCCACTAAATGTATCGCAGAGAAAACATTTTCACTCACCTCATGATTTGTCGTTTGCTGGTGCTATGAATTCCGACCCGTATCAAAATCCACTATGAGGGTCCGTACAGAGTGACCATGGATATAAGCCAGTAGAGAAGTTAGCGTGTCAAGTCGTGTTAATACCTGAACACGCATGGACCATGGCAGGACCCCGGGCTATTCCACAGGTAGGACATATAGGCCATAAACCTGGCCATAAACCTGTATTATAAGTCCATCGCGCTCTCGTGTGATGTAATCGAACGTAACCATACCTGAGATAAGGGGTGATTGTAATATACACGGTTATCTACCTATCATTGTATTTGGTCTATATCACCTAGCTGTTTACATTTTTTTTTAACTCGGCCATATACGGCGATGGACCTATAGCAATGTTTATGGCCAGGTTTATGGCCTACATGTAGTGTTAATACAGGCATCGATATGACCAATGTCCCTGTGGGCTAGTTATGCGGCCACAATGTCATAACTATCACATTTAGACGCTTTGAAAAGATCAGGGTGGATTCATCCAAAGGGGTCAATACTATGTAATGTGCAAAATCTAAAGACCTAATAAACAAATACGTCTTTAATAGTAAAATCCGATTGCCACTTATTAGATATGGACCTATTAGAACAAACGAGTAAATGGTTTCCATCGTTTTGAGATCTTTTTATCATCCAACAAAGCCTTATAATATTAGTAGACTACAAAATTAATGCTTATCATTCATACTCAAACGATTACAAAATATTGACACTTGATGACCTATTTTGATCCACCAACCATTGTAGGGAAGGGAAGGGTTATAGATTGTCAGGAGGGCCGGAGTTGAGAGCTGAGAGAGCGCACTGCCACGATGACCGCTCGGACCGGGGGAAGCTTCGCGGCCCGGCAAGGATGTTTTACTAAGAACGCTCTGAAAACTGAAATAAAAGTTATACAATATACCATCAACGGCTAGTCTTTATAGTCACTTCACTACAACCATATGTCGCCCATAGACAGACGAATTTGACGCGATCAGGAAATATTGAGAAATATCTGCATTGGGCAATATCTTCCGTCGATTGCCCAATCAGTAATTAAAAGACAATTTTTACGTCAAATTATTTAAACTCAGGTCGGGGAGGAGGTTTATCTCATTATCTTAAATGGGAACTAAAGCGACTGGTCCAGTTCAAAATCAACATCAGTCCACGACTCCACATTAAGGATTAATTAGGATGACAAAAAATAGATGTGATATCAGCAGATACATAGATAATAGTTATCTATGTCTCTGATATCAGATAGAAATCATTGTGACTTAAGGCAGCACTGCTCTGTATGAGAAATTCATCTTCTTAATTGTTACGTTGGCTTTAACAAATTCTGTAGCAGAAGTAAATGAAGAAGTTATAGTAAGTTTCTGACGCAGGTCCCATTCGGGTCCTCTTCGCCAGTGCTGTACCAACAATGTTACAGCTGTAGATCTATTATGGAGAAGGACAATATTTTTCTATAATATCGCGAGAACAAGGTGTACCTAATCCCTTTCAAAGTATATGAATAAATCTGATTGATCCAGACGTAGATACTTCATTCTACACAGTTACAGCTTGGATAATCCAAGTTACCTTATAAATGTGAAGATAACATCGATATACAGAAACGTTTCAAATCGGGTCCAATCACGTGCATCATTAAATATCAGAAAATGTTTGTAGGTATCAACTTATTTTACTTTTTTCATTGAATGGTGTTCTTTCACACCTTCATCAATCCATGCATTTTGTCCAGATGAATTCGTAAAGTATACGGTCTATCTTTTCTTGTCATCTCTACCTTTTTTACATAGTCTTTACCATATTTGACAGGCGTGATTGACAGCTTGATAGGGACTTAATCTATGACAGTAAAGTCGAGATTGTATTGTGCTGCAGCTCTGATCTACCTGCTTCCGCAGTATAGACATTGATTAACACACACACGTGCACAATTATCGTTAAATTGTATGTACATATGTTAATAAATGTAATTGTTTATACATTCATTGTAAACGGCGATGAGCATTGCCATGCCCAAGTCCAATATCGAAAATAAAATCTATGTTATGTTATAAAACCAATCTGATTTTTAATACACCCATCTGAGCAAAGAGATGTCTGGCCTGGGGCCCTGGAAAAGGCAAAGAGATATCAACAGGGGATAAGCTAGCCAGCAGGGAAAGGCATAAAAAACTACTTGTATAATTTACACAGAATCTTTATGTGGACACCGAAATAGACTGTTAGTAGTTTTAAAAAAAACCTATCCAACACTCAAATGTAACTTAGGAAACTGTTCATATACATCCCATCTGTGAAACTTCATATGCATCCCATCGTTGAAACAAGCCAAACCTATTGAGATTCCCAGCCGAGAATGGCTGTACAGCTATGACATCCGTCAGACAATGCCTAACACCACAATTTGAAGCTGCTTTAGGTCTATGTTTAACCCTTAGTGCTGGAACCGTCTTCATGCTTATGTAAACAGGTTGGATCTAGGCCAGCTGCCAAGTAAAATGGCGTCTGGCCTGTGATCGAACCTGTTTGCTACTCTGAGCATCTTTCCTCATCAAAATTTAGCAGATATTCAAGTTTTGAAAAGCAGACGACACACAGTATATATATTTTTTTACATGGGTTTCATCACATCAACATTATTTCAGTTATGTAGCGATGCCCGACTCTTAATGACGGAGGAAGACCCCCATACTCAACTGCCCATAAGGGCTGGTCAAAGCGGGTAGAACCATCGGCATTCCGTAAGTCAGTTGGGAGACTGCCTCTCATGAAAAATATATTTTTAGAAAATTACCCAGGATTCTTATATCCTATTAATGGGATAAGAAATAACGGGAGGAGAGGATCATTCTTGTTTTGGTACCATGTTCTTCAATTCTCTTTATTCTGAAGGACTTGGAGAGTAAGACTGCATTGCAGAGTGATCTATATCAACAAATACAAATAACCAGCTTAGAAAGAAAAGAGAAACAAATGAAATATTACTCATAATTTATTATATTTATATACAAATAATCTATCATTTGCAAATAAAATTAAAACAAGCATCTAAGATAAATAATAAAAGAAAATAAAAATTGCCATTGTCATTATTCAGTTGTTGAAGTATTGTAATGTAGTGTAATTCAACAATGGTAAGTCTTGACAAAAATGAGATTGTTAAAAACATTTTTTTTTTATTTTGATGAACCAATGCAATACTTAGAGCGGTCTCAAACACAAACACTATCTTAAGAGGAACAATGATCGTTTTTTGCTCTTTAACCCTTTTGGAGCCAAATATTTCTACAATTGAACGCTCCAGCGCCAAATACTTCGTAACATTTGGTAGAAATACACCACAATATTTTGTTAACGCAAGTCACCTGTGGCGGTCTATCAGCATGTCGACGCAAGTCGCCTATGGCACCGAAAGGGTTAATCAAGTATGCATAGTCAACTTAATTAAAAAAGATTTGTTATATGAACAATTAGGTCTCCCCAACCCTAAATTAAGGTAAATCTATCAAGTATTGATAGATTTATCTTACTTTTGTTTTGGGGAGACCTAATTATGGGTCGAACTTGAAAATAAAAGGGGATCTAACTTAGGTATAAATCTGTGAAAAATCTGGTGCCCCTGAAGGGAGCATCCCTACTTCCAGAGACAAAAAAAGCTCCCCCCAAACAATATCAGTTATCAAAATTACAAGAATCACCAATAAAAATTGATTGAGTGATAAACATTGTAATTTGAAAAAAAAAAGATTCATATTGAGGAAATACTCCCTTAAAATATTCCCTATTTTCCCATTATATTCAATTAAATCAGCCGGAAAGTTATGGCTTGGCATACCGAATTGACAGTTTTAAGACAACCATTGAAGTTACTACATAAAGATGTTTCTCTTGACTAATAGAAATTATTACAAAAAGAAAGAGTAAATTCAAATAGGAGTGATTTCTCCCAAATAAATATGTGCAGATCTTGGATTCCTAGTTAAAAGAGTTAGAGTATTGTAAAGATCTGTATCTTTTTTCCTTTCCAAAAACCAACTATAAAAAGAGAATCGTCAAAGCAGCGTGATTTAAATTCCAGATCTATCTATTGTAATTGAGATAAATAGCTAGCTATAAATGGACTAAACTATTTTTTTTTAACGAAAACAAAAAATCAATATTTCTGAGTTCTCTAATGCTACTCTCTTTACTGTAATATATTTGGCACTACAAATACATATAACAAGTTCAACACTCCCGTCTAATGCCCTGTATGCAATTAATTCTCCATACCATTACTGATATTACGTGTCCATTATAAGGAAGCTTTTTTTTGTCTTTGGTTCAGACCATCCCTATTGTTTGGAAAAAAGGGTGATTAAATGAGAAATGTCTTATCTAAAGCAAATTCTGCATTTTGCACAAATCTTTCAATTTTTAAAAAAGTTACTTTAAATTGTTGAATAAAGCTTGAAATCAAGAGGCCAAATGTTTGCTTTATTCAACTTTTCTCATTTTTAACACTATCCTTTGTGGTTCATTGTACAATCAAGAAAGATACAAGTTTCAGAAATGTAAGCTTAAAACTGTAATTTCAATGCAAAAAAAACCCAACAACAGTCATTTGATGGATATGCTATAAGTGGATCTGAATTTGCACTGAGCTGAATTACTAAGTGCACATTTCATGAATGGAGAGGTAAATATAATTCATTTAGAGTCCCTACAGACTATCAAGGAACGGAACACATAACAGCTGAAAACGCAGTGAGAAACTAAATCAGTTCAAAAACACAATTTTCCAAATCACTCACACTCAAATAACTAATGTCCCAGAATTAAAGACAAGATTTGTTTGTCAACAAAGGTGATGTGAAAGGCGAACATATCAAAGTTTTTCGTATACAGTGTTTCAAAGTTAATTGATATGTCCTACTTAGTTGGAACCCATTAGAATAGTCTTATAGAGCTTTCTTAGTATACTGAGTATCAACATTACAGGAGTAAGAGAAGAAAAAGAGAAGTTATTATGATAAACACCCAAGTTTCTTTGCATAGTCCACTGAATCATTGATATCAAATTTCAAATTTTATGCCCATTTCTATGTATTAACTCAAAGATTACAGGTAAAAAGAATTGGTGAACAAAAAGAACTTTATCCTTCCCAAGAATTAAAAGTCTGAGTTCCCTTCCGATATCCATAATTCTGTACTCTAACCAAACACTCAACAACTATCTCATTTTCACTTGCATATATGCGATGTGCCTTGCCATCTTCCAAGCAGAAAATTCACAATTAAGTTGCTACCAGTGAAAAAAAGGTACACTTAAAAAATGGACGGTACATAATATAAAATTTGGACAACATATTCTAAAATAAAACAACAGTTCATGTAAACATAAAAATAGTGCTAAATGTTAACATGTGTAAAATGAGACAACAAACTTGGACGAATAGAATATAGATATCACAGTAACTTACAAACACAGCTGCTTTAAAAATAAAATAATATCACCCGTGTGTTTGAGTAGTTGTAACTTGCTTTGTTACAATTCAATATCACCTTTTCATAAGTAAAAATGTTGAGAACATGTTAATGTAAATGTTCAAAACAAGGTCTTTTACAGAGGAACTGATCTTTTCCCTTTTAAACTGAACTGTCTAAGAGGCCTTTTGAGTAATCAACTTCAAAAACAATGCAGGATTTCAGGCAAGGTACATTAAAACACAAAAGGTTAGCCAAGATGATTTCCGTTTCCGTAATTTAGTTGAGATTATAAATAACCGAATGGTTTTACAAATTATATCGCTTATAATATTAGCTACTTTCGACAGTTTTTCTACACTCGCAACTTTAGGACTCCTTTATAATAAATATATAAAATTAATTTAAAATAAATAAATAAGCTACTTTTAAGACTACAATAACTTTGGCAACTGTTTGAGACGTGTAATATCTAATATTCTACCATCCTCAGTGTTGACATCGTTATGCTGATATTGATTTCGAACACCATTGTGTTGAAATCCTTTCTGTCCAGTGAACCCATCATTCTCTCGACGTGACTCTGAGGCATATCTTATTTGCCTTTTGTCTGTCTCGCGTTCTGGTGGAGAATGCCTTGGTTGGCTTGGGGTCGGCGTTACCTGTGGTTTAGCATATCTAGCATTAGCACCATAATTATGTTTTTCATGTAACTGCTGTTTTATTGTCTGTGTATGTGGGGATATCCCCTGACCGTAAGAGTCTCTAGAATTATCATGTACTCCATTGGGTGTCAACCTTCTGTGGTCTGTCAGTCGACTATTAACATGGGAGGGTCTGGGGGTTCTACTGTCATTAGGATTGTAGGGACTTTGTGTAGGTGTAGCCTCCTCACTAGAGGGTGTATATTTATCGATCACATGTCGGTTTCTTTGTAACATTGGGGTACTAAATGTTTCCTCCAGCGCCTGTAAGGTTCCGTCCTCCGACCCTGTACTCACAGTGCTATAGTTTGTTTTAAGTCTGTAACTATCTGAGGTGGGCGTCGACATGCCACTCCCCCCTGATCCTGTCCCATCCAACAAACCATGCTTCTCCATATATTTCTTTGTATTAAATGTCAAATCATTCGGGGAGATTCCCATTGTGGTAACATTGGGAGTGGTGTCATCCTCAGCTTGCAGAATCTTTTGGAGCAAGGCAGATTGTTTGGTCCCCTGTTTGAGTCGGTTTTTAGCCTGAAGTTTGGTGAGCTGGGTCAGCTGTTCATCTTTCAGGTACTTCATAGCCATGGCATTGATCTCCATGGAGGTGTCAGTATCTGAGTCTAAGAACATCGACACATAGTTGATTTTTGGGATAAATGTTGTGTCGGTTGATCCCTTTGCAGACTGGTCAAACCTGAAAGTGGTTATAATTGCTAGTGTAATGTATAAATTAATTTCTTACCAATCCAAATTAAATGCATTGGTAATAACCATTTGAGCATAAACAAGGGAAACTATATTCCTCTTCAGTTATGAATTCTACAGCTGACTACTAAGGTATATCAAATCTTTTGCTTCTGGAACTAAAGATATCACAATGAAAACATCATTGTTTATTTTCATTACTTTATAATTTGGTAACTAATTTTGCTTTCAAATTACATCAGTCATGTTATTTCAAACGGGGGAATGTTTTATACATGTATCTATGACGTAATGGGTTTAGGGCCGACCTTCATAGATAGAAAGCGTTCACAACTAGTCTTATCTTATTCAGTTTGTTTCCCGCAAGGAAACGGTGAATCAGCAAGATCTACATTATCATCTGAAAGCTTCATGTTTTTGTGTCAACAATTTTTCAGTTATGAAATGGCTTTCCTTGGTCCACTAGGCTAGAGTTCTGAAGTGACTAGCTATAGGTCACTCCCAAAAGTCTGTGAGGCTCAAACCCGGGTCCCCCTGTTCTAAAAAGGCCAACTGAACCACTGGGCCATGCAGGATCCCTCTGAATGATTCAACCATATTCCTATCTCAATATCATAACAGACAGAGAGTCAATTTAAAAAATAGCTCTTGAGAAAGCATATTTTGATGAATTCAAAGGAACTATCTCTAAAATTGTTTTCTGTGAGTAACATACATTATAAAGATATTTAAAAAGAATCCTCATCACTTATCAAATGAACAGTTTCGATTTCTTTCTTAAAAAAATGCTGAAAACATGTTTCACAGAAGAAAATTGTCAGACCAGCATAAGTGCTTTTCAGTGTTTTGGTGGAAAAATCACTCCACATTACAAGCGTTTTTGACTACCAATCCATATATGAATAAGATTATATGAAGGTCTCCAAGAAAAATATTTATCCTTTGTGAAGGACTTGTTATCACATCTCACTATACCTTAAGGATGGTCAAAATCACTCTTACCTTAGGAAAGATTGTAAATGAGCACCAAGATTAATTTCTTCTCTGTCCAATTTTGCTGGTGTACTTGGATCTGAGGATACATCTCCTTGGTAACCATCCATCACCATGCCAACAGAGGAATCTGTTGTATTCTGACTGAGCATCTTCTTTATATTGTCCTGTAAGAGTTGATTAAATAAACTGTTAAAACACAGCCAAAACCTGCTTGAAATGATTTGAGGAATAATTGCATAAACGTAAAACAATCTTCCATTATTTCCTTATCATCTTGACTTTTCATGCATCAGTCTTTATTGTCATCAGCTGATATGTTTTTTCTTTACAAAATTCACAAAATTCCTATATTGGTTGATGTGTTTCATATTTACTAGAAAACCCGAATAATTGTTTAATTGTTCACCTATACACCTTTTTTAAAAAGAAGAAATAACATGATTAACAGAAAACTATGTTTTACTGAGATCATCCAAATAGATCAACCTAACTGCTTTATTTTAATATCCAATTGGCATTGCAGAATAAACTACACTTTATATTAAAATTCAATGTCAAATAAGGCTATTGAAATTGAAGGATATTATAAGTTTGGGCATTATGATACATTTAATAATTTTTGAACTTGATATAATACAGATATAAACACTATATACCATGAGTTTGTTATAATATTCCGGGTTATCCGTCTCGGCAGTGTTATCAACATCCTCCTCCCCTTCTGATTCCTCCTCCACCTCGCTGTCGGGTCTCTCCTGCTCACACATACTGGCCGATATCGGGGATCGCGGGGATAAGTTAAACGCTGTTGAATCACAGTACGATTCCTGGGATCTCGGGGACCTATATCAAATAAATACCATTGAATCAAATTAGCCAAGCTGAGAAAAGTTATACAAACAGAGGTATATAAATGAAAACTATTGCCTCCTGACTTATACCACTTTTGGAAATTGTTTGTGGTAAATAAGAATTACATTATCTAATATAAGGCTGGAAAAAAAAGAAGCAAAAAGAAGAACAAGCAATTATTCTTAATGTCATATTTCTATATACATGTGTTTATGCACATGTTTTAACTAGATATTACATACTATCAACGGATCAAGTCATGTGCTAGGTTTTGTATATTTTGTATATCAGAAAAAATATCGAGGGCCAAATGAATATTTACCAAAATATCTCACAAGATTACATCAATGAAGTAGTGAAGAATGCGTAGAGGCTGATGATTTGGGGCAGAAATCACTGAAATTGCCATATTGTGATACTAAAAAGAAAGCCTGTTAAAAATTTGCATTTTCTTTTCATGAATACTGACGATTCTATTTAATTTGGAAGGCACCTCTACAGGCCCTTATTATATTTCATGAAAAACCAATACACCCAAGCAAAAGACTAAATAAAACCCTGGTAAAAAAGCTTACATTGATCACATAAGGCAATAACAAAAAAAAGTTTGAAATGATTTCTACTTAAAGTGATCAAGGTTTATTAAAGACATCTCGTATGGTTTACCTGGTGGGTGAAGACTGGAAACTTGGAAGGTCCACAATCATCTCTGACTGGACGCTATCAATCGTCTTGTCATGCATGTTGTTCATCAAGGCCACTAACTCTCCCTGCGACATATCCAGGTCTGCCTCCTCTCGCTGTGTGCTGTTCATTTGTACTCGACCACGATGTCGATACTCATACGGGGTGCGACTTTCATTGGCGCTAACTCCAGAACTGGAATGAGAGTTATCCCTGATCCCTTGAGAGGAACCAGTGTTGTTACTAGACCCAAGGCGGGAACCAGAGCCAGAACTGCCAAGTTGGTTGGAGCTGCTGACAGAGTTAAGGGAGGTCTGCATGCAGGCAGACACCTGGTCTACTTTCTCTGTAAAGTTGATGGATGTATTTGTCCCCATGTTACACTTTTCTGTCTGCTCATGTTGCTGACTATTGATGGTGTTGTCCAAAGACTTGGCTTGTTGAGATTTTAACATCTCTATCTGAGCCTGAAGCTGTTTAAGTTGACTGTCTTGCTGTAGCAGTAATTGATAAATCTCTGGTGGTACATTCTCCCACTTCACATTGGAAGCTAAAACACCCGATTGTGGATCTGTGCTGGGACCAGTTTGGGTAGTTTTCGGGCTTGGGTTAGCAGGGGAGTTCTGTTTTTCGGGGGTGAAGCTCAATCCACTGTCATCACTTGAACGGCCACTGTTATCTGAACCAGGATTGGAGGGAGATTGACCTGTTCTGTTTCCAGCATATTCCTCACTTCTTGTGGTAGCAGATTGGGCCCTTTGTTGACCCCTATCTCCAGTATACTCCTCACTTCTCGCATTACCAGGTTGGGGCCTTTGTTGGCCTCTTTCAGATGCATACTCTTCACTTCTTGTAGCCGATTGCTGTGCCCTTTGTCCAACTCTAGATGGAAAGCCATTACTAGCCTGGGGAACAGGTGCAAGGTCATACTCTCTTTGAGAAGGCGGGCCATTTGGAGTGATTGGCTGTGCTTGGTGACCTTGTTGTTTACTAGAACTGACCACAGGTGTATTGTTACTGGCATGTTGTGGCTGACCGTATGGCTGAGACTGTGAAGAAAGTTGAGGTGTATAAGGCTGTCGTATATCCCCTGGGTAGGAGGGGCGGTGTGGGGGTCCATACCCCCCTGGATGGGCTCCCATCATTCCAGGGTACGAGCCCATATGATATCCACTGGGCGGTCCATTCATTCTGGGTGGATGTGGTCCATGACTGGCGTACATGGGGTGAGGTGGAACACCAGGAGGTCTGGCAGGATCAAATCCATTATAAAACTGGGCTGGCTTTGGGCAGCTAGGACAGCTACAGAATCCTGGACGTATTCCCGACACTGGGGGTCCAGAATGGAAATGTTGGTATCCCACAGACGAGGGTGCTGAATTAACCGGCATAGAGTGATGATAACCAGGCTGGTGTGGATATGACTGAGGGACATGTGGCTGGGTAGGGGGAGATGGAACACTCGTTCTAACTTGTCGTGGGTCTGAACTCATCCCACTTGATGGAGTCCTACTGGGAACACTGACACTGGGAATGTTACCATCTCCATTGTTATTGTTGTAATTCTTGTTGTTAGAAACATTATAACCATTCTTTAAAGCATTAATCTCGTGATTAGCACTTCTGGAAGACTGAATAAATCCTTGTTGAGATGAGGGTAGCTGTTGGCCAGATGATGATCGCCGTGGAATGTCAGATACATCGGATTTGGGTGGAGATGGCTTCAAGCCAGGATGGCTACCTTTTGGATGATTCACCGCTGGAACAAATGTGTTATCCTCATTCCCAAAAAATAGGGACACCTCTGGAACCATTGACTGCATAATGGGCATCTAAAATACAGAAAAGAAACATATTTATCAAAAATAAAACATAATTAAAGTATGTGATCAGCAATTGATGATAAAACCAACAATTAATGATCAAACAGTTGCATTAAAAAAAGAAACCCAGTAATCTTTCTAAAAACGCAGAACCATGTGAATCAGTAGAATCAAATAAGCAATAACTAAACAATAAACCCCATTACAGGAATTTACAGCTTTAATGTTCCAGCCAATTCAATCAGATGATGATTTAGATAAGGGTATGTACAGCAAAGATTTTTTTCCTTAGAAATAAGAACTAAATTCCATCAATTTCATTGTGAGAATATCATAAAGCATATACAACTTTTCATGTGTCCATGTTTTCATGAGGAAGCTGTCACAGATGTTTGAATGAACATATGAATAACAACAGAGTTATCAGACTGACCTTAGCTTTATGAGGAGCAGGAATTAGTCTAGGTGTTATATCTTCATTTACCACAGCTGGTGATGAAACTCTTCTCTTTTCTGATGATGGCCTGAAAAATGAAACGAATTGTTTTGGTAACAACTTAGCATTATGTATTTTTACAGTTTATAGTTTACTTTCTAGGATACCGATTTTACATGGTTGTAAAGCAGGAGGGTTGGTGCTATTCACAATTTATTAATAATGGTGTTTTTAAGTAAAAAAAATCACTAGTGTACCTGAGCATTCCTTCACTCAAATCTTAATCAAGTTTACCCAATGCAGAAAGTGAAAAAGCATTCTTATAACAATCTAAAATTTCGAAAGTTGCTGCAAATTCTATAGGCGCTCACAGTATCCTTTTTGTCCCATTCTTTAGGTGAAAATAGTATCCAGTATTAAGCCAATAGGTTATTTCACTCTAATGGTAGACCTGCAATAAACATTTGATATGTTTGATTGTTAACTGTTTAAATCTATTATTTCAAGATTAAATATATTCCAAAACCTCATTATCTAAAAGAAAAAACATGTCCTCAAAAAATTAAGATTATATATCCCTTTCATTATATCATCTTTTGAACATCATTTTTCACTTCCTTTAAGGTTCCATATGAGCTATCTTAAAATGAGATGTTTTAAGCTTACATTTTCGATGAGAAAAGATCTGCTGCCCTTTCAAATGTGTCATACTTTGAACCACTTTGTAGGAGGTCTAGATCTATTTCTGTTGTGGGATAGCTGCTACTACTAGTCTGTAAAAAGAGAGGGATTTTATAAAGCATGAAAACACTAGACAAATCTGCCACAATTCGTTTAGCCAGCTAATATACGAAACCAAACGCATGTGCAAAATGCCAACTAGGAAGCAATAATCATAAAACACTATTAGGTACAGTGTTAGTCTCTTGGCTTTTCATTATATGTTTTATTTGTGTGGACTTTAAAGGTGCTTGTTCCCATGTTTAGGCCAAACATGCAATAAAAAATAAAATCTAAAAGGATATCGATGAATTAATTTCAGAAAGGTACTTTGAATAAACTAAATAATATGGAGAATGATTCTTTTTCAAATGCATTTGAAACTATAGCTAGTAATCATTTTAATACCTTTGACAACTGCACAGCTTCATACCCTGAGTAGATATCAAATGTCATCTTTGATGAGCCCGTACTTGTTGAACATTCATAAAACTCGGGCTTCGAGTGGGTCGGGTTATACAGCACTAACAAGAAGGGATCAGGTGGTGAGCATACTCTAAAAAAATAAAACAAAACACAATAAGAACAGAGCTTACAACGGATCTTTCCCAAGCAATATTCATAAAAAATTCCAAAACAACTTTTTCATATGCATCTGTTTTAATTGGACAACAATTGAAATGACACCAATGTAGCAATTCTGAATTTCATATGCATCCATTTTAATAGGACAACCATTTGAAAGACACCAATATAGCATTCTGCATTTCATATGCATCCATTTAATTAGACAACCATTTGATTGACACAAATATAGCATTCTGAGCGAAATTAACCTTAACTAGAGCTCCGACTTCACCATGCATCTATAGCCTGATATGAAGGTATAACCAAGAACTACTGACCAAACATTTCCATTTTTCTTTTTGGATTTCCAAAAGTGATCTTATAAATCTATCAACAACCATGGGTATTGTAAAGACTTACTCAGTTATTGTAGAGGTCAAGAAAAGGGTGTATTATCCTTGCTAACTTGTTGTGGTAGCTCATCTGAATTGAGTCTAATCAGTAACCACCAAGAGGATTAACCAAATATAATATTACCTAAAAATGTATCCAACAAACACTTATATAGAACTCTGTTGCGTCTTGCAAACTTATAAGGAGAGAAAGTGATAACATAACTTGATAATTGTCAACCCAAATACAAAGAAACCATTCAGTTATAAAAAACAATGACAACATATGTAACTCAGAGGTTGTTTCACTACTTCATAGTTAAATGTCTCTTCAGGTGGACAGTGCTCAGTGTTCGTTCTATCTGACCACATATTTTCAAAAATGTTTATTCACTTTTTCCCAAAATCTCAGGCGTTTCAATATAATGTGAAACAAAATGCAGTCACCAGATTTGAACCAACGCTGAGAGGGGGGCATGTGATCTCAACTGCTGTACTCTAACCAGAAGGCCAAGAAGGTTTCTTAATGAACAACAGTGGTAACACAATTTCTTTCATGTGATTTGTTCCTTTCAAAATGCACTGTTCACAAAACTGCATAAAATATTGAATAAAGATGTTAGAAGCCCTTTTCAATGGTTCGTCCTGACATTAGATTTAAAAGCATGAGCCTGTTTCAATATGACATATCACACTCAGTGCATGTTGGGGAAGTTGGTCAATCAATACAAGGTAAGTTGATGAAATGACTCACCTGTCCTGTATGGCAGCATTGTGAATATACCTGAGGCAGCAAGACCATATATAGGGACTGTATACCTGCGAAACACCACTGATCCAGCTGAAAACAGTCAAAGTAAAACAATGATTCTTAACTGAATTCAGCATTATTTGTCCATACTAGTGTACACAGAAACATATCTTTTCCAATGCTTTGTTTACCCATTATTTGTGAGGCAGTTTCTCCAATTGCTAATTAAAATCATTAACAGCTACCAATGAAGATAACAAAATTATTTGTTTGTTTTTGTTTTGATGTTAAAGGCATTTCAGTTAAAGAACCAGTGGCAAACCCCATACCAACACAATCAACATATTGCGAATTTTAAACTTAAGTTGTTTATCATGCAAGTTTTATCAAACGAATATTCATAATTCATGCCTCTTGGGCAATCCAATAAGGGCAGAGTGTAGGGAATGGTGCTTAACAAAATGACACTCCACAATGAAATAAATAGCCCAGACTAAGATTGAACCCTAGTTCCCTATTCAAATTTCAGATCTTTACCAGTGACCCATCCGAGTTCCATAAACCATCATTGAAAGACTTCTTCATTGTCAAATAAAACAGATATTTTGTAGCTTTGCAATATTGTTTTGTATGCTGTCTAATAAAGGAGTCATCTATAGAGTAAAAAAATAAAAGGATGGTACAATATCAAATATTATCAAATCAATTGCTTAGCATTTTTCATGTACTTACATTCCAACTAGTGGTAAATTAACAACTTTGGGATCTGATTCTAGCACCAATAAAAGTTTTCTAGTGTGGTCCATTGTTAAATATCTGTACAAAAATAAAATAAAAAATATTTCATGAGATATTAATTGTATAACATTATCTGAATCAAAATAGTTGTTAAAAAAAGTTTAAGAATATTCTGCCATTGTCACAGGTAATTTCTTCTTTTGCCACAATATATTTCCAATCTATTCACATATTACAACAGCAACAGTAGAACTGAAAGGGTTTTCACAAGTTTACAAAGCTTTTCTAAAGTTGTCTGCTTCAAAAATAATTATGTTGGCTTAAGGTGCTCAAGAGTTAATGGAAGGGTTGGGATTTCAAACTCAGGATTCCTGTATTCCTAAAGCCATATCCACTACCAATTGAGATGTTGAGACTTCAGTACACAAATTTCTAACCCCATTTTAATACCCAACTTTCTTTGTTTCTCTCATGTATAAACATTCCTAAGAAATGTTTAGATCCGTAGAGGCTGATTGCTATATAAGTTATAAATTCATCTAACCTTATTCCCACATAAGGAAATTTGTGACTGGTCATAATTGAAAGCACCAAGAGATGACAAGAAATGACAGATACATTTTAACCCTTATAGTGCTGGAACTCACTTCATCCTTACTCAAACAGATTAGATCCAGCCCAGCCGCCGAGTAAACTGGCGACTGGCCTGTGATCTAATCTCTTTGCTACTCTGGGTATCATTCCTCAACAAAGTTAGATAGATATTTAAGGTTTTGGAAAGAAGACGACAGAAAAACCTATTTTTAGAAAATTACCTAGTATTCTAAGGGTAATGAGCTTAGAAAATATTGTGCTATAAGATTTTGTCACAGTTGTTTCTCAAGACATTTGAAGAAGATGCATCAAGGATCAAGGCCAAGTTTTAGGGTGTAAGGGGTTACAAGCCTGTTATTCAGATATTTAAATTTATTTTAAAAAGCCTGGATATGAAACACTTACCCTGTTTTTGGAATACCCTGCATGTGACTGATACTCATTGGACCAGAGAGATTATTTGACAGGGCTGTGGGAACTATAGGCACAGGTCCCACCGGAACCGCCTTGATTTCCGACCCCATGGTAACAACATCAAATTCTAGATGATACACAATTTTGTCACCACTGGAGTAGAAGCTGCACCAGCCTTTTGTTAGGAGAAAGTTGCCAAGCTCAATAGGGTCTTTGGAACAGCATCGGTCTTTAAGTAACTAGAAAAGAACATAAGACTGTAAGAATGACTATCACACTGAAAATACATTTATCATAATTCATGTACAAATACGGGAAATTGTGTTTTAAAAGGCAACTCCACATAAGTCAAGTGTTTTTACCAAACAAGGAAGCATACACAGTTTGAATAAGTCAATCTGGGATAGCACTGACAAGCTTTTCTTTTTTATTTGTGCTTAAGGAAATATTTGTCTTAATAAAGAAGAGCTCTAAGGAATCCTACAACAAGAATAGTCAGGAAATCTCTTCTGAAGATGTCCCAAGATAATTATCACCAGTCTTGACCAACGAGAAAAAGATTCAACAGGCTTTTACTATCTCTTAATGATGAAATTTTTGGCAGGTCCAAAATCAAAAGAACCATGCAGGCTAGAAACAATAATTGCACATATGAATTTAGTTTAAGAGACTATGCTATGGGCTGACCAAGGACAAAATGATTTGGTGGCTTCAGTCAATTGTTAAAAGATTTCTTTTTTCTAACATGGCTTGATACAATTAAATGTTTACACAAACCTGTAATGCATTGTTATAATCATCACTGTTGCTGCTTCTGTCCTTTATCCCATTTTGAACCTAAAGAAACAATATTTGCAGATTTATCATGCATTCATTTTAAAATGGTCTCATTACAAAATAAACTAAAATCTTGGTGCTTGGATATATCATTCTGAATTCTGCGATGTGAATAGTTAACCATTTATAGGAATGATCATGCAAAATGTAAGATCCCATTTTGTTCCAACACATTAAAAAGTAAACAAAATAAGCTAAAAGACAATCAGTTCATGAAAGAATTATACAGAAAAAGTTTAACAAGTACTCTTTGTTTGTTTTTTCTAATAGAAGTGAATCATATCCTATGACAAATAGTTTTGATACAGGGATATGACAATGACTTGTAGTGGCCATTAACATCAATGTCTTACTGTGAAGGGTATAAGCATGTCTCCCGCAGCATGGCTGGTGGAACTGTTGGGATCTGCCACTGGGTCCAACCTCTCCACATCAAATGTAACACCCTGACCATCTACAGTAGTAATAGAGCACTTAAAATCATTCTAATATCTATAATAGGAATAGAACACTTTAAACCATCTATAATAGGAATAATAATTGATAGTTTATCTTTAATTACCATTAAGACTATTCAAAGTAGAAACACAATACTTTATACCATTGGCCTGACTACCCTTTGTATTTACCTTCCTACTGCAGAATACTTCAAGATTCATTGAGTTGAAGAAAAAAAAGTGCCTAAATGAGTAGTCTCTCTATTCAACCACATAACATATAAAACAAGTTCAATAATATCACTTCAATTAATGGCTATTGAAGGTATATCTATAGAAGTAATATTAAGTTGCATAATGGTATATAATATGATCCCTTTTGTGCTATGAATGACTGCCTTTACTTCATTTGGTGTCACATCTAAAGTGCATTGCAATCTTGGGAAATATAATGAAATCCCTGGAAGTTGTTTGCCATACAAACTTTTGCAGGCAATGTGCACAGTACACCTTCCTAAACATTGTGGATGTTACAATAACATAAGCAAGATAGAGAAAATTTAAAAACAACACTATACCTTCATCAATGATCAATGAGCCAACAAGAACACATCCACATGACTTCTGATTTAGACTTTCTAAATGCCTTTGGGCAAACTTGAGTATTTTTTCTGTGATACATAATCTTGGTTTCCTGCAAAAGAGACATAGCAAATAAAGATTTCCAGCATTATACATCTTGTTTCATTCATCCTCATATTTGTGATATGTCACAAGATAAAATATCATTGTGTCAAAAAGCAACTTCTTTCACAATAATGTTTTAAATGTATTCATAAAATCTTTAACGCTAACATTTAAATAAATTGGCCTTAACAATTTTGTCTGTAATACATTCTAAAAAAGAATTGTCTTGTGCTAGCAAACCATGCCAAAAATGAACACTTAGCAAAGAATTCTGTAGAGAATAACCCCATAAAAAAAGAAATAAAGAAAAAGGTTAGAAACCAAAGATTTATTTTAAGCAATTTTGCATGTTGTGTATGTTAAAATGACCTGTTCCTAAGCCTTTTTCTTATAAAGGTCTTTTACCATAAAATTCCATCTTAGCATTTGGAGGAAGATTCTAAACAATCATTATTTTAAGTATTTAATCAGAAATTAGAAAAAAATTTTCCTACATTTTTATAAAAGAGATATTTTTACTCAGCCATAAGTCGAGTAAAAACAGCTGAAAATCCGAATTGACTTGATAATAATATGTTCTCATATTTTTCTTTGAGCATGATTGGTAAACTGGTTCCTCCCTGGTCTACTGGCTCCACTTTGTTTGACATAATGAGAGACCAGTCCTCAGTCTTAACTTATCGATCGATGGTCCATATTTACTGTCATTTAATTGAAACATTTGGTTTTGGGCAGATTTTTTACAAATTAAAAAGATTTTTTTTTCCACAGTAATTTGGGCAGACTTTTTTTAAAAATTAAAAAGAATTTTTTTTCCACAATAAAATGCTTACAGATATGCACACTGTTATTATCACTAGCCTTGTCAGACTCTTACTCTGGGGGAATTCAATAGACAGAAATGAGATCAACTAGTCCCAGGCAGCTCTAGTCCAATTTTGCACACTTCATATCACACCTTTGGTACATTTACAATCATTTCTAATCATATAGGATACACCATCTTATACAAATTACAATTTACCTGAAGTATGAAAGGTGAAGTGTATAAGGGTCTCCTTGTTCACTGTGATCCCAGAGTATGTTCTTGGTGCTTGGAAACTTCAACAACTGAACATCCTCAGAATTTCTAGTTCAAAACACAATGAAATAAAATAATACAAAAGTTTTAACAAGGTATTCATTTATTTGATAGTGACAGATTTCAACAGCAGGTGAGCTTTTAAGAATATTGAATCTTAATCTCATTTGTTTGATATTAAAAAATACCTGGCATCAGTTCTGTCTTCATTAATTAATCAAATGGAGCTTTAGACTCTAAATAATGTTTGAAGCAAATGGTTTTGTAACAATGAACACATTTTACAGAAAAAGATTAACAAAAAAACGTGGTTTATACATAATTAAGTTTCTGTGTTTGAGCAACATACCATTCTTTCAACAGTTAACCTAAAGACTTCCCTTCAAAAGATTGTTTAACTGGTTTTTTTTTTGGTTTTTTTATGGGTTTTACATCACATCAACGTTATTTCAGTTATGTAGCGATGCCCGACTCTTAATGATGGAGGAAGACCCCATACTCAACTGCCCACAAGGGCTGGTCAAGGCGGGTAGAACCATCGGCATTCCGTAAGTCAGTCGGGAGACTGCCTCTCATGAAAATCCATATCCCTCTCAGGATTTGAACCCACGCGGAGAGGGGCCATGTGATTTCAAGTTCTGTACTCTTAACCACTAGGCCACGGAGGTTTAACTGTTTGCCTAACAGGAAGACAGACAGGTCTTCAAAAAGTAGTGAGCTTCGAAAGTTACATTTACTATGGATTTAAAAACTTTTACACAATAAAGCTATTATCCTTAAATAAATGGTTAGCCATGAAAAAATAGAGGCCATGAAAGAAAGCTCACCTCTGATATTGCTTTTGTGCTTCCTTTGCCATTTGTTGCGTACTGAGGTCAAAACACTTCTGATCATCGTATTTCCTTCTGATACTGGCAGGAATACTACTCACTTTTATAGCATCTACCATTTATAAAGCCCTAGAAATAAATTACTTGATTAGTCATTTCATCCTCAAAATTGTAATGTGTCATCCAAATTCCGTTTTGAAATGGTTATCCATGATAAAAAAGCATGAAGAAAAATGCAAGATGTTGTTCGTGTCAGTAAGTCTAATTAAATACCATCTATACAAGATACAAATAATTGAAAATGTCCCTACGCTATGTCACTGTTCATCCATTTTAATCCAGCAATGACAAGACAGGAATAGACATGTTTTGATGTGCGACACTTATCAGTAAACTTGTCAGATGGACTTAAATCATTATCATGTGTTGGAAGAATTAACAGTAAAACGATTTAATGATGTTTTTATGGAGACTTTCATTCAAAATAGTTGGCATTTGTTTAAATTTGTGTTTAGTTACGATTTGTTTACAACCGGAAGCGGACAAATGCCGCTCGAATTCCGATTCCGTTACATGAAAAATCATGTCCATGCGACAGTGTGTCAGACACAAATAAATACCAATTATTACAATCCATATTTAGTGAATTGGCTATTTAAGTGTTTTCTTATTATTTTCACCAAGTTATTTGGCGTAGGAGTGAATGAATCGCCCACAGGCCTTTACCTCAAATCAAAACATTGCCGCTTAGAATTTTAAGTTAATGCGCATGCGCGAGGTCTGGTATAAGTTTACAAAAATATTACCACAAATAGATAAATATGGAGACAGAAAAGTTTGTGACCTACGTGTCTTGATATTAGCATTTATGACTATATAGTGTTTAAGGAACGCCTTGTTCTTGCTCATAAGCATATTTTTGTTCTAAATGAATGCGGAAAATAAAATATTAAGTATGTAAACGAACGTAAAATGAATTAGTACCACCACAGACTCAAGAAAAATAAATCATTTGTCGGATTGAAAGTTTCCAATAGGTTAATCAGACTGCCAGTCAAGAGTTAGTTTT
Source organism: Cerastoderma edule (assembly GCA_947846245.1). Classification (NCBI taxonomy): domain Eukaryota; kingdom Metazoa; phylum Mollusca; class Bivalvia; order Cardiida; family Cardiidae; genus Cerastoderma; species Cerastoderma edule. Next base: position 15,474,127 of record OX401405.1, on the reverse strand, counting down.
CAATCGCTGCTATAAAGTTCTGACATTGGTCTCAGGACACGGGAGCATTTGAGTAGTCTGGGGTCTTGGCCTATACGTATACCCCGCATAGGGGCATAGTGCGGGGTATTCACACGGAAGACAGGTGCATACGGTTGCCTATACATGAGCACGCAGCTAAATCCACATGATTCTGCCAAAAAAGGGTATTTCTTAAAAATCATAAAAATCTACTCCATTAATGTATAAACCATTAACACATATGTTTTTGTATTTGTCTATATCCTTATATATAAACTGCATTAATGACCCTGAAATCGCCTAGAATGCGCCAGGTTGAACCATCATTTTCACAATTTTCAAGGGGAGCATGCTCCCGGACCCCCTAGTTTAATCATGAAGCCACATCCATGGAGGGTTAGCTACGCGCCTGGAAGAGGACCCCGGGCTAGCATTTGCAGACCATTACTGTTCCTATTCACTGTAACGAGCCAACCCTGACGTCATTAAGACACACTCACATCCTTTCAGTGTAAAACACTGGACTACTGATCGGTTGTATTGTATATTTGAATAAAATCGCAACATTGCATCGTGTTCTCAATTTGGCCTTAACTTTCCACGAACGTTACTCCAAGTATTCATTAGCAAGTGTATAATTGCCTGCATACACAGAGTACGCACCTGCGTACATATTGTCCCCAGAAAATGGAAAAACATAACGTCTACGTTGAGAGTCTCGTATACATCCCACTAAGTTCAATGCATATTTCATTGTTCGTAAAATCTTTAGATTGTACCAGAAGAAACGTTTGACGGTTTCCCAAAGGATCATGCCCACAGGCCCTTTGTCATGCATACAGTTACTAAACCAACCAGCTACGCTCCTGATGACAAGCCTGGCAAACAGTCACAACACAGGGACTTCATCAACACTCCTTACCTAGAACCTGACACTATTTTAAAAGCAGGAGATTATGATATATCACAAAGACCTAATAAACATAGATAAGCAACTCCCCATAGGTAAAGACCGAACTCCCTTATCATCTCGTGGAGGATGAGATTTCGGGAGACTATGCGAGACTTCCTAATCTCGTCGTGTTTATTAGGTCTTTGTATATCACTGCCCGACCCATTTTGAGATCATTATGTTACAGCGTTATGTACACACATAATGTTAAAGCACCTTAATTTAGATAAATGGCTTGCATGATAACACTTCCAACTTGGTACAGAATGTAATATCATTCGAATATCAATTTAAGCTTTCGTGTTTTTTTTTTGGTCATGTGTACATATTAAGAATTAAAATCAGACTGTTCTGCAGGCGTTCATAAAAATAACCTATTACTTCAAATGAGATTCACCCATAACCCCGCTTACCCATTGGATTTTATTGCATTTTTTTTTTATACTTTTTTGTCATTTACCTGGACAAAGTGTACGCAATTGCGTTTCTTGTGTACAAGTAGAAATCTAGCTACGCACTTATATACGCACAGACCGGGACTCAGACTAACAATAGTCAAACACAAAGCATAGCAAGGTATATTGTGCATTGCCAGCTTAGAGATGTATTTCGTCCAGTAATACATTTGGAGGATACATTTGAGTTGTCACTGTAATATAACTAATGCGATGCCAGAATGGCGTATATATCTTTTATTTAATGAATGTATAATGTCACCGCTATATACTGTAAGCCTCTTTTATTCTGTAACGAACCGAGCAAATGAACCTTTCAAAGAGACAAACACATCCGATCAGTGAAAAACATGTCGTTCACTGAGCGGTTGTGTTGGCTATATATATACCAGCATGTTCTCTCAAACAATGCATTAGGTTCCTAATTTGCATTAACGTTCAACGAACGTTACAATGCCATCGACACTCCACGCGTTTACATGTATTTGTATGTAACCTGTGTAATAGGCCACATACCTTTATATTCAATAATCCACTGAAATTTAGATTGCAGTAGCCCGTGAATACTGAAGACCCCCAATAGTTGACCCTAGCAAAGCCGCGCAGAAGTAGAGCGTCGGCCTCCGGAAACGAGGGTCGTCACTGGATTCGAATCCCGTGCTAAGCGGGTTCCGCCTTGCAACCTTTCATTAATCCACATTCGGCACGAGAAATGTTTATGGTGCAGGAAGCAGAATCCGGAGTGATTATTCTAAGCTGTAAGAACTTGTTTCACAATCGGTGTAAATTAAATGAGTTTGAACTGAACGTAGTGTAGAAGGGCATGTAATTCAGACAGACTAACGTTTACATTAGTCTGGGTTCCCTAAACTGATCCACCCTGTCTACAAGCTCCACTATGTTCCACAAGATCATAGGCGTAGGGGCGTTTTCAACATGGGGGGGGGGGCAACTTCAGATGAGACCGGTCTAAGAATAAATATTCCTAATCTTTCTCATGACTAATAATGCGTATACAAATTCAATTTCATTAAATGAATTAAAAGAAAGTGTATAAAATGTGTATCTTAGTTAAGACAAAATAACCAAGACTCGATCTCACGCGGAAAGCATATTGTACTGATATTAACTAAAAGCAAAAGCCACCATACTGTCACAGCCACGATTTCGTCTATGGTATAACGAAGAAAATAAGTTTATACTTAAAGACAATATAGGGTCTGACTTCTTAGAGTACGATTTGCATCATTGTTTTCGTTAGTTGAAACTACTTTCCGTGAGCTGAGATTTCATACGATAAACCTGATGTATTCAGATTGCCATTTGTGATGATGACGTCAAAATGTTTTGGTTATTGTTCGTAACAAAAGGCGAGTTGGTATTAAATAAAGCACAAAATACACTTTTATATTAATTCTGCTGTTAAATTTCATTTCTTTCATTTTTTCTTTCCAAAAATCTTCGTCTTCCATTGTGAATATTGGGGGCAAAGTATACTCTGGCCCCCCAGTCTGGATATAGGGGGGCCGGGCCCCCTGGTCCCCGGCTCCCTACGCCTATGAATTAGAAAGACTATGGATCCCCATGCTTTCCCCCTTACTTTATGATCTGCTTCAAAGTTAGCACGACCCTATGTGTATAACCCCCAACCAAGTGCGTAGCTGCCTATACGCGAGAACGCGACTGAATCAACATCTTTCTGACAAAATAAATCATGATTCGTTTAAAATCACAAAAAAATCGACGTCTGAATGTATAAACCCTTGACGTCTTATTGTTTTTCATTTGACCATGAAATCGCATAGAATGCACCAGATTGCACCATTATTTCCACAATTTTACAGGGGGCATACCTCCGGACAACTCTAGCCTAATCCTGAATCCGTATCTATATTTTGGTTAGCTATGTGCCTGCCAACTAACTTGTTCGGGACAGGACCCAAATCCTGGGGTCCTGTCCCATGTATGGTAATGTCTGCGGGGTAAACACACGGGCCAGGACCCAGGATACAGGTGCTACTCCGAAGAAAGCGAGCCGATAGCGCAGTCTGATCTCATCTGCAATTAGCGGGGTTTAGACAGGACCATTCATTGTTTGTTTTCCGGCTTTTTTCTTGAACATTGAAACTTTAATCACACAACTCTCACATTTCAGGTAATGTCAGTGTTATTTTCAAAGTCTAAAGTCTAAACTAGACTTATATCGATAAGTCTCAAATAGTCGTAAGATGTTCACATATTTATATCGGTTGCTCTACTACCATTTAACAGTCGATGCTCGTGATGAAAGGTGTGAAAGGTGTGCCGGCATATTGATTTGATGTGTTGGCAAAGCAAACAAATAAAACTTTAATAAATGTATGAAGCGGAACACATGAACGAATTGAAAAACTTGGCCAGGTTGTCAAACTTTTCAAGACTTAAATTGAAATTTTATCTGCATCAAGAAAATACTCTCCTTCATAAAGACCAAAGGGGTCTGTAGTTGTCCTTGGGTCAGTACAGTCAACTCGACAGTTCCGGATCACTAATAGATAAAAGATCGTTTTTCTTGTATTAACCAATTTACTGTAGAAATCAACATATGAATTTAAAGAAAAATTCTTCCTCTGTCTATTCATACCAATGACTTACCGCTTTTATTTACCATTTTTCAGTTTTTGAAGAAAACAAGATCGGGGTCATCGCGACAGTTTCGGATCAAATGTGACAGTTCCGAATCACGTTAATTGTCATATCATTTATTGTAAAAAGGATTACGTTCACAAAGAGACAATTAGAACAGAAAATGATATCATCAATTAATACTTTATTTTCATCAAACACATGCCTTGTGCGATTGCCCTTTAAAGAATCATTTTACTTTTTCCTTTTAAGAGCATACGAAAATGACCGGAAGTAATGTTGAGACTACCCCTATAAATCAAAGAGGTGATCCGAAACTGTCGAGTTCACCTGCCTTCATTCATCATGCAATTATACAATTCCAGACCTGTTTTAGCGTGAAAGTTTTGCATAAATACATTCTATTATAATTCTTCTTACAAATGATATCAATGTTGAGTGCACATTATCTTTTTGAATGAGCGTCTAAATCGCCAAAAAAAAATATCGTTGAAATTAGGTCAACTTCAGGTGACTTGTCTCGGTCTTAATTAACTGTTCCAAATTGATTCTGATCGCTTTACCAGAAGTGGAAATGTTATCCTGGTTTTGTCAAGAGCTAATTGAATATGCTAAATGACTGTTAAGTTTTTAAGGCCAGAGTTTCTTTGCATTCATAGAAATTTGACAACAAACATAAGATGATCCGGAACTGTCGATGATCCGGAACTGTCGATGATCCGAAACTGTCGAGTTGACTGTACTATGCAATGAAATATACAAGGATATATTAAACAGTCAACTTGACAGTTTCGGATCATCGACAGTTCCGGATCATCTTATGTTTGTTGCCAAATTTCTATGAATGCGAAGAAACTCTGGCCTTAAAAACTTAACAGTCATTTAGCATATACATTTAGCTCTTGACAAAACCAATATGACATTTCCACGTCTGGTCAAGCGATCACAATCGATTTGGAATGGTTAATTTAGACCGAGACAAGTCACCAGAAGTTAACCTTATTTCAACGATATTTTTTTTTCGGCGATTAAGACGCTAATTTAAAATGATAATGTGCACTAAACATTGACACCATTTGTAAAAAAACTGATAGATTGTATTTATGCAAAAATTTTCACGCTAAGACGGGTCTGGGATTGTAAAATTGCATGATGAATGAAGGCAGGTGAACTTGACAGTTTCGGATCAACTCTTTGATTTTATAGGGGTCGTCTCAACATTACTTCCGGTCATTCTCGTACCCTCTTTAAAGGAAAAAGTAAAATAATTCTTTAAAGGGAAATCGCACAAGCCATGTGTTTGATGAAAATAAAGTATTAATTGATGATATTATCTTCTGTTCTAATTGTCTCTTTATGAAGTTAACCCTTTTTACAATAAATGATATGACAATTAACGTGATTCGGAACTGTCACATTTGATCCGAAACTGTCGCGATGACCCCGATCTTGTTTTCTTCAAAAACTGAAAAATGGTAAATAAAAGCGGTAAATCATTGGTATGAATAGAAAGAGGAAGAATTTTTTGTTAAATTCATATGTTGATTTCTACAGTAAATTGGTTAATACAAGAAAAAAAGATATTTTATCTATAAGTGATCCGGAACTGTCAAATTGACTGTATATTTCATAGAACTGACCCCGGCATAACTGCAGACCCCTATGATAAAGATCTAAAACTTAGGGAACTTAGGGAACTGAAAATGCAGCAGGCTCTGGTTATATCAGACCAGTAATACTTTAAGAAGCTGAGACATGAGCTGGTAGATGCCGTCAATCTTCTATTTTAGAAGTTGAGTCCCCTTTGATGGTGTGGCTCTTTTTCGGACTAGAGCCAATAGAAGCCACATCGTCAAGAATGGAGATGACCAAGCTAACTACCAGCCAAGTTAAAATAATTCGCCCTGAACAATGCCTTTCATTTTCAGATAGGGCAAATGGGAGAGATAATGCCTGATGGAAAAATTTCTCAATATTTCAAGATTGTGTCAAATTACTTTGGCTAACTACCAGCCAATCTTCAGCGTTTTTTCCCTTCTTTAACTGGCATCAGGGAACGGTACCTTTCGCAAAGCCTACCGGAGTCTTCCCAATCATATCAACGGACATTTCCAAATTTCAATATTTTCAAGATTTTTTCAACATGCATGCAAGAAAGATCGCGGATCTGATATCCATAAAACAAATATATGAGTTGTTAATATTCGCAAAGCTGTTTAAATCCGCTCAGCGTATTTGTGGCAGAACGCTCGAAATCAAACTGGTTAATTTTCTGATACTGTTAAATAAGCTTTACGGAGCGACCTATAGACGGACAGTTACAGTTAACTAAAACATACAGAATTTTTGTCTAATTATAGCAAGGGAGGTAAAACCTCCAAAAACATGTTGTTTACACACTTTGCTTTGCAAGGCAGAATATAACCCCAATTGATAGATTAGATGCTTTTTTAAGATTCCCTATTTCTAAAATATTTCCCAATTAGAAGATTTGACGCCGCAAAAAATTCCCAATTGTAGGGGTACGGCAGTCTTTCCCAATCTGGGAAAAAAACGCTGATCTTATTCACAGGCAAACTTTGTAAATCATTTGGGCATTTTATATCATCACCCCTCTCTTTACATCTCACCATACACAACATTACCTACAAGCTTCTACATGGATTTTTTATATTTCATTTTTTTTTTCTTCTTTTGAATCGTCATAAAACCATCCTTTTATTCATAGAAACATTACAGTGTCATTAATACACAATAGGAAGCATGGATTTAGGGAATCATTTTCTGTGACACACAGCTTACTGAGTTGAATGACCACCTTGTCAATTCCACTTCTCCAGGTAAATAAATACATTTGACTCAATTAGACTTAAATAAGCATTTGACAAGGTAGATCATCAAAACTGATTGTTACTCTAAAATATGGCATTTTGATCCCAGATGCATTCCTTTTTGCATTTTAGGACTTAAACCCAACCTGTAATTGTAGATGGTTGTAGTTCTTCAGAGGTCCCTGTAAAAGCAGGCATTCCTTGGACTATTGGGCTTCCTGATCTATATTAACATCCTAAAACAGTCTATCTCCAACCCCCAAGTTTTACTTTTCACAAAATGACAGAAGAGTATATTAATCTGACCATAAGGCCAAAATACCCCATCTCTGTTGGTAAAGCACGACAACTAACTGATTAACCCTTTACCAAACGCAAAATATTCGACTGTCCAAAATTGAACGAGTTTGCAGACAACATTTCAAAATGTGATGAAATTGAAAAATAATCTTCTAATAGTGCAGAAAACATGTGAGAAATGGAGAAATTGCTGGTTATGTGTAATTTCTCCTTTTCCTACACTATTTTCCAGAGTTGTCTGCAACAAAGTGGTCAAATGTCTTTATTGTTTGGCAATGGGTTAAGCCATTGGAAAGAGAATTGGACATGGAATTCAATTCTTCGAAATGTCAAATGCTTTTCCTCACTTATACTATGGATTTCTTGGCCTTCACTTATACCAGGCAAGGGCTATGAAGTATCTTGCCAAAAGACGTTTCAAAGAGATTACTCCACTAAAGGTGATTGAACCTGTGACCCCTGAGTTCTCCAGCCTTGTGCTACTAGACACCATGTGACTTTTCTTTGTTGGTTTTGGATTTAACAAGCTCTTTAGAGAACTGATTGGCATACATGTATATATTATATAATGTTTAATAAATCATGAGCTATTGAAGAAAATTTAGTACTTTTGTTTACAGAGTAGAGAAGTGAAGGTGAAAGAAATTGCAAAATAGGAGAATTGTAAAAAGAACCACATTCAAGCTGATTTCCAAGTTCATTTCAACCGCTGCAAGAGGCGTTTTGGTAACCTCCAGAAAGCAGACATTTGTGTGGAACAGATCCATCCATTCATCACTCATCATGTCCAGCTATAACGTCATCTTTGTACTGGGTGGTCCAGGGGCAGGCAAAGGAACACAGTGTGAAAAAATAGTGGAGGTAAGAGTATGAATACACATGATGAGTTGTCTTTAAACCTGTGTAAATTCTTTTCAAGATGTAGCCAGTTGTATGTATCAAGAGCTCAATGCAAGACTATAGTTAGTGCTCACAAACATGAAGCACTTACTATAGTATTGCATTAAACCCATGATGTGTTGTTTATTGGGGTGTATTGGCCTTGTAGGAATTAATTGAAATTGATAGTTTGAATCTAGGGCAATTTGGCTTTGGCTCGTTTTCCACATGGACTCATGAAAAGGCCCTAAATTTAAAGGAAAAGCAGATGTATAGATAAAGGTATAAGGTAAAAGTAATGTGACAAACTAATCAGTTATAATCAGGTTAAACACTGGATGGTTGTTATTGTTATGATGGTATGAAAAGCATTGGAGTTTGAAATAAGCATGATTCTCAGAGTAGATTTCATTGTACAAAGGTTCAGGTATAGGCTTTTTTTTTTCTTCCTTGCCTTCTCAGTACAATTCTTATAATCTCCCACAAAATAGGAATAATAGAATAGTTTTAAAAATTTAGACACTCTGATACAACTCTTGTCTAGAAATGCGTTACTGTAATTGTAGGAATTTGGTTATAAACATCTGAGTGCGGGTGATTTATTGCGAGAAGAAAGACAGAGAAAAGGTTCGGAGTATGGTGAACTGATACAACTCTTGTTTAGAAATGCTTTACTGTTAGTGTAGGAATTTGGTTATAAACATCTGAGTGCGGGTGATTTATTGCGAGAAGAAAGACAGAGAAAAGGTTCGGAGTATGGTGAACTGATACAACTCTTGTTTAGAAATGCTTTACTGTTATTGTAGGAATTTGGTTATAAACATCTGAGTGCGGGTGATTTATTGCGAGAAGAAAGACAGAGAAAAGGTTCGGAGTATGGTGAACTGATACAACTCTTGTTTAGAAATGCTTTACTGTTATTGTAGGAATTTGGTTATAAACATCTGAGTGCGGGTGATTTATTGCGAGAAGAAAGACAGAGAAAAGGTTCCGAGTATGGTGAACTGATTGAGAAGCATATTACTGGTGGCACCATCGTACCTGTAGAGATCACCTGTGAACTGCTTAAAAGGGTAAATATTGGTCAAGGATTCAGTGCAATACTATAGTAAGTGCTTCATGTTTATGAAGCACTTACTATAGTCTTGCGCTGAACCCTCGACTGGTGTCATATTTTTATTTTTGACTTGAAAATGAGTGCTTTAAAGCAGGCAAGCTTTTGAAAATGTGATATAAGGCAAATTATTAAAATGACCAAACTTTCTTTTTCTTATGAAGGTAAGACATAAAACAAACCGTGGTTTAAAAGCTTTGTGAAAAAGTAATCCTTTGAAGACAATTTGAAGCAGATGTCTGTACATTAGTATTTAAAGGCGCATGAAAGGACATGAGTACCAATAGATGGCTGAAAAAAATATGGGAGTTCTTTTATTATGTTCATTAAAGTCAAGTCGGGTAAATTCTCATGCAGTTTGCTATTTTATGTCAAGTTAAATAGATGTTCTGATAAATAATGATGTTCAAAACTACTAGGTGGTAAAATATGCTTCACAATCGGTTTGTTTCGATAGTTGACCTCAAATTTTAGCTGGGGGTATGGTTGCAGTCTTTCGAATTAGTATTTTGATCGTATTACTGAAGAAAAATTCCATGTGTTCAAAACTGAAACTTTTTCTAAAGGCGTTTTGATTCAATAAGGGTTGAATCATGTTTTTAGGGTTTTGATAACTTGTCTGAAAATGCAGAAAAATAGTAAAAATCTACCCTAAAAACGCTCAACCAATTTATCGTCAGCAGCACCATGGTAGTGCCGTAGAGTGTTCACCAGCTGTGTTTAATGTTAAGTCTGTTTATTGTTGTTAACCTTTTCATATTTACTAACAGGCGATGATTGACAGTAAGAAACAGGACTTCCTGATAGATGGTTTTCCCCGTAACAAGGACAATTTAGATGGGTGGAATAAAGTGATGGCCGATGTTGCAACAGTGAAGAGAGTGCTATTTTTCAACTGTTCAGAAAAGGTTTGTCACATTTCTAGATTTCTATGAAACGATCAAACATAGAGATACTGTTCCTAGCTTAGTACTGGTGGACACAGGAAAGCTGAAAAATTGTTGTTATAGTTTTAAAACACCATACAAATAAAAAAAGATACTGTACCAGAGGTTTCATTAATATTTGTGAACCTCATCAGTAGAGTTATCTTAAAACTGAGCAAAGTAGCAGGGGTTTCTGTTGTAAGAAGCCGGGGGAATTCCCCAGCCTCAGACCCTTAATGAAACCTCTGCTGTAATGGTAGCCCTTTAGAGTCGGCTGTAAACAGCAGTTTAGGGGCCTCCGTGGCCTAGTGGTTAGAGTACAGAACTTGAAATCACATGGCCCCTCTCCGCATGGGTTCAAATCCTGAGAGGGATATGGATTTTCATGAGACTGACTGACTTATGGAATGCCTATGGTTCTAACCGCCTTGACCAGCCCTTTTGGGCAGTTGAGTATGGGGTCTTCCTCCATCATCAAGAGTCGGGCATCGCTACATAACTGAAATAATGTTGATGTGATGTAAAACCCATATAAAAAAAAAAAGAACAGCAGTTTAAACTCTCTTTGACTTTATGGCACTTGGGGTAATGGAGATAGGGATAAGGAATATCATATTATGGAGGTGCTTATTTAAATCGTCTTGTAGAGAAGGTTGTTATAATATATGTTATCTTAATACAATGTCTTATGAAAAATAAAAAATTTCACATGTGAGTTAATAATGTTTTTGTGAATTGAGTTTTGGCATTATATCCCGACTTGATTTCAAATGTTGGTTAGTGGTTTAAGTGCATACTTAGATATATTGACGAATTCCTTATCAATTTTGCATTCAGAAGCTTTTTTTCATCAAATATTGTAATGCAATACAAAAACCATATTGTTTCAATGACATTTTATTTTCACTTTCAAATTTTCTTATGTGTGAACAAGCATCTTTAAAGTTCACTTTCTATTATTTTCTCAGGAAGGGATAACGTCAATATAATCTTAGTTGGTTTTTCCCAAATTTACCAATAATTTTGAAGAAAACAGGTATGCGGATATGAGGTTTATCAATAAAGTAATTGTATGTCAAATCTTTTAATTAAACAGACTTGTGTGGATAGATGTTTGAATAGAGGGAAGACAAGCGGCCGCACAGATGACAATATAGAAAGCTTAACAAAAAGGTAACAACATTAGTGCTATCAAAGCTAACTGTGCATTTCCACATATCTTGCTGGTATTTACTGATATATTCTAAGCAATTTTATTTATAAACCCAAAACTGACATACAATCTATCTTAATTGGGGTTGAAGAAAAGATGATTCTTATTTGATAGAATCTATTAAGCTTTAACCCTAATAGTGCTGGAACGGACTTCATGCTTATGCAAGCTAGTAAATCAGCGGTTGGCCTGTGATCTAACCTGTTTGCTACTCTGGGTGTCTTTCCTTAACAAAATTAAGCAGATATTTAAGGTTTTGGAAAGCAGACAACACAAAAATCTATTTTTAGAAAATTACCCAGCATTCTAAGGGTTAAAAAGGAATGGTTGACGGGCTAATGTTAGATCTAGAGAGGAAAAGTGACATGAATAATTATATAATTATATTCCTCATTATAGGAATTTGTGACTTACCCATATATAAATCTACGGTACGTACATGACAAAAAAGCAATTAAAATACATTCTCATAATTGCAATGTGTAGACAGCATTGTGACAAAGGAATGCTATCTTAAGTCATCTTTGCAGATATTGCGAATTGAGATTTATAGAGTAAAGAATTAAATGCCCATCCAACTTTGATGTTGAGGTTTGTTCTTTCAAATCAGTTGAAGCGTATAAAAGTCAAGTGAAAAAAAAAACCATAAAAAACTGAGGAACTGTACACTAGATACCAATGTATACCTTATTCGTTCATTAAGATTTGTCATGTAACATTGATGAAAAAGTCCCATCTTAGATTGCTTGAGGAATAAAGCATGGTCTTGCATTAAATCCTCATCGTGCCTTTTACAAATTTGCATAGAGGAATGATGAATTGACATGTATCCATTGTGGCCAATTTTAGAAAGATATTGAACCCATTCCTTTAATTATTACAAACATTGTTTGTGACAAAAGAATTAACCACTTGTTTTTGAGACATTGTACCTTTGATACAGGAGTTTCTTATTATTACAAAAAATTTTGGCCAAAGTAACAATGAAAGATGTATGTTTGTAAATGAAGTTATAGCTTAATTCCAAATTGTAAAGTTTTCTCTCTGGCTGTTATACAGAATGCTGATATTCTACCAAGCTAAACTCAACCCTTGTGGACCGTAAAGCTTTAGGCATTTCAATTTTATCTAAACAATGGTAACACTATGTAAAAATCCAATAAAAAAGGCATAAGAAAGTTGACTGGATTTCTTACTCAAAGCACATTGCAACAGATTCAAAGATAGACAACCCATCAGACTTTGACATTTTAGTTTTTCCCTTTGTAGAATACAGACTTATCAAAGTTCTACAATGCCCATTATTGACCATTACAAGAAGCTAGAATTGGTGACAGAGTTGGATGGTGAAAAGTCAGCAGAAGAGGTAAACAAACTCATTATGGTATTAATGCCTAATATTGAATTACTGCTTTTCCCAGATTGTTTTGTCCCATTACCAAACAATAACGACATTTGACTAGTTTGTTGCAAACGACTCTGGAAAACATTATGGGAAAAGGAGAAATTGCTCATGACGAGCAATTTTTCCTTTTCCCACAATGTTTTCCGGAGTCGTTTGATTATTTTTCAATTTCATCCCAATTTGAAATGTCATATGCAAACTCTGATAATTTGGGACAGTTGAAAATTTGGTGTTTGGTAAAGGGTTAAAGTGTCTAATTGAGTAATTGGTTTTTGGTGAGTGATGACTTATATCAAAAATGCTAGTTGTCATGGTATCTTGTTCCAGTACAATATCAAGCAAGACTCTTTTATGAACTTTAGAGTTAATATCCTTTGACTTTTTAAATTTTGTTTTTCTTCTAAGTATTTTCCACTTTTTGCACTAGAAAGTTTTTTCCTAATCTTCACCGCACCTTGCATAGCTGTTAACGGACAGAATATCTGTAACAGGTGCAACAATCAGTAAGATCAAATGAAGCACTTCATGAAGCACTGTAGAGCTTTGACCCTTGAATGATCCATAGATGGACATCTTTAGCCCACCCAGCTGATGGGAGATATCTTGGTACTGTTTCACTATGTGACTTACAGAAAAAAAGTGTGCAATTTAAAACTAATAAACATGAATAGCATCATAAATAAAAGTATAATATTGTTATGTGACACATTACTTGAAGTGTCTTGGAGAGACCATTCAAATGATCTGTTATTTAGCAATATTGCTTATCTCACTATTGAAATAAAGGGCAAGGTTGTTATGAGCTTATGCAAATTCTTAGCTTTTAATGTTTAGTAAAACTCTACACTGGTCTTCTCATAAACAAACTTGGCATGCTGAATGCTGAGAAAAATTTCAACTATTTTACAATATTCTTATCAGGCCTTGTTTTATATGCATATGAGTAGGCTCTGATTTTAAAAGTCAATCATAGACAGTATTATAAGCCTATACGTTAATAAGAGTGATCATATTTGGAACTCAATTTTCATTATTAGAGTAAGAGTTTGCTCGACAAGAAACTACAAAACCCTAACCTGTAGTAGTGAAGCACAGGAAAGCCGTAAAAAAACTGAAATATTGTTGATGTGGTTTTAAACCCCATATTACAAGCCAATCATTATTAGAAATATCCATCCCCTTTACTTAACCCTTTCCCAACCAATAATGACATTTGACTACTTTGTTGCAGATGACTTTAGAAAACATTGTGGGAAAAGGAGAAATTGCTCTTAACAAGCAATTTTTCATTTTCACCCGAGGTTTTCTGCTCTATCTGAAGAATATTTTCCAATTTAATCACATTTCGAAATGTCGTCTGCAAACTCATTCTATTTGGGACAGTTGAAAATGTGTTGTTTGGGAAAGGGTTAAGTTATTTATTTCTCTCCCATAGTCTCATGAGGTTTCATTTATTTTCAGGTTTTCAAAGAGGTGAAGAAAGCAATTCAAGCTTTACAAGGTTAAGATGGAGATCAGACAGTTATCAGGAGTTATGTGATAAAACAGTGTATTTAAAAAAGAAATTACTCACTGATGACATTTTATATTATGATTATGTAATTCACTCATTTATTCTTGGGATTTATAAGACACCAACAAGGACATATGAGCAAAAAATATAGTGGTACATGTATTTGACCCATTACCAAACAATGACCAGTTTGTTGCAGATGACCCTGGAAAATATTGTGGAAAAAGGAGAAATTGCTCCTTAAGAGGAATTTCTCCTTTTCCCACAATGTTTTCTGTCGTATCAAAAGATTATTTTTCTATTTCATCAAATTTTGAAATGTCGTCTGCAAACTCTTTCAATTTGGGGCAGTAGAAAAATTTGGGGTCAAAGGGTTAAGAATTAGTGCTCAGGTTCACAGTACAACACTTCAGTCAACATTACTGTGAATGGCATACTTCCTTCAGCAGATTTTTGACATTATTGTATCTGTTTTACTAAAAAAGTTTGTTATTCAGTCATCTTTTGCCAGAATGCTTAAAAAAAGAAATTGAACTAGTAAGATAACTCTGGTGGGATAAAAATGATCAAATAAATACAGAAATGAACTACTCATTAGTGTAGGAAGCCAATTTGTTATTAAATCATTATCTGTTTAGATGCTATTACAACCATGAGTTGTTTGGTATGGTACAAATGTTGAATAATTACCATATGGAGCAACTGTCATTATAAAATGAAACCATGGACTGTTGTTAACGAAATGTAACCGAATGCTTTGCTAATTGTCTTTTTGTATCTTTAAGAAGGGAAATTCCTTGCTTATAGGTTGTTATTTAGTTGTGGCTTTTGTTTCTTTACTGCAGTAATATTGTAAGATTTTAATCTCTTTCATTCAAAGCATACTTTAACTCATTCCTTCATAATTATGGTACTTAATGAAAAGTCCATATTGAGTGCAAAAGAATATTAGAAAATTGAATGATAAATAGAGGGTAGAAACCATTTTGACAGAATGAATAAAAAGCTCATCAAGAGTTTCTCAAATCTTCTATTGATCTAATGTATCTGCATGAGCAATTACATATCTTTATTGAAATATTGGAGTTGTTTTATAATCTGTTTTATGCATACAATGTGTATATATAGTGCTGTGTTTGGTCACATTTTAATTGATGTTTGCAAAGGGTTTTTTGTATAGAGGTTCTAAACATTAAATTTTCTGGATTTTATTTTAGTCAAAACAAATTCCTTCAATTAATAAAAGTGACGAAATGATAATGATCATATTAATCTGCAATACAACTGAATATGAAACACACGTAATGTAAAAAAACAAAAATAACTCTGGTTATAACAGGGAGAAAATGCCAAATTTCTATGGATCTGTCTGTAAACACCCTTGGTTGTTTACGAGGGATTATCTTATTTTTGCATTTTTTTTTGTTTTAAGATAGTGTTCCCATAATCTGCCATTTTGAAACCCATTCTTTCATTGGATTTGTTTGGTCGTTCTCAGTATTGGCTGTTCC
Source organism: Cerastoderma edule (assembly GCA_947846245.1). Lineage (NCBI taxonomy): Eukaryota > Metazoa > Mollusca > Bivalvia > Cardiida > Cardiidae > Cerastoderma > Cerastoderma edule. The sequence continues at coordinate 15,458,403 of OX401405.1, read as the reverse complement.
TATTCATATTGAACCTTATAGTTCCAAAGTAACCTGACGATGAAATTAGATTCAAAATGGCAGGTTATGGGTATTCTACCTTATACTCAAAATGCCATCACACAGTTATTGAGGTACATAGTTTTGGGTTTGCAATATTGGACATTAACCAGTTCTTCTGTTCATGACTGTATAATGTGTTATAGGTTTACCATATTGTTGTAGTTTGGATGATATTGGGGATTTACAAATTAAAGTGGGACTTTTTCTCATGACATTTTTTGATTTAATTGGATCCTTAAAATCTTGCCTTCCTTAAACCTTCCCTTCAGACTAGATGATATAAGTAGTTTATATTGACAACAACTTGGATATTGTTCAAGCAATTTTACTCCCTTTTTTGAGTCCCTTAGGGTCCTGCACGGCTCTGTGGTTAAGGTGGATGTCTCAAGACATGGGGGTCCTGGGTTCCAGCCCTCTGGTTTCATGGGAGTGGCCTTAGGCAAGTCACTTCAGAGCCCTAGCCTAGTACTGGTGGATCCAGGAAAGGCTTTCCAGAACTGAAAAATGTAGGTACAGGACTGACGAAGAGGACCCATATGGGACCTGTGTCAGTTAATGACTCTAATCTTGACAGTGTGTATCCCTCTGTGACTATTTAATGGAATAATCCTAAGTGATTGTTGGGGAAAATATGATGACACCTCATACAAACCTGCATATCTAAAATGCAGTTTTTAATTTTTTTTTTTTTTTCTGTAATCTTGGTAGTTTCAGAGAAGAAAGCTTTTGCTTTAACTTATGGTGCTATTATATACCAAATATCAATCCATTAACTTAACAGTGCCAGAAAGAGATATACAGTGTTCATGTTTTTCCCTATCTCTGATGTTCCCTCTGGTTCACGGCCAATTTTAAATACAGGTACATTATTCAGACAATCTTTTTTGTGTGTTTGACATCACATCAACATTTATTCAGCTATATTGCAATACCTAGCTCACAATGATAGATGAGGACAACAAACATGACTGCAGACAAGCCTTATAGAACAATCCACAATCTGTATGTCAACTGGTAGACAGCTTCTCTTGAAATCCCAATTTATTCAACCTTAGCTCTAGGAAGAAATATTCACAAGGTTTTTCCATTATCTAAGATGTTTCACACTGGTTCATTGCCGACTAACTGCAGGCCGTTTTTCAGACAGTCTTTGTTGTGTGTTTTACATGGCATCAACATTAATTCAGCTATATTGCAATACCTAGCACAAAATGATGGACAAGACAACAAACTTGACTGTGGGCAAGCCTTTTAGAACCATCCATATTTTGGAAGTCAACTTGGGAGACTGCCTCCCATGAAAATCTAATGTCATTGGGAATTAATCCACAGGGAGACGGACCAATCTGCTTTTGAGTACTCTAACCAAAAGATCACAAACGCCCATAACTAGTGCCACATTCACAATGTAAGCCATTTAGCTATGAAGTTTCAGACAAGATTTATGGTTCTGTGGTGGTGTAGTGGTATGCGGTGTAGACTAGAGACCGGTCAACCTGGGTTCGATCCCCGAAGACGACCATTTATTTCACTGTGGAGTGTCCTTGGGCAAGACACATTTCCTAGCCTAGTACTGTTAGGTCATCCAGGTAACATGTACTTAAATGCTCAAAAGTGCATACTGAACATCAATTGGAAGTAATGAAAATAGATTTCTTCAAATTTGCCTCTTTGGACTAAGGGTGCGTCAGCACCTTAGTCCATTGAATTTACATACCACTTCTTGAGGGACAGTACTTTATCGATACACAAACAGCGGTCTGACCCCAATTACTCATTAAACATCCGTCTTCACTGTGCAGACTAATACCTTTTTGGAACTAGAAATGTAGTCCGGATTTGCTCGCTTTATTTTGCTCTATATTATTATAACTGTTGCCTCATGGGAAATCATAAAATGTCCAAATGTAGACTATCGTTCAGTCTCTGTTCACAGAGATAATAATGATAGTAATGGTGGTAAAAGGAGCAACTGTTTTCCTTGAGATGTTGCCCAAAGAAATTTTCAAATGTATCCTCCATCATCTTACTATAAACGCACCTTAGTCCTTCAGCGCTATCAGCACTTTGATTATTTTATGTCTTCAGATCCTGTGACCTAGCTATACCAGACAGATTTTAATAAGGGACCAATTATTTTTTTATAGGTTTTGCTTGAAAAATTCAACAACACATGTCTTGTCAAATCATTAAAATATTATTTCAACGTTTTGGCTTGCACCTTCATCAGGATAATGAATTAAAATATAAACAAAGGATGTGACCTCATAAGATAATGTTATGTTACTTGGCAGAAAAACAGATGAATATGCTAAATAATTAACGAAATATACAGAACAGTTCACTTCAATAGAAACAGTATGAGAAGTGATAAAATCTAAAAGTGATAGTGATAGTGATAACTGTCTTTATACTATTACTGGAAGCCTAGATTTGAATTGCTCATAGTTCATACAATGTCAAATCACGCAAAACATATGATAGAATAGGTGGTTGAATATATTTTTCTGCAATCACAGATTGACTTATGGGCACACTGGTATTTTTTTTTTGAAAATCAATAATTTGTAACCACACTGAGTTCAACTGATTAATGGTACATAGATTGTAATAATTGAAGAAGTGCTTATTTAAGTATGATAATCAAGAGCATTTTATCTCAGACATTTTGTCTATCATTGTTAAGGTATAAAACAATACTTGAGCATAGGACAAATGCTAAATAAATTGCTGCTATACATTAACATATTCAACACATTTATAGTATGCTTTTCTCACCAATAAGATTTTATCATTGTAAAACAATTGGTCAACATGAGAATCGAACTAAACACTCACCTTTAATCAAATGTTAGATATTAAAGAGTTTTTTGACAAGTGGACATCAAAGCCATTTTTCAAATAATGAAAGATGTGAGGAATTTAGATGCATAATAGAATAGGTTTCAAATGTCGTGTGAATTAAAAATATTTGTGGTATAAGTGAAAGCACACCAAACCTTATTGATATGGTGGTAGGTCAAGTGTTTGGTAGTCATTGGACTTCCAAACTAATTGTAATTTGAAGGTTTCAAGATTGATTAGGCAAAGATCTTGTTAAAATAAACTGTTGACAATTAACGCCTAATGTGGTTAAATCATTAACAGAAAAAATTAACGCTAATGGAGTGGAATCATTAACGGCAAAGACTAGCACACAATAAGACTAAAGTATTCATTCATTTGTAATGAAAAATATATAAACATTTTTATTTTGGAAAAATTCACCTGAAAATATATATGAAAAGAGGTAGCTTTTTTTTTTCTTTTTTTACAGAACAATGTGTCACAATGCACAATGTTTTGTTTCCCAAATTATCTTCAGTACGTTTTGTTTGCATGAAAAAAAATGAACAGAATAGAAATCTTTGAAACAAGTATCCATGGTAAAAACTTGCTTTCTTCTCCATTATAAAAGAAGTACATGTAAGCACCTTTTCCATTAACTGAACACACTGAACATCATCATTCAATATGACTTAACCCTTTACCAAACACCAAATTTTCGACTGTCCCAAATTGAAAAAGTTTGCAGACAACATCTCAAAATTTGATGAAATCAGAAAGTAATCTTCTGATAGGGCAGAAAACATTGTAGGAAAAGGAGAAATTGCTTTCCAAATAATATGATTTTAAAATATCGTCTGCAAACTCTTTTAATTTGGGACAGTCGAAAATTTGGCGTTTGGTAAAGGGTTAAGGAAGAATAAATATAATGTGTCATTTTAAATGTTTTCCTTCGTCGGATTACCTTGGACATTCTCAGTATACATCGGTTTGGGCCAGACAGCTTCTGTGTAAATCCAATAGCTCCCGTCCTGAACAATGTATACTGAGAGAATGAACGAAGTAATCTACTTATTCAATAATACCAAGCTTTGGTGCACCTGCAGCAAAAATCTTAAGAAACCATTGTGTCTAAAGGAGAAATTGCTTGATGCAGGCTGTTTCGTCTTGGTCACAATTGTCTCTATGCAATAACATAAACACATATTTCTTTCATATTTTTTTGGTTGTCTGTGGACACCTTATTGAACGAACAGATTTTAATTCTCACTCTTTGAAATATTCCTTTCTCACACATTTCCCTTTATCCTATTCTACAAGCCAAATTAATGGTTTATCTGTTATTTATTTCTTTATGTTTATAATTGCCACAGCTTGGAAGATATGGGAAGAATGTTTTGAGACAGTAATTGGACTGTGGTGCGAGGTAGAGCGTCTACCCCTTGAACCGATGTTCCTGGGTTTCATCTCTTAGATGCGGTGAAAATTATCCGGAAGAACCCACAAATAGGCGCAAGTACTGGTTTAAGTATCCAAGAAGCTGTCATCCAGAGCGGTTGTGACAAGCTTGAAAAACTTCCTACACGACCAATGTAAAACAAATAAAGGTATCTTAGTATCACTCCACGCCTTTCTTGGCAAGGAACATTAACTTTTCCCTGAACTCTTTATACAGTTTTGGGTTACTCTCCACTTCTCCATATCCTCGTTTCACCATTAGGGCTGCATTATTACACCCCTGTAGAGACATCAAATCACATCCTTTACTGAAATACCTCAATGCTTTTGTCGCATCTTTTCCCACTTTAGTTCCCGTGTAAAAGTGATGGCCGGCATATGTACAACTGTTCCCATTGTTCCCTTTCTCACAACTTCGGACTAAAAAGTCAACACCCTTTTCTGGATTGTAATAAGGGTTCTCATCATTCTTGTCCAGTGTTTTTGACACATAGATGTTCCCTGCAGCATAGCAGCTTTTGTCATGTCCGTTCTTTACACAGTTGTTGTTCAGAATTTCGAGACCTGTCTCTCTTTTTTCCTTGAATCCTGTACCATATAAAGGACAAATACTTCAGAAATAAATCTTACAACCCAGGTTGGCTCTACCAAAATGATAAATTCTAATATCTCTTGAAAGAAAAGAGCTTGTAGACTTTAAGTCAAGGTGCCAAGCCTTGTACACACATGAGACAGTTTGAAGCAATACAGTTTTTGTATTGCTGTATGGAATTTAAAGAATAGCAAGTGAACCCATAATCAATTCAGAATTTGTCAAGTATTCAAAGTATGTATCAAACAGACCCTGTACAATAGATTTTGAACTGTGTTGGATCTGATAACATATTTATTCAATGTATTTAGGCTCTAAATACTTAAATAAGATCTTGTTTTACACCCATTATGGCCAGTATGTCTCATACAACAGTACAGCTTCGATATCATTAGATAGAAATAAAATTTTAATTTTCAAGTTTCCTAACATTTATGAACAAACAGATTTAAAATACAAAATTGAAATGGATGAATTCCCCCTGGTAGGACAAATTGAAGTAAATGTTGGTTATATCACAATGCATCAAGAAGTTATAATTGGTTCCCTTCTTAACCACTTTCATAACTGCTTGCGAAATAAATAACACATTTATCTTCCCGCACCCAATTGTATAAACGTTGGTTAAACTTAACCAAATGGTTAAATCCCGGTTAAATGAGAGTTTCTGGTTAAAATGTCAGTTAGCTCTTGTATAAACGTTGGTCAAAGTTAACCAACGTTGAATTTCTGGTTAAATTTAACCCCCGGTCCTGTGGTCGGTTAACATTTTGATTAACTTAACCAATTAAGAAAACTCATAAATAATAGCTTTTCCTGAACCGTTCTTACCATGATACACACAATTCTAATGCCAGGACCAACAAAAAATGAGAGGCTGCAGTTATTTAAGAGCTAATTTGACTTGGGAAAACATATCATAATATGCATCGTTTCCAACACCATAACTTAACGCAATCATGTGTGCGTAACACACAATATCAAGCTAATAATATCAATTTTGATTTGGGATAAACACTAAGATGTACTAGTAAAATATGCTATTATTCTAACACTCTTATCAAGCGTATGTATACATGTTTACATGTGCTTGTTCTTACACAGTATTTAAATGTGTTTGCCGGTAAAATCACCGGATATTTTTGTCTGTGAACAACAAAATCGTTGGACAATTGTTCCAATATTTAGAAGAAAAGCGATCGCATTCCTTCAAGAGTGTTACAAATAAATCATATTTCCTGTGTGGTACCTCAAATGCACATGTACATTTAAAGTGTGATGTGATTGGACCTTGCCTTGGTACGATGTAAACAATTGTATTTTTATTGATGGTTCCAAATAAACTATCGCGAAGAATTAGGGATAAAGTGCCTTTTATCTGTTTTGTATAAAAGTTATTGCCTGAAATGAATCAAAACAAATGTTGATTTGTTTTGTTTCTATGTACAACAATTTGCCCAGTGTTTAATGTTAAATTTATCTTTAAGATGTCGGAATCCTTAAGCCTCGATAAAGATACAATGGCGGTTCAGGAAGAGTTTAGTCTAGAAAATCGAAAGAAGATGACGACATTTCTATCTTGATTTCAAATGTCAAGGGAATTCAAGAGTTTCTCCATGCATCTTTACATGTGCTTAGATTTTAATGAGTTAATTCGAAAACTCTTTATGTTACAATCCCAGACTTCTTTTTCCCATATTGCCAGGGGTGGCGAAATCTGTCTTTGATTCACTTGTCCGTAAATGCCAAATCTTTTTCTGTACTTGTCCGTATAATGGCTATATAGTAAATTCGGGTAAGCATTCACTTGTCCGTCAAGGCATTTGGACAATCTGGGCAATACGGACAATTGATTTTGCCACCCCTGATTGCGTCAACGGATAGTTTTGTCACCATTCATGCATGTCAACATAAACCGAAAATTGGAATCTCCATTTACTTGGAATATTATGCTCACCGCAAGCTAAATTTCTTACATAGTGCAACTTATCTTTGTTTCATAGCCAATTATGCTTTCTTTTTGGGCGTAACTTCTTGTTCAATGAAATAAACTACCTAAGAGAAGTGAAGCGTTGAAAGACTTTTGAGTTATTTTGTTGCATTATGGGAAATATTGGTTAAAATAACTTGTGGTTAACTCTAACCAGTTTGGTTAGCTAACCACTTGGTTAAATACTGTTATACAAACGGGTAAACCAGATTGGTTAGCTAACCAAAGTGGTTAAAATTTAGCCCAGGGTTAGCAGTTAATTGTGGGTTAAGTTAACCAACTTTTATACAATTTGGTGCAGATATATTACACTGTTTCAACAGTTTATTTTGTAAATAATGATGTTTATTTCCTTCCAGCAAAATCATCAAAACAGATAGGAGCATTTGGAAACATGTCTACAAAATGAAACAACATTAGAATAATGTGATACTTGCAGGGTGTATCAGAGATCACAGTCACACTACTTTCTATGAACCAAACTTTTCATCAAAGCACTGAAAGGCCCTAAGACTTTTTCACTCACATGAATAGAACACTATCTGTAATCGAGTCCCTTTAATTTTTCTAATAAAATTCAAGATACCTTTGTGTTAAAACATTGTGCTATGACATTATAGCAATTTTCAGTGAGGCTTTAACCTATTTCTGTATGTTTTTATTGTAACCAGTCCAAATTGAAACCAATGCAAGAATAGACAAGGGTGTTCTTCACAAAATGTCCAGTCCTGAAGAACACCCAGCATAAGGTGAAGAACATAATAATGATTACCATGATACAGATTCAAGGCTTCTACAATAATATTGCTTTGAAACAAGAAACTTTGGCAATTTTGTAATATATACTGGTACTTATTAACTTATATTTTTTTTTTTCATTCATCATTTTTCTATGCATGTTTATGCTGACAATGTTTTAAATCTTACCTCCCAAACCCATAAACATGTATGAGCCCATTTTGAAACAACTGTCCACATGTCTATTTTTCATACAGTTGTTTTCATACTGTTCCTTAGCTTGATCAATCTTCTTCTCTAGCACTTCATAAAAGTAGCCCAACTTGTGACAGCCTAAAAAAAAGAATTGGTAATGTTTCAAATAGGAAAAAAGGCAAAATATATTCAATGAAAACTTAATGTTTTGTCTATTGGGTTTAAACATGGCATTGCATCAACTGTACTTCAATTATGTTGATGCCTGGTGTACATGTGATGGAGGAAAACCCCTCACATAACTGTCTTTCCTAATTAACGCCACATTTTTGCATCTTGCAGAAGGCGACTTTAAAATAGTAAAAAGCATTGTAGCAAAAGGAGAAATTGCTTGTCACAAGCAATTTCTCCTTTAGCCATACTGCTTTTTCAATGTATTCACATACAATGTATTACAATAGCAGAACTGAAAGTTTGTTCACTTGTTTACAAAGCTTTTCTACATTTGTCTGCTTAAAAAAATGTTGTCTGCAGGTGCTAAAGAGTTAAGGGTTTATTTGACCTTGTAAGAACTATTGGCCTCAAGTAAAGTCAGTTAGGAGACAAAATGTCATGACAATCTGGTATACAGTATCAGGACTTGAAAGCACCCAGAGAGAAGGCTACTTGTGACGCCATGTTCAGTACTCTACAAACTTTGCCATAGAGACTCCCATGGACAAGACACTTTGTCCTGTTGAAATTCAGTAAGATAATCCACTGTGAATATGGAAAAATAAATTGTCATCATAACATAACTCAAACAATGTTTCAAAAAACATTAAACCTCATTAAAAGAAAAAATATCTTGGCAAGATGTTCATCAATCATGTCAATATTGTTCGAAATTATTTATTCTACAACCTTTGTGAAATAATTCCACTAACTAAGATTAGTAACTCTCTTTTCATGCCTCCTTGATACACAATTCCATTACTCATGCAAAAAGTGGATTAATGAAAGGTCTCAAAGAGAATCTTGCTACTCTAGCGATTTGAACCCACAACTCTTGTGACCAACGCTCCACCTCTGCACATATGTGTATAGATAAATATATTTCTATGGCCAAAATTTTACTAATAGGAGCATGAGTTGAATCGATACTGAGGTATATCCAACAGAAGGCATGAATGTCTATCATCAAACTAGTAAGAAATATTCATGAAATGATGCATTCTTATTAACCTGTATATCAAGTCAATTTTACCATGTGCAATTGGCTCATAATGTCTATGGTATCATTTTGTCACAGTGCTTTCAAATATTATCAGCAGTAAAGCAATCAAAATCATCATTGTTGGGGAAAGAATAAAGCAGGGTCGGCAAAATCACATACATGTATTGCCCAGCTGGTCAAAAAGGCTTAACAGAACAATACATTTTCCTTGAAATTTACCATTAACTATTTAACGAACAAAATTAGAACATAATTATATATGGCATTTACAGACAAGTAAATCAAAATCATATTGCTCCACCTGTAAAGCAAATTGATGATGCGGACCAATTGGGTTATTCTAACGATAATTGGTTGCAAGGTAAATCAAAAATCTTTGGTCTAACATCATCACATAGCATGTCTGATGTTTTTTTAAGGAAGAGATTCCCATGGGCAATATCACCTATTATGGCAATATTTTCTATTTAAGGAATATCAACTTGTCTTAGATAAACATTTCAATATCTATCTGCTATTTTCTGTGATCTTAACCAGTCAATTAGTAAGTTGTTTTGTGAAAAGATGAATAAAAGCTTAAGCAAAGGCATTTATATCCTTGAAAACTATAGCACACCTATAGCAGACAACTTTGAGGCCACTGTAACAACAGCCACTGTTTTGGTTGAGCATTTTCTTTTCTATTCAAAGGGTTTATCAACGAAGCCTTCAAGAAAATGACATTTGTTACTTTATCACCTTAACCAGAATTAAGACAAGCCACAAATCCCCGTTAAAGGTTGGAAGTTAAAACTTAATTTCTCGAAACTTCACAACAGCTGTACTGTTATATGTAGTTGACCTTGTTTGACGCCATCGGAAAATATTGAGAAATTTTCGCAAGATTGCCCCATCAGAAAATAATAGGCAATCTTCACATCAAATTATTTTGACTACTGTTATTATATGAAGCGCACTGAAGAATGGTCATTGAAAGCATAAATTATATCATCTTTTAATTCTTTTAATTTTAATTGTGTATACAGTGAATTAACAAGTGATTCAATAAAAAAGCATGATATCCTTCTCTTCTGTGAACAAGCACCTTTAATCTAACCCTTTACCAAACGCCAAATTTTTTACTGTCCCAAATTGAAATAGTTTGCATACGACATTTTAAAATGTAATGAAATTGAAAATTACTCTTCTGATAGGGCAGAAAACATTGCGGGAAAAGGAGAAATTGCTTGTAAACAGCAATTCTCCTTTATCCCCACAATTTTTTCTGGAGTCATCTGCGACAAGCTTGTAAAGTGTCTTTATTGTTTGCTAATGGGTTAAAGGAATGAGTACAGCATATGAGATCTAAATATTAAGTTATTTCAAATTGATTTAATTTGAAAAGAAATCTACAAAAATAGTGACGTTTCACTTTATACAGAAGCAATGCAATAAGAAAACTTATTGTTAGTAGCCAATAAATTGCTTTATTTTTTGATCGGATGGGAGAGGGAAAAGGTTATTGAGATGTCTAGCGTATATCGCCCTTGAATACTCTCAGTACACTGATCTTTGAGAATGCGATTGCGTAACCTGTCAGAACCGGTCAAAACTGAAACTTTCCATCGATTTAAAGGGACTTGTCCAACTTACTCTCTGAATCATTTTCTTCATTACACATAAACATCAAAATTCGACGCTGTCTGTCAAGTTCTTCTTGGCTGGCCTGTCCTGAATCCATTTTACAAGCCCATGCCCTTTCGGTCAAAACTGTCAATGAAATAGAAGCCAAAGATATTCTAGCGCACACTTTCCAACGCACACTTTCCCGCACACAACTTTCAGACACACTTACTGTCGACTTTTTAGCAGCTAGCACACAACTTCTTGCAGCCATTTTAGTAAAATATATTTACCTGACAACTCCAAAGAAACATTAAAATGAATCGAATCTCCATGTAATTGAGAAAGCATTCTTAAAAACACGTTATTTTTCAACAACATAGATATATATAACCGTTAGTAAACGCACTAAATTAATAACACATATAGCAGCCAGTTATCCGGGCCGCCATGGTTGTTTAAATTGGCTGCGATATGTTAAAACGTACCAGTTGATTCTTTTCTCAAAAATAACAGAATAGTTACCACAAATGCCCATATCTTCCATAGCCTTCCTCGATAGATATCGATTAAAACGGGTTAATTCGAAGGAGTTAATTAACATCTACAAATAAGTCATGGTCCCATGGGGTCACAAAAGCTGGCAAAAATAACTGCACCATGTAAAAATGTACCAGTTGATGTTTTTCTCCTAGAATAACATATTAGTCAACTGAATAAGCACAAATCTAGAATATCATCACCCAACAGAAATAGTTTGAAACAGTTTAAATCAAAGGAGAATTGTCCTGTCTACGAAATTGACATGGTCCCATGTTGTCACAAAAGTAAATCTAGATAGAACAACCATATCAAATGGGACCAATTGATGGTTTTCGCCAAATAAACCAAAAATATGCAGGCAAATTACCAAATTTTTAAGATAGCCTTCCCCGATAAAAATTGATTGAAACAGTTTTAAACAAAGGTAAAACACAATACCTACAAAATAGACATAGTCCCGTGGTGTCACAAAAGCTGGTTATGATAGCCCCACCATGACAAACGGGACCAGTTGATGGTTTTCGCCAAATTAACCCACCAGAAGCCTCAAAAATATCCAAAACTAAGATATCCTTCCCCGATAGAAATTGTTTGAAACAGTTTTATTCGATGGAGAAACACATTACCTACGAAATAGACATAGTCCCGTGGTGTCACAAAAGCTGGTTATGATAGCCCCACCATGACAAACGGGACCAGTTGATGGTTTTCGCCAAATTAACCGACCAGAAGCCTCAAAAATATCCAAAACTAAGATATCCTTCCCCGATAGAAATTGTTTGAAACAGTTTTAATCGATGGAGAAACACAATACCTACGAAATAGACATAGTCCCGTGGTGTCACAAAAGCTGGTTAAGATAGCCCCACCATGACAAAAGGGACCAATGGAGGTTTTCACCAAATTAACAGAACAAATGCCTGTAAACTACCCAAATCAAAGATCGCCTTCCCCGATAGAAATCGTTTGAAACAGTTTTAATCAATGGGGAAACACAATACCTACGAAATAGACAAAGTCTCGTGGTGTCACAAAAGCTGGTAAAGGTAGCCCCACCATGACAAAAGGGACCAATGGAGGTTTTGACCAAATTAACCGACCAAATGCCTCCAAAATATCCAAATCTAAGATAGCCTTTCCCGATAGAAATCGTTTGAAACAGTTTAAATCAAAGAAGAAACACAATACCTATGAAAGAGACATAGTCCCGTGGTGTCACAAAAGCTGGTTAAGATAGCCCCACCATGACAAAAGGGACCAGTAATGGTTTTAAACATTAACAGAACAGATGCCTCCAAAACATCCAAATCTAAGATAGCTTTCCCCGATAGAAATCGTTTGAAACAGTTTAAATCAAAGGAAAAACACAATACCTACGAAAAAGACATAGTCCCGTGGTGTCACAAAAGCTGGTTAAGATAGCCCCACCATAACAAAAGGGACCAGTAATGGTTTTCGCCAAATTAACAGAACAGATGCCTCGAACACATCCAAATCTAAGATAGCCTTCCCCGATAGAAATCGTTGGAAATAGTTTTAATTCAAGGAGAAACACAATACCTATGAACTATACATAGTCCTGTCTTGTCACAAAAGCTAGTTAAGGTAGCCCCACCATGACAAAAGGGACCAATTGAGGTTTTCGCCAAAATAGCCGAACAAATGCCTCGAAATATCCTAATCTAAGATAGCCTTCCCCGATAGAAATCGTTTGAAACGGTTTTAATCGATGAGGAAATGCAATACCTTCGAAATAGACATAGTCCCGCGGTGTCACAAAAGCTGGTTAAGATAGCCCCACCATGACAAAAGGGACCAATGGACGTTTTCACCAAATTAACAGAACATATGCCTGTAAACTACTCAAATCTAAGATAGCCTTCCCCGATAGAAATCGTTTGAAAAGTTTTAATTGACGGAGAAACACATTACCTACGAAATAGACATAGTCCCGTGGTGTCACAAAAGCTAGTTAAGGTAGCCCCACCATGACAAAAGGGCCCAGTAATGGTTTTCGCCAAATTAGCAGAACAGATGTCTCCAAAATATCCAAATCTAAGATAGCCTTCCCCGATAGAAATCGTTTGAAACAGTTTTAATCAAAGCAAAAACACAATACCTACGAAAAAGACATAGTCCTGTGGTGTCACAAAAGCTGGTTAAGGTAGCCCCACCATGACAAAAGGGACCAATTGAGGTTTTCGCCAAAATAGCCGAACAAATGCCTCGAAATATCCTAATCTAAGATAGCCTTCCCCGATAGAAATCGTTTGAAATGGTTTTAATCGATGAGGAAATGCAATACCTTCGAAATAGACATAGTCCCGCGGTGTCACAAAAGCTGGTTAAGATAGCCCCACCATGACAAAAGGGACCAATGGACGTTTTCACCAAATTAACAGAACATATGCCTGTAAACTACTCAAATCTAAGATAGCCTTCCCCGATAGAAATCGTTTGAAAAGTTTTAATTGACAGAGAAACACATTACCTACGAAATAGACATAGTCCCGTGGTGTCACAAGAGCTGGTTAAGGTAGCCCCACCATGACAAAAGGGACCAGTAATGGTTTTCGCCAAATTAACAGAACAGATGTCTCCAAAATATCCAAATCTAAGATAGCCGTCCCCGATAGAAATCGTTTGAAACAGTTTTAATCGATGAGGAAATGTAATACCTTCGAAATAGACATAGTCCCGTGGTGTCACAAAAGCTGGTTAAGATAGCCCCACCATGACAAAAGGGACCAGTAATGGTTTTCGCCAACTTAACAGAACAGATGCCTATAAACTACCCAAATCTAAGATAGCCTTCCCCGATAGAAATCGTTTGAAACAGTTTTAATCAAAGCAGAAACACAATACCTACGAAAAAGACATAGTCCTGTGGTGTCACAAAAGCTGGTTAAGGTAGCCCCACCATGACAAAAGGGACCAATTGAGGTTTTCGCCAAAATAGCCGAACAAATGCCTCGAAATATCCTAATCTAAGATAGCCTTCCCCGATAGAAATCGTTTGAAACGGTTTTAATCGATGAGGAAATGCAATACCTTCGAAATAGACATAGTCCCGCGGTGTCACAAAAGCTGGTTAAGATAGCCCCACCATGACAAAAGGGACCAATGGACGTTTTCACCAAATTAACAGAACATATGCCTGTAAACTACTCAAATCTAAGATAGCCTTCCCCGATAGAAATCGTTTGAAAAGTTTTAATTGAGGAAACACATTACCTACGAAATAGACATAGTCCCGTGGTGTCACAAAAGCTGGTTAAGATAGCCCCACCATGACCTTCGAAAAGGGACCAGTAATGGTTTTCGCCAACTTAACAGAACAGATGCCTATAAACTACCCAAATCTAAGATAGCCTTCCCCGATAGAAATCGTTTGAAACAGTTTTAATCAAAGCAGAAACACAATACCTACGAAAAAGACATAGTCCTGTGGTGTCACAAAAGCTGGTTAAGGTAGCCCCACCATGACAAAAGGGACCAATTGAGGTTTTCGCCAAAATAGCCGAACAAATGCCTCGAAATATCCTAATCTAAGATAGCCTTCCCCGATAGAAATCGTTTGAAACGGTTTTAATCGATGAGGAAATGCAATACCTTCGAAATAGACATAGTCCCGCGGTGTCACAAAAGCTGGTTAAGATAGCCCCACCATGACAAAAGGGACCAGTAATGGTTTTCACCAAATTAACAGAACATATGCCTGTAAACTACTCAAATCTAAGATAGCCTTCCCCGATAGAAATCGTTTGAAAAGTTTGAATTGACGGAGAAACACATTACCTACGAAAAAGACATAGTCCTGTGGTGTCACAAAAGCTAGTTAAGGTAGCCCCACCATGACAAAAGGGACCAGTAATGGTTTTCGCCAAATTAACAGAACAGATGTCTCCAAAATATCCAAATCTAAGATAGCCTTCCCCGATAGAAATCGTTTGAAACAGTTTTAATCGATGAGGAAATGTAATACCTTCGAAATAGACATAGTCCCGTGGTGTCACAAAAGCTGGTTAAGATAGCCCCACCATAACAAAATGGACCAGTAATGGTTTTCGCCAACTTAACAGAACAGATGCCTATAAACTACCCAAATCTAAGATAGCCTTCCCCGATAGAAATCGTTTGAAACAGTTTTAATCAAAGCAGAAACACAATACCTACGAAAAGAAAAAGACATAGTCCTGTGGTGTCACAAAAGCTTGTTAAGGTAGCCCCACCATGACAAAAGGGACCAATTGAGGTTTTCGCCAAAATAGCCGAACAAATGCCTCGAAATATCCTAATCTAAGATAGCCTTCCCCGATAGAAATCGTTTGAAACGGTTTTAATCGATGAGGAAATGCAATACCTTCGAAATAGACATAGTCCCGTGGTGTCACAAAAGCTGGTTAAGATAGCCCCACCATGACAAAAGGGACCAATGGACGTTTTCACCAAATTAACAGAACATATGCCTGTAAACTACTCAAATCTAAGATAGCCTTCCCCGATAGAAATCGTTTGAAAAGTTTTAATTGACGGAGAAACACATTACCTACGAAATAGACATAGTCCCGTGGTGTCACAAAAGCTAGTTAAGGTAGCCCCACCATGACAAAAGGGACCAGTAATGGTTTTCGCCAAATTAACAGAACAGATGTCTCGAAAATATCCAAATCTAAGATAGCCTTCCCCGATAGAAATCGTTTGAAACAGTTTTAATCGATGAGGAAATGTAATACCTTCGAAATAGACATAGTCCCGTGGTGTCACAAAAGCTGGTTAATATAGCCCCACCATGACAAAAGGGACCAGTAATGGTTTTCGCCAACTTAACAGAACAGATGCCTATAAGCTACCCAAATCTAAGATAGCCTTCCCCGATAGAAATCGTTTGAAACAGTTTTAATCAATGGGGAAACACTATACCTACGAAATAGACATAGTCCCGTGGTGTCACAAAAGCTGGTTAAGATAGCCCCACCATGACACAAGGGACCAGTAATGGTTTTCGCCAAATTAACAGAACAGATGCCTCCAAAACATCCAAATCTAAGAAAGGCTTCCCCGATAGAAATCGTTTGAAACAGTTTTAATCAAAGGAGAAACAAAGCACCTACGAAACAGACATAGTCCCGTGGTGTCACAAAAGCTGGTTAAGATAGCCCCACCATAACAAAAGGGACCAGTAATGGTTTTCGCCAAATTAACAGAACAGATGCCTCCAAAACATCCAAATCTAAGATAGCCTTCCCCGATAGAAATCGTTGGAAATAGTTTTAATTCAAAGAGAAACACAATACCTATGAAAATTACATAGTCCTGTGGTGTCACAAAAGCTAGTTAAGGTAGCCCCACCATGAAAAAAGGGACCAATTGAGGCTTTCGCCAAAATAACCGAACAGATGCCTCGAAATATTCTAATCTAAGATAGCCTTCCCCGATAGAAATCGTTTGAAACAGTTTTAATCGATGAGGAAATGCAATACCTACGAAATAGACACAGTCCCGTGGTGTCACAAAAGCTAGTTAAGGACGCCCCACCATGATAAAAGGGACCAATTGAGGTTTTCGCCAAAATAACCGATCAGATGCCTCGAAATATCCAAATCTAAGATAGCCTTCCTCGATAGAAATCGTTTGAAACACTTTTAATCGATGAGGAATTGCAATACCTTCGAAATAAACATAGTCCCGTGGTGTCACAAAAGCTGGTTAAGATAGCCCCAACATAACAAAAGGGACCAGTAATGGTTTTCGCCAAATTAACCGAACAGATGCCTGTAAACTACCCAAATCTAAGAGAGCCTTCCCCGATAGAAATTGTTTGAAACAGTTTTAATTCAAGGAGAAACATATTACCTACGAAATAGACATAATCCCATGGTGTCACAAAAGCTAGTTAAGGTAGCCCCACCATGACAAAAGGGACCAGTAATGGTTTTCGCCAAATTAATAGAACAGATGCCTGTAAACTACCCAAATCTAAGATAGCCTTCCCCGATAGAAATCGTTTGAAACAGTTTTAATTCAAGAAGGAACACATTACCTACGAAATAGACATAGTCTCGTGGTGTCACAAAAGCTAGTTAAGGAAGCCCCACCATGACAAAAGGGACCAATTGAGGTTTTCGCCAAAATAACCGAACAGATGCCTCGAAATATCCAAATCTAAGATAGCCTTCCCCGATAGAAATCGTTGGAAATAGTTTTAATTCAAGGAGAAACACAATACCTATGAAATAGAAATAGTCCTGTCTTGTCACAAAAGCTAGTTAATGTAGCCCCACCATGACAAAAGGGACCAGTAATGGTTTTCGCCAAATCAACAGAATAGATGCCTACAAAACATCCAAATCTAAGATAGCCTTCCCCGATAGAAATCGTTTGAAACAGTTTTAATCAAAGGAGAAACAAAGTACCTACAGAAAAGACATAGTCTCGTGGTGTCACAAAAGCTGGTTATGATAGCCCCACCATGACAAAAGGGACCCATGGAGGTTTTCACCAAATTAACAGAACATATGTCTGTAAACTACCCAAATCTAAGATAGCCTTCCCCGATAGAACTCTTTTGGAATCGATTTAATCAAATGAGAGGCAAAGTACCTACAGAATAGACATAGTCCCGTGGTGTCATAAAGGCTGATAACGATAGCCCCACCATAGCAGAAGGGACCTGTAATGGTTTTCGTCAAATTAACAGAACAGATGCCTCCAAAATATCCAAATCTAAATTAGCCTTCCCCGATAGAAATCGTTTGGAACGGTTTTAATCGATGAGGAAATACAATACCTACGAAATAAACATAGTCCCGTGGTGTCACAAAAGCTGGTTAAGATAGCCCCACCATGACAAAAGGGACCAATTGATGGTTTTTTCCAAATAAACAGAACAGATGCCTCCAAAACATCCAAATTCTTCTTAGCCTTCCCCGATAGAAATCGTTTGAAACAGTTTTAATCGATGGAGAAACACCATACCTACGAAATAAACATAGTCCCGTGGTGTCACAAAAGCTGTTAAAGGTAGCCCCACCAAGACAAAAGGGACCAACGGAGGTTTTCACCAAATTAACAGAACATATGCCTGTAAACTACTCAAATCTAAGATTAGCCTTCCCCGATAGAAATCGTTTGAAACAGTTTTAATCGAAAAAGAACTGACACATCTACAAAATAGACGGGACCCATGGAGTCACCAAACATGGATTTGATTACTGCTACATGTAAAAAGGGTCCAATTTTGTGAGACCGCATGGACCCGTCCATTTCGTCTTAGATTGATTATCTGCTCACACGATTCTTTTATTCTGTTGTCTTGGAGAAAAGTGAAAACCCATTGACTTGTACCTTTTTCACTTTGCAGCTATCTTTACTAGCTCTTGTAACAGCTTAGCTGTGTTGCAGCTCTTTTATTACACATTCGATTAAACCCATTTCAACTTCCTTCTATAGGGGAAGTTTAAGGTAGATTTTAGCAAAGTGTTTTCTGATTTTAGGCAAGAGTAATAGAATCTAAGGCTGCAATGGCAAAATCTATCATAGCCCTACACGGTAGAAATCAGTTGAAACAGGTGAAACAAAGAATTATGGGAACAGATACTAACCAGACATGGTGCTGTGTAGTTACAAAAGCCGTTCCAAGTATTCACACTATAATTCAATGCAAATCCAAATATGTTAATAAAGGTCTTACTCCGACCAAACTCGCTGGGAACGTAGAGGGTAACGTCCCGAGACAGAAAATATCACGTTTTCCCAGGTCATTACTTCCAAGACAAAATCCAAACTTACTCCGACCAAACTCGCTGGGAACGTAGAGGGTAACGTCCCGAGACAGAAAATATCACGTTTTCCCGGGACTTTTCATAGTAATGAAAAAGCAGCCGTTCCAAGTTTTCGCTCTATAATTTAATGCAAAATCCAAATGTGTTAATAAAGGTCTTACTCCGACCAAACTCGCTGGGAACGTAGATGGTAACGTCCCGAGACAGAAAATATCTCGTTTTCCCGCGACTTTTGCCTGAAAATGGAGAAGCAGCCGTTCCAAGTTTTCGCTCTATAATTCAATGCAAAATCCAAATATGTTAATAATGGTCTTATCCCGACCACACTCGTTGGATACGTAGAGGGTAACGTCTCGAGAAAGAAAATATCCCGGGACTTTTGCCTAGAAATGGAAAAGCAGCCGTTCCAAGTTTTCGCTCTATAGTTCAATGCACAACAGAAATCAGTTGTTAGTTTTCCTATCTTGAACGAACAAACTCGCTGAGTAGGTAGAGAGGAGCATCCCGAGACAGAAACTATCACGTTTTCCCGGGAATTTCGCTTAGAAATGGAAAAGCAGCCATTCCAAGTTTTTGCTCTATAATTCAATGCAAAACAGAAATTGAATCATATTTTGATGATAAATATTAATGGTATAAGTGAAAGATCCATCTGCGCATGAACAAGATTCTATTATATCACTCCTGATGCTGAAACCACCACACAATATTGTTATCATCAGCTAATACTCAAACATAAAAGATCCAGCCTATTTTGTCTGTAGCATTGATTATTTCATTTCATAGCCATGGTGCATTTATTAAAGGATATCTCTCCCAACAGGGAAGGAAGCAATTTAAAGGAATATATATTTGTCAAACCCAAAGGATCTCGCATTATAATGTTCCTATCCTCAATTGCCTTGAACAAAATTTTAATGCTCTCATTCAACCTATGAAAATCCTTCTTTCTAGATACATTTATCTACTTGGCAAATGCATCAATCATTAAGACAAATATTTTGTATGTATTGACAAAATAGACAAATAACTGACCCTAACAACAATCCTTGTTCAAGTGCCTACCTGCAAGTTTCACTTGTTTTGATATTAGACTGTGTTAAGACTAATTTTGGGATCAAACACCTTGTGAAAATCAAGTTTTAGTACCCTTTAATTGTCACAAAACACGGTTTAAAATTTTACAAATTTGCCTTTGATTAATTGGTTCTGTACAATTTCACCGAGTGTATTTAAGGCAAAACTCCTCCATAGCTCTATATGGTTGTATATCAGGAATAAAGGTTATAAACCCATTAATACTATCATGGCATTCTGCAAAAGATAATGAATAAGTGTCAATTTGCTTCACTCTATGAACTATATTTGGCAAAAAGATGCTTATTAAATAAAACTGAATAATTTGTAATCAAATTGTTTTCCATTCAATTATCCAATATTTATTCAACATACAGTCACAAGCAAGTACTGGTGCTGTATGTACTTACCTTCAATTTTGTTTCCTGTAAATATTTCTGAAATTATAACTTAAAAAATGTGCACATCAAAAGGAAACTTTAAAGGCATTGAAGTAACACTTTAAAGTTTCTTTATATTCCAAGGCAGTATCAAAAATAGTTACTGACTGTTCTATAAAATGTTTTTATCATAAGAGAGTGCAAAATTTCAATTATATTTGTTGGAGTGTAGATTGCCCATTACCAGGTTTGTTCTATTTAATACATATTTACAACAACCAAATTATGTTAACAGATCCCAATCCAATAGTTCACTGTGTTTCCCTATATCATTGTTTGGAGGAAATTTGAATGACTTCTGAAAATATACAGTTCCCCTCATGGGTGTCTTTTATGAATGCGATGAAGTTTAGAGTTACTTTCAAGAAACACTCATCATTTTCTCATTTAGACATTTTTATTTGCCATTTCCTCATCTCTTATTTTTCTCCTTTTCAAACCATGTGGGACCACCAGGCAATCTGTCCCTTTAGCACCAGCATTTTTGCAGCCTGGGGAGGGAATCGAACCCTCATACATGATTTTGAGCAAGGAATTTTGCAAATATATAATACTGAATTTTGGCAATAAAAACATCTAAATGTAAAATGTGATGTCTTAAGATTTGAAGAGAAATTGCTTTTACAAAAGGTTTTCTAAACTGTCAGCTGCAGTGTTTACACCAGCCCTGACTGTGTACTTTATTTCTATTCTAAAACGTAATAAAATTTATTTGGAAACCCCATTTCAGGGTAACTGATGTATAAAGGTATATCATACAGCAACATTTGTGTTCAGCATCTGTCATACTTTAAGAGATACCCCTGCACGTGACCTAAACAACATACATGAGTTAGTGTAAGGTTTAAAGATTTGTATTAAGAGCTGCTATATCTCAAAACGCTTGTGATGCTATGACCACAATCACTGGCATTGCTATGTTGATGAACCCTGTGGCTATTATGTCTACAGAGCCCTGTGTCACTTTGTTTACAAACCTGCCTAAGTCTTGTAACAATTGTGGTGCTATTTCTACAAACCCTGTTTTCCCCAACCTTTAACCCATTACCAAACAATAACGACATTTGACCACTTTGTTACAGACGACTCTGGAAAACATTGTGGGAAAAGTAAAAATTACTCTTAACGAACAATTTCTCCTTTTCCCACAATGTTTCTGCCCTTTCTGAAGATTATATTTTAATTACATCACATTTTGAAATGTCGTCTGCAAACCCCTCCCCTGGAAGGGATAAAACCCTAAATTGAAGTGTATGCCTTTGGTGAAAGGTAACCAATCCCCACTGAAAGCTGTACACCCCTCTGGTTGAAAGTAAACATCTCCGGTGGAAGGTGTAACTCTCTGGTGGAAAGTGTAGCCCTTTGGTTAAAGGTGTACCCCTCTAGTTGAAGGTGTAGCCCCCTGGTTGAAAGTGTAACCCTCTGGTTGAAGGTGTAGCCCTCTGGTGGAAGGTGAACACCTTTGATTAAAGGTGTACCCCTCTGGTTGAAGGTCCAGCCCTCTGGTTGAAAGTGTAGGCCTCTGGTTGAAAGTGTAGGCCTCTGGTTGAATGTGTAGCCCTCTGGTTGAAGGTTTAGCCCTCTGGTTGAAGGTGTAGACCTCTGGTTGAAAGTGTAGCCCTCTGGTTGAAGGTGTAGACCTCTGGTTGAAGGTGTAGACCTCTGGTTGAAGGTTTAACCCTCTGGTTGAAAGTGTAGGCCTCTGGTTGAAGGTGTAGCCCTCTGGTTGAAGGTGTAACCCTCTGGTTGAAGGTCCAACCCTCTGGTTGAAGGTGTAGGCCTCTGGTTGAAGGTGTAGCCCTCTGGTTGAAGGTGTAGACCTCTGGTTGAAGGTTTAGCCCTCTGGTTGAAGGTGAACACAAATATGTTAAAGGTGAACACCCCTCTGGTGGAAGGAGGTAGGTGTACAAGCTCCCAGTGGAAGGTAGGTGTTCAAGCCCCCCGTGGAAGGTAGGTGTTCAAGCCCCAGTGATCAATGTCATCTAGGTTATGGGTTATTCTGTATACGAGCACCAGCTTGGCCGTTTGTCTCCGTTGTTGTAGTGTCGGCCATCCAAGTACGGTTACCATTTGGCTGGTGCTGCTTGCACTGTGATAATCTCCCATAACAAACAGAGCTGTATGTCTCTGAACTGATTCTAATTGGTTGATATTCCTAGCTGAGTGAGGGTCCCAAGCCAAAGATGCATACTCCATGATTGGCCTAAAAAGCGTCTGGTATCATTTTGCTTTCACGCCTGTCGGCAGCTGGACAAGTTCCTCCTGAGGAAGGAGAGGCTATTATTGGCCTTCTTTGTAGTGGCATCTACATGGTCATTCCAAAGGAGTTTCTCGTGGATTGTAGTGCCAAGGTACTTTCCAGTAGGTACAGTGGCAAGGTAGTTTCCATGGATGGAGTAGCTCGTCTTGATCGGTTTCTGTTTCCGTGTTATCTTGATCATCTCACATTTATGTGAATTGAACTCCATCTGCCAGTCTGCTTCCCATTTTTTCCAGTTTCCGCAGGTCTTCTTGCAGGATGACTGTGTCTTAGATGGTCTTTATTCTTGTTCACCCTGAAGATGATAAACAAAACGATTGGAAAGAATACTTTAATCAATAGTTTGTTAAAAGAAGTAACAGGTTATTGACACAACATTGTAGCAAAGGTTATATTTAAATGTGGTAAATATGCAAACTTATATAAATTTCTTTATTTAAACTACCGTATATACTCGACTATAAGACCAGAGGTTGAAAATTCAGAAATTGGACAACGCAAGCCCTGCAGGGCGAGCGCTTTTTTCCAGTTCGGGGATAGAAATCAAGAGCTGATACTGAGAAGTGAACTTATGATACGCAAGCAGAAAGCGCTTAAAATTTGACAGACGATCATAAGCAGGGCTCACGCTGTCGGTCGCCAAATGCGCCAAATGCGAATATTATTTCATTCTGGCGCAAGATTTCCCGATTTGGCGAATTTGCTTGGCGGATGTTTTTTTTCATTCAACTTTATCATATTTCCACCTGTCCGGACATTACAGACAGTTTTATCTTTTGACACACTTAACAGTTTCTCCGAAACCCCAAATTTAATCCGCTAATTGTTATCCCCGTGTCAAACAATGCCTGAGGCGTGTATTAATCGGGTCTTTATTATGTGTAAACAACTCGACACACTTGATTGGTAGACTCGATGCGGTTGTTCCACGTAAACCGATTACTATTTACCGCATTCCGTCCAGTGTTTTATGATGCATGGTAGAATGCGAGAATTTAAAGAGAGTTAATTTGTAAAGTATTTTGATATTGACAGTTCGCTTCCTTCGTTTTTGCAACGGTACTATTCAAATTGCGATCCTCGATTATTAATCATTCAAATCATCATACCGGAGTCTTGACGAGAGTAAAAACAAATAGACCTAAGATCATGTTTACTTTTCATTTATCTATCGGACATTTCTAAAATGAATAACAAAACTGAGAATTCAGAATTGCATAGTCTTCAATATGATTTGATGTTATCTGAGATGAAAGATTCATTTTGATTTTGTCACTGAAAGCGAAGCCTTTAGTTATACCATCTTTGGTTTAAATTTGTTCAGAAGGGGAATGTCTTGGCTTTTTTTTTTTTTAATTTTTTTTAACATATTTTTATTAGCATTACACATTACATATTTATGACATTACAATTTTAATAAAAATGGTGAAACATAACAAACAGAAATAATTTACCAAGAGGATTTAACACATATGTACATATAACATGAAAAGTGTTTAAAATAAAGAAATTTTAATTAGTGCCATTTGCTCAGAATTTGGCTCCTACTTCTTAAGTTTGGCTCCTACTTTTGTCATTTGGCGAATGTGCTGGCGCAGACTTTTTTCCAGCCAGGGTGAGCCCTGATAAGAAATCTGTCAATATATAAAACCGCATCGCTAAGGTAAACAACTGATGACGTCACGGGCACTGTGTTTACTCCCATGCATTCGATTTGTGAAACACGGAGAATATAATACAATTCAAAACGGTTGATCAATACCGCATTTTATAGCGGAGTCCGTAGTTTTAAAAGTGAAACCTATGCACACAATTATTTGGAAATTAAACTTTACATATTTCGTGTCTACTCTTAAAAAACACCTCTTTCGTTGTTTGCATGGCGAAATGGTGAAATTTATGATCGCTCTGATTCATGGTAAGTAAACCTTGGTTACCAAACAAGCAGCCCTTATATTTTAGTCATTCAAGAATTTTCTGTTCACAGTAAATGGTAGTAAGACAAGTTCATCAAAAGAGGTGAAGAAATTTCAATAAATGATAAAGTTGACTAAACAATGTTTTAATTTTATTTCCACAATTTTATTCACATTCAATAAAACAGGCAAGGTCAGCAGAGTCATCCGTTTTTTTTCTTTCCTGAAAATGCAGGGCAAGTGGCTATGGTTGCAGGGCGAGTGAATTCCATGAACCACTTGCCCTATAGGGCGAGTGGCTCTAATATTTTTCAATACCTGAAGACGCATTTTTTTTACATAGATTTTGGATAACAAAGTGGGGGGTGCGTCTTATAAGCAAAGTCAATCAACATCACATAATTTTTCAGTGTCATTTTTGTTTATTTTACCTTTCTCTAGAGAGATTTGCAGGTTTGTTTACTTTTGTCCAACATGTTGCAAATGGCGGCCTTGTAAGTAAGGGAAGTAACTAGGATAGTTGGGAATATATACCGGTACAACTTAGGTACGGTCAATGAGTATTTTTCAAAATGAGAAGATTGGTAGAATATACCAGTTATTAGTTAAATTTATTATATCTTCTTATCTGTCAAGGTTTTAGTGACCATGGAAGGTCTGGACATTAAAACGGCGCCGACTTCCTAGGTGCATAAAATAACACTTACTATGTGTTTATAACACCGGATGTCAAACTGTGATGTACATTGTAAAAACAGAGATAAGGGTCATTATCTGACAGTTTGACATTATGCAATTTGATTAAACTAACAACTGTGTTTTAGCACCTTCCAATTTGCTGGATTGTCACAGTCTGATTGGATTATAATTATAGATAATTCTCCCGGATTAAACCGGATCATACCGGTCTTCCCTATTCCAACCCTCTGAAACTGAGGTAAATTTCACCACCTGTCAAAATGAAACTAGAGTGATATTAGGAGTTGCTTTTTTACTACAGCTAATATAGATTAATGATGAAGATTGACAGAATATTTTTGAATTAGTTGCTAATTAAAAAACATCATATCCCTAGATATCAAATAATGTGGGAAAGACAACGTTACAGTTAACAAAACCCTTGCATCATTCATCGGTGTATGATTAATCTGTACGATCATCAAAAAGTAGATGCGACTTATAGTTGAGTCAACGCTGAATTCCCCTAATCTTAGATCAAAGTAAGGAGTACGTCTTATAGGCAAGGGCGACTTATAGTCGAGTATATACGGTACATAATGTAAATCATGCATTGCATTTTGGTGAAGGTTAAACCAAATAAAGGCAAACACCATGGCTGATCATTTGAACAAGTTTTTGTATAGATCTGTACATATTCTATTGAGAAAAGTGTTTTTTATTACTACTAATTACCCTGAATAAATTTTGTCAATTGTTTAACAATAGAATTATCTTTTGTTTGTTTCAACTTATTATAGAAGGACTTTTGATGATGTAGATAATTTCAAAGAATTTTGACAATGATGGATTTTTTTCATAATACAAATTTTATCCCTCTATTTTATCATTGAATCATTTGCTGTGAAAGGTTTTTAATACTGGTTCAGAGAAAACATATACTTACAACATACAATTTGGTGAAGAGTAAATTCTACATAACAAGGTTTCAGTGCATGACAATACTGTAAGTGCTTCACATATATATATATGAAGTACTTACTGAAGTCTTGTGTTGAACCCTCATTTTGCATGGAGAGATTTTCGAATTCAAATTCTTTAGTTTGGTGGTTTAAATATTGCATGAACAGTATGTTCTGTGTCTTATTATCACATTACTGATATCGGTAGGATAGCTAAAACATGAGAGTATCTAGCGAGAACCACCAACCACACATACATGATAATGAGTCTTAGATGCCATGTTTGATTATGGTTTAACAACATTTTCAACATAATGTTTCAGTTGTGTCAGTAGACATATCCCTGTTTGTTCCTATTATTTCCTCATCAGTCCCTGCAAATAAACCTTCTAAGCCACTGATCACTTACCCAATACAAACATTGTTGCTCTGTGGTTTAGTCAAAATAAAATAATTCAACATGAAGAAGCGTTGGTATCTAGACAATGGCTATTTCTTTAAAATTGGAGTGCCTTCTGACAGGATACTGCTTCCTTGCCACGTGTTACTGATACAATACAATGGGTCCTGCGTGGCTCAGTGGTTAAGGTGGTGGACCCGGAACACAGGGGTCCCGGGTTCGAGCCCCATCGAGGCCATTTAGTTTCGTGGGAGTGGCCTTTGGCAAGTCACTTCAGAGCCCTAGCCTAGTACTAGTGCATCCAGGAAAGTCGTTTCAGAACTGAAAAATGTAGGAACAGCCCCGACGAAGAGGACCCATATGGGACCTGTGTTGGGTAATGACACTAAGCTAAGCTAATACAAAGGGAACCTATGTTATACAAATCCAGAATTAGCACTGTTCATAAACTGAAAGAAAAAATCTCTTTCGCCCGCTTTAGGCTTTGCCTATTATCATATTACAAATATCAAAGAAAAATGAAAAGAAAAGGAGGATGGGGTTTAATAGTACCTTTGTAATATTAAGGTTATCCTACCCTTATTCTTTTTCCACGAAAACTAGTGAAATTTACGAAAATGTTGTTACTTACAACGTGTCATCTATGAGTATGACTAAAGATCAATAAATTATGTAAACAGTAGTTGTTATCAAAGCCACATATGGTTAATTGTTGATAAAAGTTTTTATTTACCATTTTTTCCTTTTAATTTTCTTAAGTCGCAGCGTGCAGCGCAAAATTCAGTAAGGGAGAGAGAGCGCATGCGCGGCCAGAGCTGAAAGTTATATCCGGTCTTATATTTCCGGTCGTTGGAAAAAGTAGTGCGGGAAAGTGTGCGCTAGCTTCTGTTTATTGAAATAGAAAATAGAACCGGAAGTTGTATGAGCTACGATAGTGCCACTAGATGGCGTTTCGCGCCAGAATAATCAACTTGTAATGGTGGACGTTATGCATATTTACTGTCAAAATTTTCGGTCATCGTAGTTCAATTGGACGTGGATGTTACCTTAAACGACGAAAGGGACGATTCTTTTTTGTTTGGTAGATAATGTAGACAAGGTAAATATTTCGATACTAACTCTAGTAATTGATAAATGGACGAATCATGTACGCAACGGCATTTGTTTTGATGTTTGGAAGAAACTGTTGTGTAGGATTTTTTTTCCGAGGTGCATTTTCACTTTGGAATTTTAATTTCTGGACAACTTGTCAGTGGTTAACTGTGCTTTATTGAACAAATAAACAGTAATTCAGATGAACTTTTATCACATCTTAAGCCATATATTGTCGAATGAGACGGTGTTAATTGAGGATGTTGATTATCTAGGTCACTATTTATAGATCAATTGGGGAAGTTAAGCATGTTACACAGTGTCCATTTTTAATTGTGGCATATTTTTAATTCTCATGTAATCTTATGGCATGATGAAATTGCACATAAATATGTATATCTTGTGACAGATAGCGTGCATTTAAAAGTGTCCACACTTATCAAATGTTTCATTATTGGTAATATAATGCTGTATTGACAATTTGACAGTGTTATGATGAAAAAATAAGATTGACCAAATATGTCTGTGTCTGCTCTCTTCATTTAGAGTTTTGATTTGACCCAGAGGACACAATGTCAGATGCTATATCTTATAATGTAAATCAGTAATGATGTTCAATTCTGACTTAACAGTTTGAAATGTAAACATTGAATTATTCTACTGTCAAAGATTGATTAGGATAAATGATGAAAAGTCTGGTTGTGCGTTTTGTTTAGTTTAAACTTATTT
This sequence comes from Cerastoderma edule, assembly GCA_947846245.1. Classification (NCBI taxonomy): domain Eukaryota; kingdom Metazoa; phylum Mollusca; class Bivalvia; order Cardiida; family Cardiidae; genus Cerastoderma; species Cerastoderma edule. The sequence goes on along the minus strand of OX401405.1, from coordinate 15,429,863 downwards.
ATTTTACATTGATTGTGAAGCAAGATCTTACAACTTATATTAATCTTTAATTCTGCGTAAAATTTCACCATGACATTCCTGACGTCCAAGGACCGGCAGGTCAAATTGTTGTTATCTTCACTAAACGGAGTAAATAAATAACGTCATCCCATTGGTTAAGAAAACAATGATAATTGCCGAATCAATCGAATTTATTTTGACAACCAATGGGATTACGTTATTTATTTACTCCGATTAGAAAAAGTAATGGCCGACTCCAAACGTCAAACAGTGAATATTTATTGTTAATATCGCAAATGTGAATTGTGTGTCCGATGCCCGATGTTGTAACCGCATCATATCGAAAGAGAATGGACATATCTTTCGAAGGTATGTGGCTTTTGGATATTTTCGGGGAGGAATTAGTGAAAATTTGCTAAAAACTACCGGTTTCGTGCATCCGTCCGTGGACGTCAGGAATGTCATGGTGAAATTTTACGCAGAATTTTGTGAAACTCTTTGCTGTTTCTGATTGCATTGACGGATTTTGATAAAACAAAAAGTGTTTTTGAAAAGAAAAATCATTCCTAGACACGATTCAGTAGAGATTTTTGAGATCCTGTCAATTTTAAGTGACTTTCAGGTGATTAGTAACTTTCTCATCTTACAGTTACTGATTGTGAAAATAAATTGACATTGTGTAGATCAACTTTCTGCTTTTCTAACTTTTGAACCTTTGATTTGTAGTGTTGTCATCTATTTCACCTTCAAAATTTAGAGAATATTATCAGTGTTTAAGTATATTTGAAGGCCTCAGATTGCACTCCGATATGCTAAAATCCAGGAGCTTCCGGGGGCCTCCGGCCCCCTGGACCCCCAGCCAGGACGTTGCCCTGTACCCACCGGGGGACCTGCGGCCCCCAGCTTGAAATTTCAGTATTTTCATTTTTCTGAACTTTTACCCATGTATCCAGATTACGAATAATAATGCAGCTATTCAGTACCTTTCTCTTGCTATTCACACCTACCTTATTTTTGATTGACTGATTATGATATGGATTCTCTTTATTTCTAATGGGTTCTTTTCATCACATGCAAACCGAAGAATGGTTGCAGGGCATGCAGCGTCAATTGTCATTAATTGTCCCATTAATTGGAATCCGTAATAAATAGGCTAATCATAAGCCAGTTACAACAAAAGGGATCATACAAAATTATAACAAACTGATATGTATTATTTTATAGATAAATTTCTTAAAAGAAACAAATTGAGACCGTCACGTTGTGATAAGCTTAAACCCAGTTTTATTAGAGAAAAGAGAAGCTCTTTTTATATGTGGTTGTTTTGTTAATTATTTGATTAAGTTTTATTCTGAAATTCATTCATATGGTCGCCTATTTGCGTCAATTGCCTTTGGATAGCTAACTTTAGCATCCATGACTAAAAGCTCAAAGTTTAAAGAAATATGTAAGAATTTGTCATTTATTATATGCTATAATTCTTATTGAATTATAGAATGATTACGAATTGACTTCTTAAAAATAAGTATGGGTACGAATTGGCCAAATTTGGGTGGTTACGAATTGGTTTGGGTACGAATTGACCGGGAAGCATTTAGATCACTCATTAGTTTGTTTTGCAAGAACGTGTTATGGTATTGCAATAATGAATGATTTTATGCTCTCAGTCTGCAATCAAATGATTAGTCATAGATGAGGAAAGGTACGTAAGCCCTCAACTTTATCTGATTAGTTGTGTTCATATAAGAGTAAGTTGAACCTCAGTAGCTCAGTCTGTTGAGATGTTGTAAAATAAATTGAGGGCCACAGTTGGGCACGTGTTAGGTGTTCTTATCTTGGTCAACATGTATCTCTAGATGACATACTTCATTAGACTGCTTTTTTATGCTGAGCAAACAACATCCATCTGAACATATTGTTCATAAATACAGGGATTTCTTTCCTTGAATTGGGAATAGACCCAGGCCTGTTGAATGAGTAAGTTTTATCACTGAAATTGCGGGATTGTGGGGCCAAAAAGTTGGTATGAATTCGAATTTTTGGGAAAACTGAATAATTGTTAAAGAAATCTCTAATTGGGTATGGGAGGTACCTTTTAGAGGTAAAGATAGGTCAAATCACCGTAAGACATAGATGGTGTCACTGAGAAACAAGTAAACATGGTAGAAACTTTAGGAATTTGAAATACTTTGTTCAATGGTAATTACTTTTTGAGGTCAGGAAAGCATACAATCTGAAATATATCTTAATGGTGAATGTATTTCTTTCAGAAGTTGAATAACCATGAAGGGTTGGCCTTGTAGGATTTGTGGAAAGGTTTTTGCCAGCTATGGGAATGTACAGCAACACAGACAGGTCCATTCAGTTGTCAGGCCCTACATCTGTAGAACAGACTCCTGTCACAAGGTAATTATTTCTTCATTTATGACCAAGAATTTACCAATATGGCATAGGTATTAGAAGACATTTATGATCAGTTAGAGAAATTGACAGTGTCTCACCGGGACATTGAGCTGTTTAACTATCTTAGGAAATAACCAGGTTAATCTTCCAAAGCATTTGAATTTTCTGACACGTAATTGCTTGAAAAGTTTTAGAGGTCAGTTGGTTTGTATTAAAGCGCTTTATGTCCTTCTACATCAGCCTTTGTAGGATAGAACAGGCTGAGCTAACATTAACTTTTTAAGGCACTTGCCAATTTGGGCAAGTTGCTGGAAAGTCAACCTGTTCAAGCACAAATTTTAACTTGTGTTGACCTTGTGGTGAAAATGTGTTGTAAATAATTAAAATGTTCAGTTGTTCTTTATGAAGATGATTGAATGTTGTAGATAGTAAAATTGATCATAATTGGTTGATTGTATAAATTGTATACACATACATTCTAATTGTAGCAGGTGACTTATTAATTGAAGCATTTAACAGCTTAAAACATCTGAAGAAGATATATTTATCTATAATTGGATACAAAACAAAAACAGACAACACCATCACAAATTTTTGCAGTTCTTAGGCATGATACATGTAATACAACTGAAATATTTTAATGATGCATGTATCTATGTCTCAAGAAACAAGACTATAACAGAATTAATTTTTGCAATCAGAAAAACAACCACACGGTACAGCCTCTGCAAATCAATGTTTTATGTCCTGGACAAAAGGTTAAGTGTTGGTGTTGCGCCTTTCTGAGTGATTCAAATGACATGTTACCAAGATCTTTTAGAATATTTTTTCACAGATTTTTAAAATGAAGATATTGTTTAGAAATTCCCTCCTTTAAACATTGTACTTAAACCCATTACTGCACATGTGAATTTGTGATTGCTCCAAGTTGAGTTGACAGAAGAAAAAAATAAGGCCATAAGAATCTACATAATATCAAGTAGAAACCATCAGGACTAAAGTATAATTTTCTCATTAGCAGCAAGTTTCAGTTACTTTTAGAGTCTTTTGCAGCATATCGAGGGTTCAATGCAAGACTATAGTAAGTGCTTCATAAACATGAAGCACTTACTGTAGTATTGCATTGAACACTCAATATGCAGAGAAGTAAGTTTTGAATAGTTCAAGGTTTATTAACTTTGCAGCAGGCCATGTTTTGCACACATACATGTTGTACTTACTTTCTGCCTGTTATTTTGGTTGGCATTTAGGGCAGCTCTGTTGTTAGACCCATTAATTTCCTTTTGATGTAATTACCTCCATAAAAAGATAACTTAAAACTAGATCTTGAAATTTATTAATTTAAATGTCCTCCTGTGCACTGCTGCTGCAGATCACACATATTACAATTCTAACTTTATAGTTAAGACTCATTTGAAAATGTTTTTGATGAATTGACCAATGAATAAGAATTGAAATATCATGCATGTGTTGGAACTTTCCCTGATATATCCGTGCATTTCAGGGTTTGATTTAAACACTATTGGTTTTGACAACTATTTGTAGGTTAGTACAAGCTAAACTAAGTCAGGTGCGGCAAAATTAACTGTCTATTATCTCTATATTGTCCAGTTTGTCCAAAAGGCATAACAGACAAATTAATTTTTACTGAAAATCACTACCTAACCATTAGACAGACAAGTGCAGAAAAAGATTTGGTATTTACGCATAAATTGATAAAAATAGGTTTTGCCACTCCTGCTAGCAGTTGTTAGACTGTTACTAAGGTTGGTTTTAACTGTTATTTTTTTTTTCCTGAGGCAGCAATGTTTTATAAAAGTGTTTCAGTTAAGTTGTTATGTCTCAGGAGTGTGGGGATTTAAGGCTGTCTTATGTTATTGTTTTGTTTCCAGTCATGAATAAATATGTTTTCTAAAATTGTTTTAAGCAATTATTCATCTATTATTCACGAGAGGCTTGATTGAACTAAAATGAAGTTGGCAGTAAATACAAGCTGTAATAAATGGTGATGATATACTTTATGATTCTATCCGTCCATCTATTTGATGTACAATTACAAGTTCAAGTTCAAACATTTTATTAGCATAACATAAATTTACATGTTGTTGCTACATACATGTATACATTTACATACACATGCAATATATAATTATAATTAAGTTAAATTGATTAATAATCATACTATAATGGAGGCTTGTGTGGCATAGCTATATTCAAAATCACATATTATGGTATTAGCTTATAAACAAAGTTTGCATAAAACGTTCTTTTTTCGGCTGTTCATTAAAATTTTTAATTTGTTATAAGTTGGCCATGTATAGTAAAATTTTGGTAACAAGGTTTTTCTGAGATCACGATGTTTTGGACAAATCATTAAGAAATGGAATTCATTTTCATTACAAATATGATACATTTCAATCTTGAATCATGTATTGTCAGTTAACACTTAGGACAAGCAAGAGTCATGTCTGGATAACTTAACTCTTCATCAAATTATTCTAAAAGTTAATGTTCAGCCCTATCTTTGTAGCAGAGAACATTCAAACTCAATGGTTCTGTAAGAATTTTTCTATAATAACCCAATGATTCTTAATTTGCCACAATGAATTCAGTGTAATTTGTTTTGTTTTTCACATAGAATTTGATATTTTATATGAAGTTCTTCACTATTGTAAATATTTTGTGGTCTTGGCTTTTACTAACAATTTAAATTTTAAACCTTCCTATTTTTCTATAGGTATTTTCAGTGATTTTTTTCTAGATTAAATCAATGGGTTTTTTCGACCAAAACTTCAAGTAATGAGTTTTTGGGAAATTTAATGAGATTTTTTGGGCCAAAAATGATCACTGTTTTTTTTTGTGTTCTCTTTGCAGTCTTTCTCATTGCTGTCGGGGTACCAAGCTCATAGCAGATGGCACACAAATAGAAGACCATATGAATGCAGATTGTGTGGCAAGAAATTTGTACATCGAAATCATAAACTTTCACACAGGTGTGGAATAGGTCTGAGAAAGTTGTACTACTGCCATGTGTGCCCGCAGATATTCAGAGAAATCCTGTCTTTGGCATACCATGTCCGTCACAAACACTCTAAGGCTCTGTGTACCACAAAAAGGGTTTGTAGTAAACCTGCAGTATCGAAGAAACCCAAAGTGCAAGATTTGAACAATAAAAAAGCGGATACCAAAATTCTGCTCAAAATCACAGCTGGGAAATCAATGACAATTATCTCTCCAATGAAAAAATCAACATCTAGTCATGGTAAGAAGAAGAAAGACAAAGCCAAGAAATCAAAGCGGAAGCAGAAGGAGGACTCGCCAAAAAATAGCATTATTCTCTCCATTAAGAAAGGGTCAGTAAAAATGTCAAGTGAAACAAAGCTGAAAACTCCAAAACAAGATTGTTTTAAAAGCTTAAATGGACAAGTGAATAGAGTTGTGGAATCATGTGATAAAGGTAGTAAACTAAAAATGAAAATTAAAACATTGACAGATAAAAGTGCTTCTCCATTATCCAATGAAATAGTCAACAGATATTCTTATCCCTCTAGTCCAAGTCATGCCAGGAAACCAAAGAAAGTGACTACAAAGTGCAGTTCAGATACTGAACATAAAGTTGCAAGTGTACTTAGTGACAGTATTGCTGAAGAGTCAAGAGTTAGGAATGGTATTGTGATAGTTAAGGATAAATCTGGGAAATTCCTCGCCGAGCAATTGCAAAGCACAAAGGCTAAAAAGAGAGAGAACGTGTTTGACAGTTTTAGTGATCCTGGACTTTGGAAAGTGTTACCTAGTCCAAGACATGATTCATCATTAGATTATCTGAAATTAAAACTTTCTCCTCAGAAACCTCTCCGATTAGACTCAGGTATTGATTTGCCATGTGACAAAGGTAGATATTTGGATGTTGGTGTGCCTGGCAAGTCTCTCAAAGTAGAGAACTACAGTGAAGACTCTGATGTGTTTGAAGCATCCCCTGGTGTTGACAAGGATTCAGATCCTGGTATGCAGAATGTGAATGACTCTGGTATTGAGATTCTCAGTAGTTCCTCTTATAATCGCAGCAATGGAAACTCAGTGCGCTCTGTTCTCTTGGATGATAATTCACCGACCTATTTCCCAACGGAAGACTCTCTCCTCTCTCTGGATTCTCCTGTGACCGATATCCACCTCAAACCGGATCAATCGATTTGTGCAAAATGTGGGGGTTCATTAATGGAGACAAACAATAATACTCATTCCCCAAGAAAGTGTCGCTGTAGTAACTCCTTGGTAAACTCACCGTCTCAGGCTCCTTCACCGCTGAAATCATCCACTCATATAGCATCTCAGGACAATCAAACACGCTCTCCTGCTGTCTCTCATCTTCTTAATGTGGATATAAGTCATTGTGATGACAGCTTTGAAATTCATGGAAGAAGCAACAAAGGCACGCCAGATGATAGTGACATTATTGTACTCGGTGAAAGTGATGGGATTCGTCAAGTAGATACAAAGAAAGTGTCGGAATATGAGGATGTAGAGATAATAAGAAATAAAACGCAGAGTGACTTGAAATTGAGATTGAAATTGAAAACAAGAAAGACCTCAGTTTCTAAAAATACAAAGGCTGTTAAAGTGGACAATGATAGGGATGAGTCAATAGTTTACACAGAGATGGAGAATGAAAATATGATCAACAGCTCTGAGCCTTCTCAAACGGCCAATACTGAACCCGAGTGTGACAAAAGAACAAGTTCTGAATTCAAGGACGATTCTGTATACAGTGCATCTTTCTCAGGTAGTGATGCTGCACCAGTGTTAACTAAAGAGGAAGCTATGGTGTCTTATAAAGGTACAGAACTGCAGTGTGTGACTGGGGTAGATTTTCCTACAAAATCAGTTTCTAGTAAAATAGAACTTGGTCGCTTCGATGACCCAACAAATGACTTTGACGTGTGCCATAAGTTGAAAGCTGTCCAGCATACAACTGAAAATATAAAAAAAGATAATGAACTGTGCAAAGAAGTGAAAGGTCTGTTTAAAGGTGACAATGAAAAAGACCTCATATCATGTGATCTTCAGGCAATAGATGGAAAGGAACAAGTTACAAATAAGGACCCTGATAAAAAAGAAATGGACATGACCAGAAAAAGGACAAAGTCTGAGCCATGCGAAGAAGAAGGAAAGGAGAAACAAATTAGTAACAATGAAATTAAAAATACACCATGTATTCAGTTTTTAACAGAAGACTCAACACCAAACAATCCTTGCAAAAAGGAAGTGAAAAAGAAGCCTCTTTTTAAATCAAAGAATAAGAAACAGTCTTTGAGTTGTGAGGGTAATGACAATATCTTGGACAAAGTTATAGAAGCTGGTGTAACTACTGAGTCCAAAGGACATGAAATAGGTCAGCTCAATCATGTAAGGAAGAAAAAGCCTATTTTTAAGAAAAGATCGTGTAGTGGGGATTCAACTGAGCTTGGCAGTAAACCAGAAACATTTTCAAAGTTACCAGAGCAGGTATCTAAGGCAGATTCCGTTTTCTTAAAAGACACACACAATGTTGAAACAAAGAATATGACTGACAAAATAAGTATATTACCGGACATCAATTCAGGGACAGAATCTATTTTAGTTGACAAAAAGCCTCTGAATAATGACAAACAAAAACCAACACAAGCATCGGATCCTTCTTCTTTAACTTTAAATCTAGATGTTCAAGGTAGTACACCGCAGTTAGAGGACAGTGATAGTTTGTTGCAGATTCCATGTACAGACAGTAAAGCCCAGTCCACCAAAGATTCTAGCAAGAAGTCATGTACTTCACCCCTGGATCTATTTCAACAACAGTTTTTGTCATTTTTGTCATCAAACAAAGACAAGCCAAAAGATCATCCATCCTGGGTGAAGGGCAAGGAAGAAAAAACAAAGAACTCGCCTGACAAAGATTATATGAATGCAGAACCATGCAATGAAAAACTTCATAAAAAAGCAGAACTTTGTAATACAATCGACAATATTTCTGTTACTTTCGAGGGTAATCTTAAGAATAAGGCAATATCTGAACAAAAGAAAGACAAGTTGTCTTTAAAAAAGACAAAACCGGCAGGAAAGGAAAAAGTGAAACAAACTGCTGGGAATAAACATTGCATTAACAAAGTTCAATCAAAGAAGAAAGATCATGAAAAAGAAAAGGGTCATAAAGATAATTTGTTTGATATCCAGAATATTAAAGACAAAACAAAGGACATATCAAAGCCAAGTAAAGTACACAGCCAGGGTCTGATTTCATTTGGTTTGAGTAACACATCAGATAAGAAATCAAACATCGATCGTTCACACTTGGAAACTAGAACAGACAGTTTATCCTGGCTTAAGATATTTTCAGAAAGTATAGAAAACAAATCTGCTGCAATCAAAGATAACCACAATTCAAGTGAAGAAATAACCGATTTCTCTGCCGATCTTGCTGCAATTAACAACAAAATGGATGTTTCTGATGATGAGCTAAATAACTTGGATGTTGATCATGTATTTAAGTCATCAAACTTGGCTTCTTTACAGCCCATAGCATTAGGAGATAGAAATGTCAAAAAGCACAAAACTCAGACTAAAAGACCACAGAAAGCCAAGCGCTCCATTGGGCCCTTTAAAGGAGTAAAAAGGGATTTTGAAAGTGACTCCGAATTTTCAGACAACAGTTCTTATTCAGGCTCAGTTGGGTTAGGTACTAATGCTGAGTTAGACACAGACTACAACCCATTTCATGATTCTGACGGAGACTTTGATGTTGGCCCTACTCTTTCAAAACGGACAGGAAGAAAGAAGCTGGGCAATAAACATTTCTTTGATGACAGTGATTCTGATGACTTTACAAATCTTAAGATAAAGAAAGTTGATGAAAAGGTTAACTCCTCAAGGACTAAGCGCTTAAAGCAAGGTCAGAAAAGTTGTTGCCCATGTTGTATAGGATCACCAGAAAAGATCTCAAAGGAATATCATCCACATCACGCATATACACTGCCAAAGAACTCGAAGCAATTTGTGAAAAGTTCAATGAAGTTACTTGAACTTCAGGCAAAAATTCATCAATTATTCTTGTCATTGTTTCCTGACTGTGCAGAGATAATATCCAATTCAAAAATTGGAACAGAGGAATTTGAAGTGCTAATTGATGAGGTGTTAGGTAGTTTAGAAGACCAAGATATCAGTTTTGAGGAATCTTCTGTAGATCGGACTCATAGTTACATGGAGGGGCTATATACCTGTGAAAATAGTGAGTTTTGCAATACACATAATCAAATTGATCCAAATGATTTTCTACAAACAGGATCTTCTTTCCATAAGTGTATTAGGACCAAAGAAAATTTCATTGAAAAAGAGAGTGAATGTAACACAGAGGAAAATGGTGAATGCTGCAGAAAAGGTGTCTGTTCTTCAAGTAAAGCCTTTATAGGACCATCGTGTGACATCAACAAATACCATCAACGAAGTGCTACAATAGATCTCCATAATCCAAATTGTGCAATTGAATCATTTAGTGGTTTCAAAGGCGCGTTTCACTCTGTAAGTGAACCTGATCTCCAGTCGCCATCAGGAAGTTTTCATCCAAGTCTACCCATGGAACCGCCGTGGAATGATGTAGAAAATATGTCGTGTGAGGATGCAAGTGAATTTGGTGTGGATAGTGACATTACTATTACAATTGATCTAAATGCAGCTAAAGTGTCGTTATGTCGTGACCCGAAAAACTGTCTTGAAAGGCTTCATAACAGGATTGCTAGACTTGTCCAGTGTCTCTTACCAAAGTTGAAGTTGAAAAAGACATTTTTCCGGAACATTGATAACTTACATTTCTTATTGGATCTTTTAATAACAGCTAATTTACCAGGCTCATCTACAAATTTACCATTGTCTGATGACGAAACAGATACCAAGATGATAGGCTTATCAACAAATCCAGGTGTGAGGAAATTAGACTTTTTAGATATAGATGATAACTGTTTTTCTGATGGTTTCACAAATGCAAACATGTCATATAAAAGTGTGAATCTATCTAAGTCAGAGGGTGTGTTTTCTGGAACAAAACTGATTAAGGGAAATCATTCAAATCCTGAGGAAAGAGTTCCACTTCTATCAAAATTCCAAGATGAATTTGAACAGGAAATAAAATCCCATCGAGAGTCATTGAAAAAAGATGTTTTTGATAGCCATACAAATTCTGATAACATTGATCAAACAAACCGCCAAACAAGTCTTCAAAAGGCAAAGGAAGTGTTGACGGCTATTAAGACAATTGAGACACTGAATAAAGGTAAACAAAAACCAAGACCAAGGCGGGACCCTAGGTTAAGAAAAAATGAGGCAGAGTCAAGAAAGCTTTTTGTACAAGAAAAGATTCTAAATAACCAGAACTCTACAATTGTGTGCCATGCCAGTCCTAAGAAATCAAAGAAAATTGTTCGAAAGTCACGCAAAAAAAATAAGGATTCTCAAAATTCAAAAGAGAGTTTTCTCTCTGGACTTGATCTTGGTGAAATTTCTCCGCAACAAACACAACCTGATGTGAAGGCTGCGGTTCAGGATGGTGATGAAACATTACAATATAACAATGAAGATACTGACTCTAAACAGGTCATTGAAAGGAGTAAAAATGATATGGAAGACATCAAAGACCTAGGTGAAGTACTTACACATAAACCGGAAGGTGACAGCACCACAGGTGAAGATTCAAGTACTTTAGACATTTTACAAAGTAATGAAGATGTGAAGAAAGAACCCAAAGTTGTGGAAAATGAAACTGAAGTTTCAGAACAGAAAGATCTGTCTACAGCGGATGAAGAGAGCAGGCGGACAGCAGATCAAGCAGAACACAACAAGGATAGCCTAGTTCCAGAGGATTCAGATTCACGACAGAAATCTGGAGAAAAGAACATCTTTGAACTCATGCAACCTTCATGAGCAGCTATAGTTAATGAATTATGAGAGTTGTTTCTATATCTTTGTCAATTGTAGCATACTGTACTTAAATGGGTCAAATTCCTCCATATGTGTCTATTTATTTTTTCACAATTCACAGGATTGCTGAATAAAGCATTATGGTAAAGAAAGAAATTGTTTGAGATATTCTGTTTCTTCTTTTATTGCAATGTTTTATTCAATTCATCATGAAAATACTTTTATTTAAATGGATTGTGTGCACAGGTTGTCTTCTTTAGTAAATTTTTATAAATGAACAATTTTTCTCAAGCATAATGGCCAATAATGAACACCTTTTGTTCATACTGTTTTCAAATTTACTTGGCTTTCTATCCATGCAAATGCTTCTTTTCTCAGTTTCTTTGATTGCGTTTTGTGTTTCTGTGCTACTTAAACAGCTAATTTGGTTGCCATCATATTCTCTTTTTATTAAACATAGAATTGTTGAAAACATGGAATTTCTTTCTTTCTACTTAAAAAGGATATTAAAGATACTCAACTCATCGATGACTTATGATGTCATTATGACAAAAGAAGAAATAAAAAAGATCTGTTTCAAGGTTGACCGTATTTAAAGATAGTAATATGGAATGGGTTGAGAGCAATTGGATATTAACCTTTTATCATTAAGGCTTCCATTTAAGTTTTCATTTCTGTCTCTTTGGTATTTTCTTTAAGAATTTTAACAAAAAGAGAAATTGCATGTGATTAGCAGCTATTCCTTTTTGTTCAAATATTTACACAGGCTCTTTTTTTTCACATCAGTATACCTACATGTTACCTTTGAGTTATGTAATGGATGGAAGTAGAAATATTATAACATACATGTGTATTTAAGTTCACAAGTGTTAAGTTATTTGTTCAAATGGTAATCAACATTGCCTTAACATGCTCAAAGAATGTTTCCAGTATAGCGTTTTTGTTTTGTATATATATGCGATGAGGTGTTTGCAAATTTTATCAATCTGTTAGATATTTGAATTGTTTTCAATTGTTAGTGTGTATAAAGATATATTGTTATTTGATGTGTGGTTGAAAATCCTTGGTATGCTTTAACACATTACCATCTAACACAATATTTTTGTGTCTTATAGCAGACGCCTTTCAAAAAGCATTGTGGCAAAAGGAGAAATTGCTTGTCACAAGCAATTTCTCCTTTTACCACATAGCTTTGTCAATCTATTTGCATATAACATCAGCAGAACTGAAAGGTTTTTGACTTGTTCACAAAGCTTTTTTAAAGCCATCTGCATCAAGTAAAATAAAAAAAAATTGTCTACTGGTGGTAAGAGTTAATTGTTCAGCCCTATAAATCCCTAAGCATTGTTGCAGCCACCTAAGTTATTCTTCATGGAAACAGTGGTCTAGTTTAGGTGCCATGTAAGGGTTTTAAATGGTGCTTGCTCACAGATGTGAGGTTATTTATTGAGAAGTTAAAATTCAATGTGTTTAAATTTTGTATGATACAAACTGGAGAATAGCTATTGGAAGCAATATTAGTTTGTATTTAAGTTTTAAGAGCTTGTACAAAATGACAGGGCTGTTTTGCTGCTAGTTTTGTATTTATGAAATTGTTGAATTGCAAAACAAAAATGCTGGTGTGACTTTGAACTTTTGGGAAAGCTGCTTGATTTTAAAGAAAGTTCCAATTGGGAAGGTGCCTTTAATGGGCCCCTGATATATAATGCAAAATTGGCATGATTGATTTAGATCCAAAAGTGTTGCAACGGTATTGAAATCTATCAATTAAGTTTGTACATACTTTGATATACTGATGTCTCCTGAATCTATATGCTTTCAATAGCTTCTCTTAATTGTATATCATACAACAATACAAAAACTGCATTGTTTCAACGTTTTGTTTAAACTTTCAAGTCTTCTCTTCTGTGAACAAGTGCTTTTAACATGCAATGTTTCAAAAACAAATACATGTATAAAGATCCTAATTTGTGTCAACTTATTAGTATTAACTCATTGAAACAATATAAGAAAGTACCTGCAATGTATTAATGTTTCAAGATGGAATACATCGTTATCTGGATTTCTAAACTTCATTACTGGTCACACACCTGTAGGAATGATACAATACTACAAATGACCACTTAACCCTTTACCAAACACCAAATTTTAGACTGTCCCAAATTGAAAGAGTTTGCAGACGACATCTCAAAATTTGATGAAATTGGAAAGTAATCCTCTGATAGGGCAGAAAACATTGTGGGAAAAGGAGAAATTGCTCGTTTTGAGCAATTTCTCCTTTCCCACAATGGTTTCCAAAGTCATCTGCAACAAAGATCGTCAAATGTCGGTTATGTTTGGTTATGGGTTAACCCTGATAGTGCTGAAACCGACTTCATGCTTACGCAACCAGGTTATATCCAGGTCAGTTGCCAATTTGCTTAGCGACTGGCCTGTGATCAAACCTGTTTGCTACTCGTGAGTACATTAAGGTTAGTAAATTGGCGGCTGGCCTGTGATCTAACCTGTTTGCATAAGCATGAAATCTGTTCCAGCATTAAAAGGGTTAAACTGCAATCCATGAACATTATCAACTTGGACCAGGCCTTTAATTCCATTTGGAAGAAAGTAATGGGCAATTTACTTCCCCCTCTTTTTTTTTTTTTTGAAAATTCCACCTTATTAGATAAAAACCTTTTAAATTATCTAATTAACAATCTATGTTGGCAGACTTCGAGAAATATGTTGAAATGTAAAGTGTTGAAAATATTAGGCATACATTGTGAAATAGATGGGAAAACAGTCCAATTGCTGCAATTTAAAAAGTGTTTAGTAAGTTAAATTGCTGATTACTGCATGAAGTTCTAGTAGACTGATTTTGTATCACCTTGCTGGATTGCATTTTGCAGCTCAAAAGTTTTGACAAAAGTTAGTATTTGGCGACAATTTGACTTTATTACATGACAGAAGGGAAGAGGTATTTATTTTTTAGATGACAAAATTTTTTCCTTGCAAGTAAACAAAAGTTGTTTTCAAGATATGCAAGTTGAATGTTTAACCTATGATAGGAGATTTATTGACTGGTCCAATTTCACCAAATCAACAGCAGACTAGGGTTAATAAGTATGAAATGTAATACTGGCATTTTCAAGATGCATAGAAACATAAATGTGGTGAACAAATACAGCATGATATAATTCATCCTGCTGTAGCTATGATTATATGGTTAATAATGTTTAGTGTAAAGATAAGAAGATTTGAAGTAATATTTTTCAATTATGACATGTTACGGTTTTTGAAGATAGCTACATCAAACTAGTGCACAAGTGCTAGACCACAGGTGCATATAGGTCTATCATAACATTCCATTTTTTAGATTTTAAGAAAATAAGATAAAAACCTGTCTACAGAGTTCATAGGGAGAGAAGTGCAATGGCTACTGTCATCTTTGTCATATTAACAGCATGAATTTAACCTGTAAATAATTTGTGTTGAATTAGAATTTCATTTTGGTAATTTCATCTTGGTTCGATCTATATTTTGACTGTTTTCCCTTTCATCTATTCATTGAGTATTTATGTCTACTTTAGAAAACTGAAAGCTATTTAACTTGTTATGGGAAGAATTTCATTTCTTTAATTAGCAAGAAACTCTTTTCCAAACAATATTTTCTATCCATCCAAGTAAGCAATTTCTCTTGTATGATCTTTTTGATGCATTATAATTAGTTTGGACGAAATGATGTTTGACATTAGAAACCTGCTTACGGTGACACCCAATCTCCTAATACTTTTTTTTTATATTTCAAATCATAATTTTTTTTCTAAAGTGTATGTATTTAACAAAAAGAAGTCTTGTAAAAGAAGAAAGTTTTTTCAAATTATTTTGAACTGATGTCATAAGTAAACATTAGAATGAGCAACTCTTTGACTCTGGCAACTTGGCAAAATTTGATGGGACAATTTGCTGATCTAGCTTTGCATGACTGTTTTCTTCTACATTCCACTTTAATCACTTTTGCAGCTTAAGAGTTTTGGGAGCTTAGGTAGAACAGGAAACAGCTTTCAATGAGAATTTTTCTCCTCTTCTCACTATGATTTCAAATGACTAAATAGATTGTCGCTGATAATTCTTGTTTAACCCTTAGAATGGTGGGTAATTTTCTTAAAATAAATTTTATTGTTGTCTGCATTCCGAAACCTTAAAAATCTGCTTAACTTTGCTGAGGAAAGATACTCAGAGTAGCAAACAGGTTAGATCACAGGCAAGTCACCTAATATACTTAAGCATGAAGTTGGTTCCAGCACTATAAAGGTTAATTAGTTCTAATCTACAGAAATATTATTAGCAAACATGACATTAGCGTTTTATATAGTAGATATATGTTTACAATGCTTTGTAATGTATATATTGTACATAGGATGGTAAATAAGTTGAACAAATGAGTTTTAGATGTATAAGTGTGTTTGTGAAATTAATGAATACTGTGATAAACTTAGTGCAATTTATTAATGTCCGAAAAGGACAAATTCTGATTAACAATGACTTCACATTTAACCCCTCAAGTACACCTTCCTTAACCCTTTTCCAAACAATTACACCATTTCACCACTTTGTGGCAGACGACCTTAGAAAACATTGTGGGGAAAGGAGAAATTGCTTGTAACGAGCAATTTTTCCTTTCCCCCCAATGTTTTCTGCCCTATCAGAGGATTATTTTCCAATTTTATCACATTTTGAAATGCCGCGTGCAAACCCTTTCAATTTGGGAGTCAAAATTTTTGTGTTTGGTAAGAGTTAACTGCATCTATAAGCCTCCAGAAAGTAAAAAACCATTGTGAATAAAGGATAAGTTGCCCATGGTTAGGACCTTATCCTTTAGTCACAATTGTTCCTACCTCTTATAATAAAAGACATGTAATGTACACTTTTGTGCCATTGTTCGTTGTCTGCTGCTGTTTGGAATTTGGACTAGTCACAAATTCCTTTATAGGGTTATTGGTTAAACCCAATACTACATATAGAATTTTTATGATTGCCCAAATTCAAAGGCTGTGTAGACAACATGTATGAATCTGTTACCAAACAATAACAACATTTGAACAGTTTGTTGCAGACGACTCTGGAAAACCTTTCAGGAAAAGGAGAAAATGAGCAATTTCTCCTTTTCCAGCAATGTTTTCTGCCCTATCAGATGATTATTTTTCAATTTCATCACAATATGAAATGTCCTCTGCAAACTCTTTCAATTTGGGACAGTTGAAAATTTGGTGTTTGGTAAAGGGTTAATTATTGACATGTCTTTTAACAAATGAAAATAAGCCTTAAAATAAGATAGAAGATGAAATGGCTCTTGACAACTTATTAATGATTTTGTTGTAATCTCAAATAAAAGTGTTAATGCCCATTTAAACTTTTTATTTGTAGTCTTCTGTGGCTTTCAAATTTTACCGGTAATAGTATCAGCGTCAAAATTTCGGAATCTGATGAAAAAGAATGAATTCATCCCTATAAGTTCTTTTGGGAATGTATGACTTGAATACCTGTCGGTAAAGTGATATAAGTGTCTATCCAGACAGATTGATATACAAGTGATATACATTTGAAACATATTGGCTGAATTTAGTCGCTTGTTTTCAAATGTCTTCAGCTTTGGAAATTCTTTGAAGCGTTATGGTGATAATTTTGATCCCATTTTGAATGTCATTACTACTACAAATGTCGTATTGTGCAAAAAAGCTTAGTACAATTACTTAACCCATTACCAAACAATAACTTAACCCATTACCAAACAATAACGTCATTTGACCTGGTTGTTGCAGACGATTTGGTAAAAGGTTAAAGGATAACTTTCTCTTCATTATTTAACTGCAGGCAACGGTTTCATTTGGAAAAATGTACACCTTTTGTTAGATATATTTTAATACAGTTTTCATTAAGAATTTAGAATTGTTCATGCGCCTACATTTATATTCTCAGGATTGTCACATTCGCAATGCTTGTATTAGAAAATTAGTTTCTAAATTGTTCTGTCTTAGAATTTCTGAACAGTAGCATTTCGTAATACAATGAAGTGTTTGGTGCAAGACTATAGTAAGTGCTTCATGTTTGTTTTAGACTTGTTTTGGTCTTACACCAAGCCTTTGACTTCTATCTTTGTCTTGAAAACTTTCTGACCCCCATAAAAGTTGATTTTGAAATATGTTTGTAGGATGTAGAATCATCTACATGTATTTGTTTTGAGTGCAGATCAATAGTTATCTCCCTTTGTACTATATCTTGTCTTGATCTATTGTCATTTTGTAAAAAATGTGTATAAAGAAATATTTCTTTTTTCTATTTTGTCTTATATTATCATTGTATTTGTTTCCCACTGTAATGGCATCAGAGATTTACAGAAAAAGGAATGGCCTACTAACAATGTTTTTTTAATTAATACAGGATGATCACATGACAAAGGACACACATTTTTCTTCCATAAATGTACAGGGCTCACTCTGGAGCATTTTATAGGACATTTTCTTTGGATAACCTACCAGAGCTAGTCTATGAACATTGTTTTGCCTAAGGTCGCTCCAATGTGGATCACAGTTAAACAATTGGCTGCAATCAGGAATTAAACCGGAGTAGCCCAGATGCATTCGAGGTTTACTTGTTATTGCTAATGGTTTCCCATACATAGAGTCCTAAAATGAATTTTCCAAAGCGTTTGGGTTCTGAATATTTTATTAATATTGCCTTCTCAGGGGCTCTGCGTGGCTCAGTGATAAAGGTGGTTATCTAAGAACTCAATGGTCCCGTGTTCAAGCTCCAACATTTCTGGTTTCGTACGAGTGACCTTTGGCATGTCACTTAATATCCTTGAACTGGTGGATAAAAGAAAGCCTTACATAACTGAATTGTTGATTAACACCATACAAACAAAACAATATTGCCTTCTATGTAACCCACTTTATTGTCTGTATCCAAAGAAGTCTTTTTTTACAGTTAACGAGCAACACACACTAACGGTCAGTAGGTAATGCAAAGTGAACCACCTAGTGGGGATACCAACTGCAGCCACCTGTACATTCCACTTCTGGTCGCTTAGAGCGTTTCCTCATACCGTTAACAACAAATATCGTATACAACAAATATCGTTATTTAAACCAACCCCCTTAAAACTGAGTGTTATGCCTTTGACGTGCTTAATGTTTTGGTGATAAATTCACTTAATTGAACGATATGAGTTCAGCCATGACTAGTTTAATGGTAAAAATTCTATAATGTGGTGTTTTAATAAGTTTTCACCCATTCCCGTATGGGATTGTGACAGCAAAAAATGAAAGCAACAGTAGACGACAAAAGAAGCATGAAATAAACATGTTCTCTGTTTCACATTAGGAAGAAACCATTGTTACAGAATAATGAATTGCTCATGAACATTTTATCCTTTTGTCACAGTGCAGTAGCTATGATTTTAAAGTCAGGTAAACTGGAGTAAAGGGTTATCTAAGCAGTTTGTGGAATTTATAAGTCCTCTACTGTGGACGAATAACGGAACATTAAGTAGTGGATGAGAAGCAGCCCAAACAAAATGTGCTGTTAACAAGAAATTTTAGCAACTATCTGGGGACTCCTTACCAAACTTTTCGACTGTCCCACATTGAAATAATTTGTAGACGACATTTCAAAATGTGATTTAATTGGATAGTTATATCTCCACAACAATACATTAGATTCTTTTAATTTGCATAAATGTTCAACAAACGTTTCACAAGTACTGGTTATGTTTGATGATATTGATTTAGGCACTTTAAGTATGTACCTGCACTTTCATTTTATGAAAAAAAAAAAAAAAAAGAAGAAACACCTTTGGAAATGGCATCCATTTCTTGCTTAACACTTTCACTACAGATCGCGACTTAGTTGAGTTACCCATACACTGCCGAATGCAACTCTAGTCGAATTAGCCATACACTGCCGAACGCGACTATAGCCGAATTTCCCATACACTGCCGAATGCGACTAGTTTAATTACCAATGCACTGCCGAACGTGACTAGTCAATTTACTCATACACTGCGGAACGCGACTCTAGTCGAATTATCCATGCTATAGTCGAATTTCCCATACACTGTCGAACGCGACTAATCGAATTATCCATACAATGCCGAACGCGACTCTAGTCGAATTATCCATACTATAGTCGAATTTCCCATACACTGTCGAACGCGACTAATCGAATTACCCATACACTGCCGAACACGACTATAGCCGAATTTCCCATACACTGTTGAATGCGACTCTAGTTGAATTATCCATACACTGCCGAACGCGACTAGTCGAATTACCCATACACTGCCAAATGTGATTCTAGTTGAATTACCAATGCACTGCTGAACGCGACTCTAGTCGAATTACCCATACACTGCCAATCGCGACTATAGCCGAATTTCCCATACACTGCCGAATGCGACTCTAGTCGAATTATCCATACAATGTCGAACGCGACTAGTCGAATTACCCATACACTGCGGAACGCGACTCTAGTCGAATTATCCATACTATAGTCGAATTTCCCATTCACTGTCGAACGTGACTCTAATCGAATTATCCATACACTGCTGAACGCGACTCTAGTCGAATTACCCATTCACTATGACAAATTCCAAGATGGCTGCCATGGTCATGTGACTTACGTCTGGATCATTCGGACTAGCCTACATATTAATTTCAGTCTAGCTTCGCCCCTGATGGAGTTCTTAATTTGTGTAAATTGATTGTTTTGCGAAGAAGAATCAAATATACACTATTATCAAAAATGTAAATGCCATTCTTGTTACTGAACATTTGAGTCTGAATCTAAATTGAATAGATCTACGTTTAAGCAACCATTCCGCTGGTTTTGATAAGATAATGGGCATTGTCTATCAAGACTGTGGTTTCAAAGAACGATAGATTAGATTAGAGTCATAACCTGACACAGGTCCCATATGGGTCCTCTTCGTCAGGGCCGTTCCTACATTTTTCAATTCTGAAACGGCTTTCCTGGATGCAACAGTACTAGGCTAGGGCTCTGAAGTGATTTGCCAAAGGCAACTCCCACGAAACCATTGGTCTCAATGAGGCTCGAACCCGGGACCCCCGTTAGTCCGTGTTCTTTGTCCACCACCTTAACCACTGAGACAAGCAATATAACCCCTTTTCTGTTTAGCATATGAAGCTGTGTGTGTTTCCACAAGTTAAACAAGGTACTGATACGACAACAAGTCATGTCGCATTTGAAGGACCGTGGTCTGTGTGAGTGGAATTCTCACGAGAAGACCACGCAAGGAAATTGCAGTCAAAGGGAGACAATTCATTTTCAAATAACAAAAGCTATTTTTAAAGTGCGCTCCCCTATATTTTTAAAGGGAGACTACTGAAATTACTTAACATTAGCCTGGGGTCCTGGCCCATGCTAACCCGCATTAGGGCCAGGTGTCAGAGAATGAATTGTCGCTTCTGATTGGCTAACAGATTGCCACTCGTCTATTATGAAAAGATGGCGTTTGAATTGTTCATTCACCCTTTTTTACCCTTATCATTTTTTACCCTTTTCCATCCCTTATTCCGGGAGCCTTTACCTTTTACAATTTTCATACAATACTCATTTTTTATAAATTAATTGCACTTAAATGGATTTGGTTCATTTCATTTCATTTTTCTATTAATTTATTGTTGGATTTAAATATTGGGATTCAAAATATCAGATTAAATTAATATCTTTTGCAAAAGAATCAAACTTTTTACTTTAGTAGTTCTCTCTGAATGAATTCTACCAAAAATATTGTTTATATATTCAAATGAGTTTTAAATCACACACAAAACAAATTCAATGGAAACAAATTGGAAACATATATATCTCCACCAATCAATATTACATAATCTTATTTCCTTCGATGCTTAAATTTGAGGCTTGTGATGTGTTGATAGGCGTCTTTGAAGAAAGAAAGACCACATAAAAATATGAAAAAAAAAGGGATTTTCTTCTACCTTTCCCATAACATCTTCTTTTTAATCAAATTCAACGACACATAAAAAGAAAGGGTAAAGGGTTTCACTTATCTCTGGTCAAACAATCACGAATTCAATTAACAGGCAATAATGATAAGAATCCCACCGACAAGAGTTTTGGTATATCAACGAAACGGCATCTGTATTTATTCCCTTTTTTCAGTCAAAAGTTAAATGACAAACAAGGAAAATAGAACGTGATTTTTCTTTTCCAATGATAATCAAGAGCCAAGCTTCTCGACAAATTAAACACCTTTATTTTTCGTTTTGACAAAATCATGTGACGCCTAGAAAAACATTTATGATTAGCATTAAACATTATCGCTATAAGCTTATTAAGTGTTGTTTGAAAGTCTGATTTAACATAAGAACCTGTAGTTGACGAAGTCATCAAGAAGAGGGTGAACGCATGATCTAAAGATAAAATGCTTTGGACACATTTAGATCCCAAGAATTTGATATCAGAATACTTTTCTAACATATATTGCTTATCAAACGGTTTTCCAGATATATTCTTGTCTCGTCATATCTCGTCTTTTCAAACCACGTTTAACTTTGGATTGACACGCCCTCCTTAATTTTGTAACTATCTTGTCAATATTAAGTACCTTTCTATAACAAATTTAAGCACACGACACCATCTATTACAGAAATTCCACCATTAAGTTTACTTTGATATACTCCGGATTTGTTATATAGTAAAACACGACGCAAAGAGCTTGACTTATCAATACTTGTGTCACAAACACAACCCTGTTTGGGTGAGTTGCACGGTGTACTGCATTTGTGTTTCATTACAAAACACAACGCTATAAAATACAATAAAAACCGGAGTCACGGCTTCATCTCAAAAAGATCCAACGCTAAGTAGGGTGTCTAAATAGGTGCATTTTCTCATGAATAAGCTTGCAGACGCTTAATCGACGCGCATGCGCAGTCGATGTTGTTTCATTCGGAATATCTCGGCATAACCGAACACTATTGTGTTCGGTAAACTTTCTCTGACACCTGGCCCTAGTTCGCGGTATACGAACGGGCCAGGACCCCAGGCTAACTTAACATTAACTCGATATATAAACAATCGAACTTGCAAACCATTTATTTATGAAATGTTACAATGTTCTCTGTATAATCTTCATGATAGTTTGCGAATTGTGTTGAGGTTAAATGCTGCATCTCTTGACAATTATTGTCAAAGGCCAAAAACCACTGACATCTATGTTTATGCTGTCATCAAATCCAACACTTTACGATGGCTGGAATGGACGTACGACCTGTCAAACTTGGCGTGGAAATCCGAGGGGTTGACCTTAGCAAAGACGTTTCCAGTGAAATGGTTGATCGAATTCGATCTGACGTTCATAAACACAGGTTGTTAATCTTCAAAGATCAGAAAGTAATAAGTGGTCGGAGACACGTAGAGATCAGTCGATGGTTTGGCGAGTTAGAGTCTACGTTCTACAAGCACCCCAAGTCGCCCGACCCTGATGTGTTCCGGGTCTCGAACGTGCGCGAGGAAGGCTGCACGAACGTCGGACGAACCGGCTGGCATATAGATGGAAGCTTCATGGAAAAGCCGTTTGGGTTCTCGCTATATCACATGGTGTCAGTCCCTAAAACAGGCGACACAGGTTGTTTGTTCTTTACTACATAAATTGATTCTTATCTATGTCTGTCTGTCAGAAGACTTTTCAAAAACATTGTAACAAAATGAGGAAGAGTTCCATAAGAGCAAATTTTGTTTGAACCACTACTTTTTCTACCCTAAACCATAGCAATTCGTTTCTTTGTATATTTTTACGTCTGCTGTTGATTTTAGTTAAGAATAATCACAAATTCCAGAGGAATGTTTTTGTTTTTTTTACTTACTGTTAATTGCATGTATTGTCAGTGTTATAAATGAGAAACATACTTTACTCATTTTCAGTTCAATCATTTAAATGAGCTGAATGATAAACTTTTTTTGATAAGTTCGTTTCTTTGTATATTTTTACGTCTGCTGTTGATTTTAGTTTAGAAGAATCACAAATTCCAGAGGAATGTTTTTGTTTTTTTTACTTACTGTTAATTGCATGTATTGTCAGTGTTATAAATGAGAAACATACTTTACTCATTTTCAGTTCAATCATTTAAATGAGCTGAATGATAAACTTTTTTTGATAAGTTCGTTTCTTTGTATATTTTTACGTCTGCTGTTGATTTTAGTTTAGAAGAATCACAAATTCCAGAGGAATGTTTTTGTTTTTTTTACTTACTGTTAATTGCATGTATTGTCAGTGTTATAAATGAGAAACATACTTTACTCATTTTCAGTTCAATCATTTAAATGAGCTGAATGATAAACTTTTTTTGATAAGTTTTTGTTTGTTTTATTAGCATTTTTCAGCCAATGCTCAAGCTTATAGCAATGGTTTCCTCAAATACTGAACTGAGATGCGTTCTTGTTGTAAATCTTTTCAGCATTTGTGCCACTGACTGAGTTGATAAAGGGTTTGTCGTCAGACATGAGAAGTGGATGGGAAAGGCTCTGGATGGTGCCAGATCGCCGGGATCAGACGGTTCACCCACTTATATACTCCCATCCTGTTACAAATATACCTGTAGGTATAACCATTTAGCAATTAACACATTACCACATAACATCACTTCTTTGTGTCTTGAATAAGACGACTTTCAAAAGGCATTGTGGCAAAAGGAGAAATTGCTTGTGACAAGCAATTTCTCCTTTTCTCACAATGTTTTCCAGAGTCATCTGCAACAAACTAGGCAAATGTTGTTTTTGTTTGGTAAAGGGTTAAGCTACCATTGCATTGAGGGCACAGAGCCCAAACTTGGAAACTAGGCAAGACTACACTTTTATAGAAACACATATGGCATGTCTATGAAAGTACTGATCATAACAATCAATTATGTACTTTATTGAAAAAAGATGTTCAGTGTAAACTGTAACTGCTTTTATCTTGATAAGATTGCTTATTTATTAATGGTTTGAAATCTTTGCTGAAAATGTAAATTCTGTAGGTAATGGATATTTTTATTGCTCATGTCATCGTTTTTTTTTTTAACAAGAAAAGCTATCCAAATAGGGGGTTATATCTCGTCATTTCCTAAAATCTTTTATTAAGAGACTATAAAGAAAATACCTGACTTGTTTTGCAGACCATGTGCTTCCACCTTGGAATGACAGAATCATTTGTATGGGACTACGGGACGGATAAACAGCGCTTCACAGAATGGCCAGAAACGGGGAGATTGTTGCAGGAAATTCGCAATGAAATAGTCAAAAATGATAGAGGGTTGATCTACTCTCATAAAGTATGTATGCAACCAATTCTACTCATCTTCTTATCCTTAACATAACTCTACAGATTGTCACTTACTGTAGCCCATTCATGTGAGATTTTGAAATTTGCCCAAAAATGAAGCTTGAGCAATGAATAGTTTTTTTCTTTTAAACTGTAGGTATCTTATGGTTTAATCAAATTGGACGAAACCCAAGTCATTGTGACTTAAGAAATTGCTCATGACAAGCCGTTTCCCCTTTTGTAACTTTCATTTATTTTGTATCTTCTTGCAGATTGTTTGTAAATGTATACATTCATCTGATAAGTATTTTTTAAACATTTTGAAATTCTCGACTTATAACTAACAGTTTTTTTTTTTTTGCTGATGGTGCTTCCCAGTGCTTAAACACATCTATTTTTTTTTTCATTGAATCTTTCAATGATTTCTGTAAATGCAACAGATGACTTGATAAAGAAACCACTTTGACCAAAAGTAATAAGGTGGAAAGGAGCAACTTGTCATTTGTCACAATTGTTTCTAGCCTTTATTTCATTGAAAATAATATTTTCATACCATATCTAATATTTGTAATCTGTTGTTACTTTCAATTCAAACAATCACTGATGTTACAATGGTATTTATTCAACAACACATAGAAATAAACCAGACATTTTTCACACTTTATTTTTGTTTGTATGTAGGTGTTTAATGCTGTATCAATAACTTTTCAGATATGTAATGACTTTCCTGGATTCACCAGTACTAGGTTCGGGCTCTGAAGCGACTTGCAAAGGTCACTCCCACGAAACCAGAGGTGTCAGTGGGGCTCAAACCCAGGACCCCAGAGTTCTAAGAAAGCCAATTTAACCACTGGGCCATGTAAAACCCTACTTTATGTTTGATTTCTACCGTTTCTTTTCATTTAATACGAATGACAGAATCCAATATGCAGGGATTGGTTTAATCTGATAAGTTTAACCCTTTGAATGCTTGGTAATTTTCTAAATATAAATTCTTGTGTCATCTGCTTTCCAAAACCTTCAACATCTGCTTAATTTTGATGAGAAGAAATACTCAGAGCACCAAACAGGTTAGATCACAGGCAAGTCGCCAATTTTCTTAATTGGTTTGCATAAGCATGAAGTTGGTTCAAGCACTATAAGGGTTAAAAAAATCTTTTTGTCTTTAACAGTGGGAGGTTGGAGACTTTATAATATCCGACAATTTGGCTGTAGGCCATGAGGCGACACCAGAAACACAGTTGGACCCCCAGAAAGTAGGACTGAGGGTATTACATCGGACAACAGTGAAAGGGACACATAGACCCAGGAAGGACATTCCATGTGAACAGGGGTCTTTATAAGGGGATAAAGAACTTGGTTTATTGTTATGTTGTTTTATTTGATGATTTTGTACATCACATCAACAGTATTTCAGTTATATTGCAGCACTTCATCCTCGATGTTGAAGGAGTAAATTGTAAGATTAACTGACTATGTTTGGCATTGGTATTGCATAAGAAAGCTCAAAGGATATAACATTTCAGGTCCAACTTGAAAGCTTCAATAGGGGATATTTACAATGCATGAAAATAAAAAATTTGCTTTCAGATATTTGGTAAAAGTCGTTATATCAACAGGGTAAATTGTTTTTTGCAAGCCATTCACTTGCTTTGTCACAATGATCATACCTTAACTCAAAGAGTTCATGAAGTGGGCATCAAATTGAGGATAAATCTATTGGTGCTATTGTAACTAACTCACTGGGTTTATCCCCCTTGGACCATTTTTGGTACTCAATTTACCACATTATCCTCCTCGACTACTTACTTTTGAAATCAAAAACTAATTTTTAAGCATTGAATTAAAAACTAACATTTGAAAAAAAATCTTACTTTTAAACACAATTTCTTCATTCATCCTACTTGCCTTTTACATCTAGAAACCAGGTCTTGTGTGGCTCAGTGGACAAGGTGGTGGACTCAGAACTTGAAGGTCCTGGGGTCGAGCCCACTGAGACCTCTGCTTTTGTGGGAGTTGCCTTTTGCAAGTCATTTCGGAGCCCATTCCTAGTACTGGTGGATCCAGGAAAGCGGTTACAAAACTGAACATGTCAGTATGGCACTGGCAAAGATGACCTATATGGAACCTGTGTCAAAACTTACTTTTAACTATTATTGCTTCAATTAACTTTACATTTATTGAAAAATTGTATAACAAACAGTCTCAACTCGTCTCTACATTTTTCTTTGGTTTAACAGGTTTCTTTCATCCTCTGACTGATTTGTGACTGATTTGGCAGTGTTTTTCCTACCATTTCAATTTTGTCCATTTCCATTTCTAGGTTTTCATTTAATGTTTCTTTGTCCTATATACCAGTTTTACAAGGTTGATTATTTAAAATTTTAATATGGATAAAGAATACTTTTTACTAGTCATTTTCTGATTAACTTGCATCATAATGTATTTCCTACAGGTTTTGTGCCTTTTGATCACATTTTGATCTTTCAATTTCACTATAAATTTGTCTTTACTATAACTATGACTTTTTAATCACTAATCATATTAAATCCTGTCACTTTTAACTCATATTAGATCTTCCTCTTGAAACTGGCTCTTATTCTTGAAACTGACTCTTATTCTTTTTTTTTTTATATGGGTTTTACATCACATCAACATTATTTCAGTTATGTAGCGAAGCCCGACTATTAATGATGGAGGAAGACCCCATACTCAACTGCCCATAAGGGCTGGTCAAGGTGGGTTGAACCATCGACATTCGGTAAGTCAGACGGGAGACTGCCTCTCATGAAAATCCATATCCCTCTCAGGATTTGAACCCATGCAGAGAGGGGCCATGTGATTTCAAGTTTTGTACTCTAACCACTAGGCCACGGAGGCCCCCGACTCTTATTCTTACATTGGTGTTTAATTTGTTTGGACTGAGATTCTACCTTCCCTATCTCCGAGATTAATTTAAACTTAACTTGAGTGAGTTTTCATCTAGGATTAAGAAACAGCCATAAAAAATTGATCTTCGATGCAGTTCATATACTTATTGTAAATAGTAATAGGTTTAAAACTGATTGAAATTTTACAATCAATGCACATTAACTGGTGATTGTTGTTGCCCTCCCCATCTCTCTCTCTATATCTCCACCTCTCTCGTTCTTTTTGTTTTCACTTTCATCTTTTAAATTGAATGATCAAATAGTTCTTGTTTAGACATGCATTGCTTTAACCTTTTTCGAAAAATACCCCCAAAAAACCCCGTCGTTATAGCACATTATTACATGTTGGTAAGGATGTTAAAAAAGCTTTAGTCCAATCCAATTCTCTTATTGTTAAAAACTCTCACCTTTATGATATACTATGTTTTAATTGAGAAATAAATATGTTAAAACTTACCGCTCTGACAGTGTTTGTCATGTTGTAGATTGACTGGTTGATCTATAATAGAATAGGCATCTGGGTATCGTTTTACTAAACAATTGAACCCCTTCCCAAACACAGCGTTTTCGACTGTCCCAAATTGAAAGAGTTTGCAGACGACATTTCAAAATGTGATGAAAGAGGATAACAATCTTCTGTAAGGGCAGAAAACATTGTTGGAAAACGGAAAATTGCTACGAGCAATTTCTCCTTTTCCCACAATGTTTTCTAAAGTAATCTGCAACCAAGTGGTCAAATGTCGTTATTGTTGGGAAAGGGTTTAGGAAAATATCTGAGTAAGGCAAAACTGATAAACATGGATAGTATCCAAAATGAAAGTACAATATTACAATGTGACACATCATTGGAAGCGTCTCGGAGGGACAATTTCAATGATGTGTTGCTTTGCAAAATATTAAAATAAGAGGGAAAGTCGTGTTGAACTCCACAAATTTGAAAACAAATACTTTCCTTAAAATTAAGTTGTTCAGTAAAACAGTATCCAGGGTTTTGCTTGTATATTGGCGTCTTTAGGTGTTCAATAAAAACTTCAGGGCAGTCATTTTCCCTTAGGAATGATTATGTTACTTAGAAATACTCTTTTACTGACCAAAACTCTGGATTAGAAATCAGCATTGCCTTCAACCAGCTATTGAAACATTGTCTACAGAGAGTTGCAGAAATTTTGAATCTGTCTAGAAGGACCTTTGTAAGGAAACTTAGTCAAAGCCACTTTAAGGTCAATAAAATTTCATCTTTACTTTGAAGAGTCAATAAATCAAAGTATGTAAAGTCCATTTATGGTAGATCTCAAAACTGTTACAACACTTGGGGATACTAATACAATTAAATTCACTATAAGCAGCCTCTTAAAACTTTCATTCAAACTAATTTTGATTCTATTAGCTATTCTTCATTATCATACAAAAGTTGGCTGCTGAACAGAAGAACAAAAATATAACTTCAAATTGTCTTCATATCTGTGAAAAGCACCTTTAACAAATGAACTTATAACTAGATGCAGTTTAGTAAACAAAGAAACTATCTAATTCAGTATTAAAGTGGTTGTTTGATTCATTTAAAGGTCCTTCACAGATGTAAGAAAATTTGGAAGTTTAAAAAAAATTAATTTCTTTAAAACTGCGTAACATCTGTACTGTTATCTGATATTAACAGAAGAAAGTCATTGGTGCAAAAGTAGATTGTTTTAATCATTTTAAGTGTGTGTGTACAGAGAATTTACATGATAGAGTTATTCCAAATTTCCACTCCAAAAGCATGATATTGCTTTTGAGATCTACTACATATAACCTTGACATACCTAGATAACTTGAAGCCTCTCGAATTAGTTATGCTTCCAATAGCTACCTTTGAAGTTCATGTATATCAATCAACAATGCAAACACTGTATTATTTAAATCAACTTTGAATGACATTTTATTTTGACTTTTCGGTTGATAATTTTGTCTTCTGTGAACAAGCACCATCACACTGTATCCAAGAAATGGGTTTAGTTCTTGCACTTGAAGACTGCCTCTGTTTGAGAATGTTTATTTCTACTTTCAACAACATATTCTCCTTCTCCAACTGTTTGATATGATTTTTGTACTTTCTTATCAGACACAAAAATATGTTAATGATAAAGTGAATTGCAACTTTTAAAACTGGCAAAGAATAACTGGTGCTATGATCAGTAAATCTAGAGGAATTATCATCAGTGTCTGTCACAAGCTGAGCTGTGTAAGTTTCTTCATCCGATTTGCATGAACGTTTAATATACCTTGCCTTGAAATTATCATCATTTACTGTCAAAAGCTTAGCTGTGTACGTCCTTTCATCCGATTTGCATGCACGTTTAGCATACCTTGCCTCTCGTCTACTGGTTTCGATTGGGCGTTTCGGTGAATGTCCAAGATTAAGCACGGGATCTGGATTTAGTTCAGTTGGTCGACCATCAATGAAGTGATCTGAACATAACCGCTGATCTTTACTAGGGTCTTGGTATTTAAAAGAATTGGAGGAGGATGCTCTTTTGAGTAAACGTATCCACCTCTGTCTTTTGTTGTTATCCTTTCTTTTAGTTGGAAATGCGAATAACTCAAATGGAGGAGGGCATGAACATTTCTCTTTCAAACCTCCATGTGTTTCACATATACTATCTCTCCATTTTCTTAATCTGTAGTCCCCATTTGAACAACCTACTGCATAGCAGTGCCGTGAAGTGGATCCAGTCAGGGACATGGTTACTACTGTCAGTACTGGAAAGTAATGCAAATAAATTACTGAAAGAATTTTCCTTAATTGCAGATGGCTTTGGAAAACATTGTGGTAAAAGGAGAAATTGCATTAAACGAGCAATTCCTCCTTTTCCCATAATTTTTCCTGCCCTATACAGAAGATTTTTTTTTCGATTTCATCACATTTTTAAATGTCTTAACATTTTATTTGATCAAATTGTTTGGTAAAATTTGTAAAAGTAAGGGAAATATTATTGAAAGGGACTTCAAATTAACAAAGCGTTAATAGTTAACATGCATCCAATTAAAAATTAATCTCTGATTAACCGCTTATTAATAGATACTTGTGTATTTAAATTACATTAGTTATCAATTGCTAAACATTACAAAAAAAAACTATATCATCAATTAATATTAAAGGAGATAGTTTGCCGAGTTATAACAAATATTTAGCATTTATATATAATTCAGTTAGACGAAACGACTTTCGCCAACACTATTTAGTTTTGAAGACGAAACGACGGTAAGACGAAACGACTGCAATTCGATTTTACCAAATTCATATTTCCGAATGAAAGCACAACCTGGTCATTCAATGTCATTTGACGAGGCAAGATATGTAAATGGAAGCTACATACCACTAGATATCGGCATAAAATACCGTTAAAAAATATTAAAAACTGCTAAGTAGTCAAATGTATTCGGTTTTCGCACGTAGACAGTCAAGGTTTGCTAAAAATCAAACTCCGCACAGGAGTAATTACTTCCCTTTGCTTGACTGTAGTATGAAAAGGGACATCACTGCGAAGGAGAATGAAAAATAGTCTGGGATCCTGGCCCATGCATACCCCATTTAGCGAAACAACATTTGTATTTTCTTATCAGACATGGCAGAAATTAATTGATAAATTGACTCCACGCATGTCACAAAGACTTTCTTTTTACTTTCTTGACATGTAGTACCAATTTGTCTATTGTATATTAGCTTTGTGAAGTGGGTCTTGTGAGTGACATTGTCACTATATAAATGTAAGTTATAGAAAACAATGTAAATTTATACATGACTTAATGAATTTTCATTGAACTCGTGCAGTAAGCGCACAGCTGATCAGTGCGTTTTGATGTGTTTGAAAATGGTAGTTAGAAGCAATTCATCATTTTGTTGCAATAGTTTCTTGAGCCTATTTAAGCAAACGTGCCGACGCGAGATGTTATGATGTAAGAAGTTATCCTCAAATTGGCTTAGATATTTGACGCTCACACAACTGCATGGTTCTGCTTCACAATTCCAAACCATTTTCAAACGATTTCAATCAAAATGATCTGGTTAGTAAACAATAAAAGACAGAAACACGATTGGATTGTTGGAGGATTGGGTTCTGTGCAAACGGAACTCTTCGGCAAACTCCAGCAGGTCAGTGTGGTCTGCCAGCATCACAAAGGGGTTCCGACTGAGTCCTGTGTTGCTCATTAATTGAGTTGTAGGACTTGTGTCATGGGGTTCCGGATTCAATCCTCAACAACAGAAGTGGGATTTTTCGTGGGATGTGTTTCTGGCAAGACACTGCAGAGCCTTATCTAGTACTGGTATAATCTAGGAATGTCTTACAATAACTGAACTACTATTGACACGGGGTTAAACCACATAAAAACAAATAACAAAAAACACAGAGAATAGAACTGCAAAATGCGATGTTCATTTCTTTAACAGACAGTCAATTATCATACATATGAAATTCAGCCGTGACAGCAAGGTATGAAATTCTGTTTGAAGAAAACACTTAATAATAGAAACAAGTAAGTAACCCCTTTGTTCCACAGACGTCGTGCGTTTTTGGTTACAGTTACCACAAACGCCTACGTCCTTAACCCTTTTCCGAATAGACTATCCCCAAACCGTTTTGGTGTAGTTTGGAATTATTGTGACCTGACATTGAGAGCATATGACTCTTTTGACCATGTTCAAATTTTGGGTCACTATTTTTTCCAAGGACTTTTTACTCTGTTTTATCATGAATAGGTTTTGCAAATCGAAGGGGTCCGGGGTTTGGAAAGAACTTCCCGACCAATGGCGGAAATACCAGCAGCATGACTAGGTGTGCTAACCGCAGCGATATCAACGAGATAATGTTGAAAATAAAGTCAATCACAATCCAGACAATCAAATCTTTGTACTTCTGCAATGATTTGTTACCATGCCGTCTGCAAATTACAGAGGCAGATTAACCTTTAAAGTGCTGGAACCGACTTCATGCTTTTGCAAACAGGTAGGATCAAGGCCAGCCACCAAGTAAATTGGCGGCATGCCTGTGATCAAACCTGTTTGCTACTCTGAGTATCTTTCATCAACAAAATAAGGCAGATTTTAAGGCTTTGGAAAGCAGACGACACAAGAACCTAATTTTAGAAAATTACCAAGCATTCTAAGGGTTAACCCTTTACCAAACGCCAAATTTTTTACTGTCCCAAATTGAAAGAGCTTGCAGACGACATCCCAAAATGTAGTGAAACTGGAAAGTAATCTTCTGATAGGGCAGAAAACATTTTGGGAAAAGGAAAAATTGCTCGTCACGAGCAATCACAACCCAGACAATCAAATCTTCATGCTTTTGCAAACAGGTAGGATCAAGGCCAGTTTTCCTGTTTTCCAGAGTCGTCTGCAACAAAGTGGTTAAATGTCATTATTGTTTGGGAAAGGGTTAAGCACAGTCCCGAATGAATGTGATACTCTCGGCACTTTCCTTGTAGGCTTCTGGGTTGGTATAGAACGTCTCCCATGACAACTGACAACCTTTTACTCCGTTAGCAGCCACGTAGGCCTCGGCCGTGCGGCAGATGAACCGGGTCTCGTTGATACAGAGCGCCTTACACCCGGGTGCCTCCATTGGCCGGAAGCTGTACTCGAAAAATCCCATCATGATGGCTCCTGGGATTTGTTGGTACGTGGTGCCATAACCGCGCTGTCCACAATCTATTAATAAAAGGAAATTTAATATCAACTTGTTTATATAATGCATCGATTGTAAAACAAGTTTTATTTAGTTATAGTAAGTTTTTGACATCATCCCCATCAATCGGAACTACTCGAGTATTTCCGTGAGCTGTGAAATACACCTCGGATATAAGTGTAGGGTTACAATTTTTCGGGTAAATCAGCATCCGGCAATTAACACATTTTCTAAGCGTGCGCGTTAAGTAGTTCAATGTGTATGGAAACGTTGGACATCCTTTTTAATCATTTTTTTTATCAGTAACTCATACCAAATGGCGAAATTGTTGTTGTGACATGTATAGTTGTTTTTTCAATCAAATTTAATGACTCTTTAGATTTCACATTTAAGATCTATTTTTAAAAACGAAAGTAAAGTGACGTCATTCTCGCAGGAAACAATATGGCGTCATCCCTATTATTTCAGAGGTGTTTTCATTGGATAAACCCGATATGTACAGATTTAGGCACCATATGTATCCTCTGCGCCAGTGCCGCACCAACATGTTTCAGTCTTATAACTAGGAGGAATAAAGTCAAATTAAATTTTCCTGGAAACGTTTCAAGTGTACTCGAGCCGAATGTCCGTGAATGAAAAGTCGCGAGGTAGACTCCGATACTAACCGGATTCGAATGAATGACCTTCATTGACCTTCATGTCTTGAAGCCGACAGTATTTTATTAAGAGGTAGGTTATCAATCTATAAGAATTCTGCTGGACACCGAGAGTTATTCTTCATATCTATAAGACATCTCGTCAACTACATAACTTGAATATTATCATTCGTTTTTATGAAAACAACGTCTGTAAATGCTTTCATTTTGAACTTGTGACAAGCTCTTGCAAGGGTATGGTATGTTTAACCTTTCTGGTGCTTAAACTGACTTGATGCTTATTCATACAGGTTAGATCCAGGCCAGTTGCCAAGTAAATTGGAGGCTGGCCTGTGATCTAACCTACTTGCTACTCTGAGTATCTTCCCTCATCAAAGTTAAGAAGATATCTAAGGTTTTGAAAAATAGATGACACAAAAATCTATTTTTCAAAATGTACCCAGCATTCTTTTGGTTAATTTAATGTATATTGTTACCAGAGAGCAGCTCATCGTCGTGGTAAATGTTGATATTTGTTCTCTGGGGTATTTTACCGAATTACCATTCTGATCGCCAAAGCTGTTATAAAAAATAATGGCACGCCTGGATTTGATCTAATTGACTTCCGAATTACTTACGAGGTGCCGATTGTGAATTAAGCTTGGCACGGATAATATAGACACTTAAGCCACAGGATAACGTTTTGCTAAATGACATACGGAAAATATGCGTTAGTAAGAACTGATAAAATTTAAAAGTATAATAATCAAAAGTTAAATATGTTTCACATCATTGGAAGTATCTCGAAGAGACGATTCCAATGATACGTTACTTTGCAATATTGCTCAACAAAGAGTGCTGTTTTGAACTGCCAGCATAAAACGCTACTTAGAATTTTGAATACCACTGAAACACTGATAGCTGCGATGGAAAACGATGGAAAACCAAACCAAACATAATTACCCGAAAAGCACTGCTTTGTTGCGCCATGGTAACTGTAACCAAGCGTACATTTACACACTCCATCACGACATTCTGCGATCAACACGTCGGAACAATCGGAGTTGGTTGTGCACGGCTTTCCCATTGACGACTCAGCCTGGCAACCATTCTGTAATACAATATGTTTGTTTGTTTATAGAGTCTTTAACACCATGTCAACACCTTTTCATTTATAGCCTTTATGGATTTCATCAGTACTAAATACTAAGGCTCTGTCATGTCTTGTCTGAGATAAATTCCCAGTGCCGCTGGTGAGGAATGAACCCGTGACTCACATGTCACAAGTCCTACACCTTGACTCGAATCAGATACATGTATTTGTTAGGAAATGATATAATAATTTCATATATTGATCTCACAAAGCTTTAAAAATTATAAAAGGTATAGTCTAAAATAAGCACTAGGCTAGGCAAATGCTGGCAATCATTCATTGATGTCACTCCAACATGAAAGGCAAACTACGGAAATTCAATAGCGGATTGCAATATAAAATAGGATTGGCTTTACCCTCAAAATGCTGGGTGATTTTCTAAAAATAGGTTTTTGTGTCGTCTGTTTTCCCAAACATCAATTATCTTACATTTTGGCGAGGAAAGATACTAAGAGTAGCAGATAGGTTAGACCAACCGCCCAATTACTTGTAATGTTTGAACAAGATGACCGCGCCCATGACGGAACAGCTATTTTTGCATTTCGCCTACTTTTGCCAATGATAGCCCCAATGTGTTTCCTGCATGACTTGACCCAAACTCCCATGCAGAGTTATCGTCCCCCGGATACTACATGTGGGAGCGTAGCGGGAACCAATTTACTCTGGTAGATATTGGACTTGACCATTAACTTTCCGGTTCTGGTGGTATATGATAACACATGCTTTATGATGGCGTTACGTCTAACACTTGGTAGAGAAATCGCAGTCGACGGGCGATGTTTTCAGGCCATTCGCGCCCATCGACATCGATTTATATGCTTTAGTTCTAAAGTATAATCGTTCTTGTAATTTGAAGAGATGTAACAATTAACTTCTTTTGTTGCGATGTAAAGCCCAGGGTCTTCCCCAGGATTTTTTTCAGGCGCTGGGGAGGATGGGGGAGGGTCAAGGGAGGGGGTCATCCCCCTCCCTTTTCGATTTTTTTTTATATATGTGGACCAAAATGGTGAGTTTTAAGGTATGTTGTGAAAATAAAAGACAAAAGAAAGTGTCCCATAATATATTTAAATCAACACATTTGCTAGACAAAAAAAATGAGTGATAGTCTACAAAATTAAATTTTCAAAACTCCATATACAGTACTTCAATGTGCATTTCTATTTTGAATACTCTACTTCTCATTGGTTTTGCTTTGAACCATTCATCCTGAGCTTTTTTAAATTGGAAATTCTGTAAGTCTAGAGGACATGCATGCTGAATCCCTTTAACAGTCATAAATGAAAATGTGAACCTCTATTATTATTATCTTTCAGACACATCTTGAATCAGAAGTATATAGAAGTGTTGAGCAACATCCCATTTAAACAAAATATGTCCAATTGGTGTCACAGCCTCCCCCTCACATTTAATAGATTTATTCAAGGACATGTATCCATCTGGTCAATATGGAGTACCAATGTGATTCTCATAGCAAAGAGCGTATGGGCTCTCGAGAACCATTGTCCCCATTCAGCATAGATCTTTGTTGACATATAAATTAAATCACAAACATGATTTATTATTTATCGTATTCTTCATGTCAGAGTACTGTGAAGGTTGCAAGAAGACTACATCAAAATGAATAGTGTTTTCATAGGTGCAAAGCAAAACAAAATTATGAAAAACTAGATCAATCATAGAAGCATCCAACTATTTTACAAAATTAAGAATGTTTCCATGACAAGCTAGATGTTTTCCTTCGTTAAAGTTTATAACAAACTTTTTTTCTGACATCCTGTGTTACTTCATGTCAGTTGTTAATTCTAAAGAACCATAACACCATACTACATGTATATTATTTAAGTATTGAGTATT
Organism: Cerastoderma edule; assembly: GCA_947846245.1. NCBI lineage: Eukaryota > Metazoa > Mollusca > Bivalvia > Cardiida > Cardiidae > Cerastoderma > Cerastoderma edule. The sequence goes on along the minus strand of OX401405.1, from coordinate 15,392,961 downwards.
GCAGCCAGTTTTTATCCTTTATCATAACATAACTTAATTTTATTAGAACTTAGGCACATAGGCCCATAGTTCAAACACGTTTACAATTACATGCATGAACATAAATAAACAATATAAATATGAAGTAAATCACATACAAATTACAATATATTTGAGATGGTTAAAAGGATTAGTACATATTTGAATGAGAGTGGATGAAAAAGACCTTACATCCAAGTAATAAATAAAACTAACTATTCTGTCTAGACATAAATGTGTTTCTTTCTTGGAAAGCATTTTTACAAAAAAGTCCAAGGTTAAACAGAGTTTGTTTATCAGAAGAGTTGAGTAGATCAGTAAATTTGAAAACATTTGGTCGTTCTAAGTATCTGGTATCAATATAATTATCTCGTATTCTCTTAAAATAAGGACATATTATAACAAAATGATATTCATCTTCAATGTCATTCAAATTACATAATTCACATTTTCTATTACTTCTTTCTATTCTTCTGTGACGACCACTTTCTATCATTAGATTATGTGAAGATAGCCTTAACTTAGCGATTTTGTTTCTTATTGACCTTTTCCCTATAATATCGAGGTACTTTGCCCTTGAAAAATCTTTTTTAAAAATTCTATATAGGCTCAAAGAAGAGTATTGTTCAATACCTGTTTGCCATTGAGCGATATATAAATCCCTTAATCTATTTGTCAGTAATGGTATGAATACATTTATTGAAACTGATTCCGGAAATAACCAAATTTCTGCAAATCCAGACGATTGCAAAAGAGCTTTCACTTTATTGGACCAATTTTTAATATTTGAGTTTGTATCGATTTGTTTACGTTGAAACTCAACTATCCCTGAGAGAATACAGTTAGAAGATTTAACGCTGTGAAGCTTAAGCCAATATTTAACAATTCTAATTTGTCTTGTGATAAAAAGTGGGAATCTTCCTAATTCTGAGTAAATTGCTAATGAGTTAGTAGACATTTTGACATTCAGCATCCATTTACAAAACTTTCGATGAATGCGTTCAATATTTTCAGCCATATTAAAACCCCATGATTCACAATTATAGTTAAGGATAGATGCTACATATGTATCAAACAGGTTAAACATAATATTTATTGGTATTTCCATATCTCTAGTAATATTGAGAAGGGAGCACATTGCTCGTAAACCCTTTCCAGCTAGTGTTTTGGTGGCGTGCACAAATGACCCACCACTGGAGAAGACGACACCGAGATAATTAAATTGACTGACAATTTCTATTTCCTCTCCATTGATGAACCATTTGTACTCGCCTCCAAGTTGTCCCCCTTTACGAAATACGACGATTTTAGTTTTACCAGTGTTTATAGATAAATTCCATTTGAGACAATATTCATGTAAGCTATCTAAAGATTTTTGCAAATTGGCCGCTGAATCTGCTAGCAACGCTGCGTCATCAGCAAACATTAACAAATAAATACTCAATTGTTCAAGAGTGATACCAGAAAAAACATTATTCTGCAATTGTAGCTCTATGTCATTTATAAAAAGTGAAAACATCAAAGGTGAAGTTATCTCCCCTTGCAAAAGCCCCAGGTCGCTTATGAAATAGTCCGATAATGAGCCCATGTGTTTAACACACATTTTTACCTCTGAGTACATCGACCTGAGTACTTTTAAGACCTGTCCATCGATACCCGATTTTATCAACTTAAACCAAAGAGCGCTCCTGTCGATCAGATCATAAGCTTTACGAAAATCGATAAAACAAACAAATAATTTTTTCTTGCTGTCAAACTGTTTATCAATAAGAGAATTCAGTATAAAGACTGCATCTGCTGTACTGTAACCAGGTTTAAAACCAAATTGAGCGTCTGTTAGAGCATCTGTTTTCTCGGCCCAATCTTTCAATCTATTATTTAAAATACCTGTAAAAAGTTTTGCAAAACAACTAATGAGCGAGATACCCCTGTAATTAGAAGGGTCGGATGAATCACCCTTTTTATGTATCGGTACAATAAGTCCGGTTGACCAGCTTTTAGGAAATACCCCAGACATTAAAATATGATTAAACAACAACTCAAATGCTCGACCAGTGTGTTCCACGCTTTCTTTTAAATACTCATATAATATATTATCTAAAGAGCATGATTTATTGTTCCCCAATTGTTTACATGCTTTTTGTATCTCACTCTGTGTGATAGGCTGATCTAGCTCGATAAAGGTAGAACTGCCTTCTGGGGGTTTAAAATTGTTTACATAATCTAAAATTTCCTCACTAATTGGAATATCGTTCTCAGACGAAATGGTTTTAAAATACTCGTGAAAATGCTCGAGTGAAATGTTGTCTGCATTATTTGAATTTCTTTTAGTCTTAAATAATTTCCAAAATTCTCTAGGCTTTTTTCTTCTAGTTTCATTCATTTTATCCGCCATTTCCAAATTGTACTGTGTTTTTCTTTTTCTACAATGATATTTAAAGTCCTTCCTTGTAAAAAAACATCCGTTGACGAGCATTTTCCGAAATTTCTCTGTTAAAACATTTTAAAGCCGAACGCATTTCGTCTCGTTTCCTTTTGCAACTAGCATCGAACCATGGTTTATCGTTTCTTCGGCTTTTTGTAAAATCTACCTTTTTATGTTTAATCTTTCGAAAGTATTTACTTCCACAAGTATTGAAAAAATCAGTGAATTTTGAAACAAGTATGTCGGGATCACTGTCCTTTTGTATTTCCTCGAGTAAAAATTGCTCGATCGTGCCAATACCGCTCGCCACGTCATGTAAAAACTGTTCACGATATTCATCACTCCACCTATAAAACATCGTGTCTTTGTGAGCTGTTTTATGAGTGGTTGATGTTATCTTAAAAGAGAAAAACAGTGGCGCATGATTTGAAAATTCATTAAAATCTAATACTGTAAATTCCTGAAGATTATAAAAATTTTCGAATTTTGTTAGTAAATAATCAACAATGCTTTGGCCATTGTGCGTAACGCACGTAAGTTTACCAAAGTTTTTGTCATTGGAAAAGCGACCATTAACAATTCTCAATTCTGTAGACTTACAGATATCGAGCAAGTATCCCCCAAACCTGTTTGTCCCCAAGTCACTGGAAGTGCGCATTGGGGACAAACTAAGCACGGGCAATTCTCCCTCAATATCAAGCTCACTATCATTCTCAATAAAATCACAATTTCTTCCGACACGACTGTTTGTATCTCCTGTTACATAAACATTACCCTTATTGCTAAAGTAAGATACATCGCTTTCTATGACCTGAAATAAATCCGACTCATATAAATCATGCGAGGGTGAACCCTCTGGTGCAATATATAGCGCTGCAATATACACATCATCGTCAAAATGAAAATAGGCATGATCTAATTTCAACCAGACTAAGCAATCAATATCATTTTTAACTATTTTGACACCCTTTTGAATATTGTCTTTTATATATACTATAAGACCTCCGCTGAATCTCTTTGCTCGTCGATGCTGGAATTTACGGTAGGAATGAACCGGCTGGGAATACCCTTTTATATCAATGTTTGATTGTTTGTGTGTCCATGTTTCACTAAGACAAATTATATCATATTGAGAAATAAAATGCAGAAAACTATCGTCTGCTAACTTTTCTGACGTAAGACCTTCAATGTTCCACGAAAGGCACCGTAATCCACTCTCACTGTTGTTCTAATCTTTTTTCACGTACAGGTTGTTATCTATATATAACTTATCAACTCTCAGAAACGCTTCCTGCCCCCTTTCGCGTGCCGCCTTCATGATTGGTACAAGTTCTCGTCGCGCCTTCATTACCTCTTGTGGGTATTGCTCTGATATCCCGTAGTTTGTACCTCTCAGCAGTTTCGCACTCCCTCGTACCTTCTCCCGATCTGGATAGTATGCGAATTTGGCTACCATTGGTCTTGTCTTATCGTTTTTATATGCACCGATCCTGTGCGCCCTATGTAATTTCACGTCCGCACATGCATTCTCGATCTTCAACTCCTTTTCGATGAACTGTAGGACGGTGTTTTCACAATTCTCACCTTTTATCTCGGGCAAATTGAAGAACAGGAGATTGTCCCGCATGCTTCGACATTTAAGGTCCGTTACTTCTGAGATCAACTTGCTCTCTTTCTCACGATACTCCTTATCATAGTTTTTCATCTTTTTGCATAAGGCATCCATTTCTTTCTGCTTTTGAGCCAGTTCGTCGACTGATATGCTGTCCACAGCTTTTTTTGTTTCTAGTTCATTTATCTTCACCTCGAAAGCTTTCAATTTCAAATCGAAACTATCAATACGGCTTACGATAGACCCCATTTGGGATTGAATCTTGTCAAGTTGGGACAGTCTATTGTCCATCGAATCTAATCTTTGGATGATCAAAGTAAAAAAGTCCGTTCCTTGGTTCACGGGAAGGCCTGGCGTACAAGGTGTTGAACAAAGTTGTTGTTGTTGATGTTGATGTTGTTGGTACTGGTGGGGTAATACTGGGGAACCCGAATTAAACATAGTGAGAAAGGGTAGATTGTTACCGTTATTGTTCGTCGGTGAATATCCATGACCAGTTTGGTTGAACGACTGTGCCGGTTGTAAACACTGTGCACCTTGAACGTTATTGTGTCCGGATACATCATTCGCGCCATTTTGATTCATTGTTTGTTTTGGGTTTTTTGCACTGTTCGTATTATTTCCCGGCGAATTCTTGTCCTTTTTACGTTTTCTCGACATCTACAGTACTGAGATACAACACCGTGTTCACATGTAACAAAATAAGACACTAATCCATTATTCTAATTACTTTATGTCCATTATTTCATAAGAATTCATCTCTGATTCAAATTTCACGTCCACCATGTTCACGCATGCGCAGTCAACCGAATCTCATCTGATGGCTTGCAAGTGAAAATTCTCCATCAGTACTATTGTTACAGCCTTACTTAAACAGAAATGTTCTTTTTAAACAACTCACACAAATCCATAAGTGGCATGCAAGTGGCATGCAACTAATGGTTTGAGTGAGTTTTCTTCATCAACCAGTGAAGATTCTTGAAGGCAGCCATACGGCTTGGAGGATCAAGCTTATTTGAACTTTGATACAGGATTCCTATGTCTGGCGGCTGGTCAAATGCTTTTTGCTTCTTTGTGCTTGCGTCTTTTCATGTCAGGTAACATAGTCATGACTAGCCAAATACATAGCAATCTGCATGTCTACCCGAAATGCCTTTTACAATGGGGCATCACTAGGAATTTGTTAAATTATTTCTCACTAGTCTATTCATTAAAAAAAGACAAGTTCATAGATAATCATGGTGTCACAAATTATTATTTTGTATGCAACATTTGACTCTCTGTCAACAGTATTTTATGTATTGTATACGGGTTTCCTGGGATTCACAGTACGAGACTAGGGCTCTGTCATGTCTTGCCTGAAGGATCGAACCAAAACTCCAAGTTACAATTCCTTCACCTTAACCACTTGGAGGTTTGTTCATTGTTTAACAAAGTGAACATGGCTATAGCTGCAGTGTCAATACCTGTAGACATTTTTGCATACAAGAGGCACTTAACACATAGTCCTCATATTATAAAATTGTTCGTAAGAAATTCCAGAAATGAGGAGCTTGCTCAGGTTCACTTGGTGTATTTGTCACATTGAGCTCAACAAGTATTTTGACGTTTGAAAAATTACGTTATGCCTGAGCCCACCAGATGATCATTTCATCTCAGCAGTTTATGTATACAGATACTTCAAAACCGGTTTTGGGCATATTTATAGTGAAACTAAGTTGCCGAGGAACTGAATTTTATAACTTACCCGGTCAAAATAATTCGATGTGAAGAAAGATATTGCCGGATAAAAAACTTTCTCAATATTTCCCGATCACGTCATATTAGTTTGTCTAATAACTTACCATGACAAACCAAGGAAATCGGCGATGTGGAGATGGATGTCTGAATCAGGTGTTTTCACATAAAACTCCCGTCTATAGTATCATAGAAAGTGACAGAAGCCATGTCAATTAAGAAAAGTCTATTTCTCACTCCAAGTGCGATCTTTTAACACCCATCATAGATCTTTCCTTTTAGGACAAAGCACGTGCCATAACGCCAATACACACGCTCATGTCTGTACCTATGACGACGTCGCATAAACCGAGTGTGTAAACGCCTATCGACTTTTTTATCAGCTGTAAGTTACTACTTTATAGACTGGCGGTTTATCTAGAATATAGGCCTTTTCAGAAACGTGGTTTGTCTCCCTTTGTAAAATCGGGCCACATTCGGAATACCTCAACTTCCGGGTAGTAATCTCGAAAGAAGAATATGGACGCCAATATGGACAAAGGCAAAGAAAACGATCGCTATCGATCCGTTTTTTTAAATTTATAAGTTTCATGTGCCAAACTTAAAGATTTACATACGAAAACATTAACAGAATGTTGGTTGTTGCCAAGCCTCGTTATAAAAAGAAATTAGATGAAATTGAATTAAATGAGACCCGAATAGCGCACCGCAGTTCAGTCAAAACATGACATTCCATGTGAAAAAGGCAAATAAGTATGTGTTTTTGTCTGAATTAAATCCTTTGACAGATAAAAAAAAATGTGTTTATCGGCTGGTTGGTGTAAGGTAAGAATGAATGGAACATATTTCTAGAATGTTATTACAAATTCGCATTAAATTCGATTTACAGATTTTAAATAAAATAGAACAAACATCAGCACTTTTGTCAATAATGTGCAGAGGTTATGTTTCTCCAATAAGTATATATTCTCTTTTCTTAAAATTGAAATTTGTCGTTTAAATAAAGTACCTAAAATAGAGAATTAGTTGTTATATGAGGTTCTCTGTCAGCCTACCTTTGATGATGTATCGTATCCAAATATTAAGGGCTATGAAAACAGTCCCAGTCCATTTTTTCCACCTGTTGAAACTACATTCAAATAACGCTCACTAAATAACGAGGGACACAGGATTGTGGAGATCCTTCATATGTTTAAAGGACCTGAGATTGCCGATGATTAATTACGCTATCTCTCAATCGGCTAAACAATAAAGGGTGTGACTAGAACATATGGTGCAAACGTGGCAGATTGGTGTTAATTTGCATCAAGACTCTTAATCCTTGTGATAGCCAAAGTTTGTTAATTGACCCTTTGAATGTAATTAAGAAGGAAAACTGGCAAAAATCCATTGAATTGAAAAGAGATTACAAATTTGTAGATTATCATTTTAATGATATATAATTACAAAACAAACTCAAACTGTTCTGTTAAACAACAATTATAAGAGTCATTTAATCAAAAGATTTCTTGCGTAGAAATTATAATTAAAGTTCAAAGTAAGAGAAACAATATTTTCTAGCAAATCCTTATTTGTCAACACATTTGTCAATAATGTGTAGGGGTTATGTTCCTCCAATAAGTATGTATTCTCTTTTTTCTTTAAATTGAAATTCGTCATATATAATAAGTACCTAAAAAAGAGAATAAGTTGTTATATAAGGTTCTTTGTCAGCCTACCTTTGGTGATATATCGTATCCAAATATGAAGGGCTATGAAAGTCCTAGTCCGTTTTTTTCCACCTGAAACTTCATTCAAATAACACTCTCTGATTATAAGGGACACAGGGTTGTGGAGATCTTTGATATGTTAAAATATTGACCTCGGATAGCCAATTGGCCAAATTACACTATCTCTCGATCGGCTAAACAATAAAGGATGTGACTAGATCATATTGTGCAAATGTGGCAGATTGGTGTTAATTTGCATCAAGACCCTTAATCCTTGTGACAGCCAAAGTTTGTTAATTGACCCTTTTAATGTAATTAAATAGGAAAACTGGCAACAATCCATTGAATTCAAAAGAGATTACAAATGAGTAGATAATCATTTTAATGATATATAATTATAAAAAAAAACCTCAAGACATTGTTGAATAATTATGATTTAATCAAAACATTTCTACGCGACCAACTACATTAAAACCTTTTTTACCCGGAGATGAGGTCTATGATTTGAACAATTCGAAATATAGACGCTAAAGGTAAAATCAAAATTAAAACCATTCTTGTAAAAGGATATGTTGAGGTATAAAGTTTCGAATCTAATAGTTATCAGGTCATTATATTCCGTTGTTTTTGTAATGGCAAATAAAAGAAATGTGTTTAATTTAATTGCATCGATAGGGATTTTGTTTCATATAGAGCAATGTAAAACAATACAAAACGAACTTAAAGGTCAAATTTCCCGATAAACAAAATTTTCTTTAATTATCGTTTTTGAATAAGGTTATGGTTTCGTTATGACGGAGGTAATGATTTTTTTCTCATATAGAAGCGAAAAATGTTGTTTTTGACTACTTTTATTCACCTTTATCGATTTTTGTGAATGACTTATCTCCCTTGTTGTGACGTCATTTGTGCTTCAAAGTCATATGAACTAACAGTAAGAAGAATCTAGTTCTCAGTAACGACGGTGTTTTTGCACAAATTTCGGACATTTTAAGTGTTGAATTGTGTTTGGGAAACATAAATTGGATATTGAATATGGTATTTTGACAGGTCTTCTGGTGTTATTCTGCTTTTGGTCGCAGGGATGCGAGTTTCTCCCGTTTTCCGACGAACATAAAAGCTGCAAAAAGTTTCGATAAGTTAACTGGACCGTGTTTACTTTACAAATAAGCAAATGATATATTCCCCAAACAAGAACAGTAGGCTGTGTTACTTTCACTTCGAAGACGGCAAGTTAACGCATTGTTAGGCGTTTCCAAAAAAAAATGATTTTAATGATCTTTAAATGATCGGACTCAATTCAAAGTAATTTATACAGATGAAGACGCTTCAAATTCATTCTACTTATTGAGTAACCGTTATATTTTCCTTATTTGAAACACACCAACAATATTCACTTTACCTTGATGTATTGGTTTCAAGACTGTCAATTTAAACCAGACAAAGCTAATCTCACTTTCAAACACCAATCAAGCGATAAAGCATACAATCATGCATCTTGTTCTTATTTGCAAAACTTGTTTTATGTTTTAACATAATCGTAGAAACGTTGCCATTGTACATAAATGAGACAAAATAAAAAATGTACGTTGATTGCTATGATAACAAACCGATTAAAACAAGCAAGTTTCTTTTATCTGCCGTTGTCTTTGAATGAAAATTCAAAGTAATGAATATTTGATATCCGCAAACGGTCTCTGAACTCATCAACGCAAATGATAATGGGTTCGATCTTAACTTAAGCGTCTGCTTTTCGGAATTATTTAAATCACACATTGGCCATTGGTAATATTGGTTTAAATGACGTATGTCACACTGAAATGCAGGTGTTCAAACATGATTAATACAAATTTATATTGATCATTTAGTAATAAGATCACTTAATATATAATTTACACATTTGAACATAATCTCTTTGTTTACAATTTAATTGATTATTGTCAGTTTATCTCACATACAAAGGGTCAATCAACAGACATCGGACATTACAAGGATTAAGGGTCGTGATGCAAATTAACACCAATCTGCCACATTTGCACTGTATGTTTCAAGTCTCAAGTCCTTTATTGTTTAGGCGAAAGATAGCCTCTGGCGTTAATCTCTTAAATATCTCTGTTGTTAATTAACAGGTCTGACACGTTCTGCTATTCCAGACATGAAATAACAAGCGGCAAATCTCACACTTTCAATGCGTGACAATTAAATTTATCTTAAAAATCCATTGTTAAGATATAACCAATTAAGACCAAACTCTCACAGGATGTTTGGATTGATAAGGTGTCAGGACATATTTATCTCTCAATGTGACTTACGTGTGATACTTTGTCGTTATGATATTCAAAGAAGTGAACATGTTGTCTTTTCTATTAGAATAGTTTGACACTTCAATAAGTATATGATAATCAGTATTCACCAAAACGGTATTAACTCTATGTTTCAACAAAAAAACGTTTTAACATCAATTTCAAGTTTTGTCAAATTGATATTTAAATTCCAAAATCATAAAAAATAAATTCAAATATGTTTATTTAAGGTTGTTAGTAAAATAAACTATGACGATTTTTTGGTTTTAGCTGTTAATTATTAAACCTGTCCGAAAATTAAATGCTCAATATGTCAAGGCTACTTACACGAGAGAAAACGAACATTGATATAAAGTGAATATGAAGAACAATTCTTAAGTTCTTAACAGTTGATCTAGAAAGACGACATCGGAATCAATTTCGAAATCATAGACCTCTTACTGGGGGTGGAGTTACTGGAAAGTTGCCGGATGATTTTAACAAATACTCTTAAATGTGCCAGTGTTTAGTTTTGAAATTTGGATGTGTGGTGAAAATGTGAGGTAAAGGATAACCTTCGTATCACAAGTAAGTTGATGTGTAGTGAAAATGTGAGTTAAGGATAACCTTCGTATCACAAGTAAGTTGGGTTATAATACGGTTTGTTTGTTCGCAATTTATGATCTTCTCCCGTTTCATTTTATGTATTGATAAGACAATGCAGGGTGAATTTGACAGTTAATAGTTATACGATGTACGGTGTTAAGACAATTCGTTTATTCAGACCTGTGTCTTTGTTTACTTCTCAATTAAAACCTTAATTCTAATACACGATCATCGACGAAAAAGTACTCTTGGTTTTTTTCAACAAATATTAATAAAAATAGCTGTTTCAACAAATATCGTCAAAATTTCAAGCCGATTCTTACATATGAAAACATTTACAAATCCTTTCAAATTTACGCGTTACGTCACTTACTTTTTTTTTCAAAAGAATATTCTTATAATATGAAACATATTCAATAAAGAAAATGCACTGTCAATCCAAACATTGACTTAAGGATTGCTATTTCGAGGAAAATCGTCCCAATTTCAAGCCGTTCCTTTCATATGAACGCATTGACATATCCTTGTAAATTCACGCGTTAAGTCACTAATTTATTTTTTCAAATGGATCTTCTTATAATATGAAAACTATCCAGTATACAAAATTCACTGTCAAGCCAAACAATGACTTAAGAATCATTCAATTCAAGGAAAATCGTCCAAATTTCAAGCAATTCCTTTCATATGAACAGGTTTACGCAATGACAAATCCATGCAAATTCACGGGTTAAATTATTAATTCATCTTTTTTCAAATTGATATTCTTATAAAATGAATCATATTCAATAAAGAAAATGCGCTGTCAATCCAAACAATGACTTTAGGATCGTTTATTTGAAGAAAAACACCAATTCTAACCAGCGATCGCTCTTCACGCCCTTTACATGGCGCATTCAGTGGATCACGAGTGACGTCACAGCAAAGGGAAGTAAGTCATACGAACTTTTATTAATCGGTGCGCTATGACGGTGATTTATGACGTAATGCGTTATGCTAAAATGTTGCAAATAATTTCAATGTGATTCTTTTACTTCATATTTTAATTTTATGAAATAAACCCAACCTGTACATATGACCTTTAAAGGTCAAATTTCCCGATAAACAAAATTTTCTTTAATTATCGTTTTTGAATTAGGTTATGGTTTCGTTATGACGGAGGTAATGATTTTTTTCTCATATAGAAGCGAAAAATGTTGTTTTTGACTACTTTTATTCACCTTTATCGATTTTTGTGAATGACTTATCTCCCTTGTTGTGACGTCATTTGTGCTTCAAAGTCATATGAACTAACAGTAAGAAGAATCTAGTTCTCAGTAACGACGGTGTTTTTGCACAAATTTCGGACATTTTAAGTGTTGAATTGTGTTTGGGAAACATAAATTGGATATTGAATATGGTATTTTGACAGGTCTTCTGGTGTTATTCTGCTTTTGGTCGCAGGGATGCGAGTTTCTCCCGTTTTCCGACGAACATAAAAGCTGCAAAAAGTTTCGATAAGTTAACTGGACCGTGTTTACTTTACAAATAAGCAAATGATATATTCCCCAAACAAGAACAGTAGGCTGTGTTACTTTCACTTCGAAGACGGCAAGTTTACGCATTGTTAGGCGTTTCAAAAAAAAATGATTTTAATGATCTTTAAATGATCGGACTCAATTCAAAGTAATTTATACAGATGAAGACGCTTCAAATTCATTCTACTTATTGAGTAACCGTTATATTTTCCTTATTTCAAACACACCAACAATATTCACTTTACCTTGATGTATTGGTTTCAAGACTGTCAATTTAAACCAGACAAAGCTAATCTCACTTTCAAACACCAATCAAGCGATAAAGCATACAATCATGCATCTTGTTCTTATTTGCAAAACTTGTTTTATGTTTTAACATAATCGTAGAAACGTTGCCATTGTACATAAATGAGACAAAATGAAAATGTACGTTGATTGCTATGATAACAAACCGATTAAAACAAGCAAGTTTCTTTTATCTGCCGTTGTCTTTGAATGAAAATTCAAAGTAATGAATATTTGATATCCGCAAACGGTCTCTGAACTCATCAACGCAAATGATAATGGGTTCGATCTTAACTTAAGCGTCTGCTTTTCGGAATTATTTAAATCACACATTGGTAATATTGGTTTAAATGACGTATGTCACACTGAAATGCAGGTGTTCAAACATGATTAATACAAATTTATATTGATCATTTAGTAATAAGATCACTTAATATATAATTTACACATTTGAACATAATCTCTTTGTTTACAATTTAATTGATTATTGTCAGTTTATCTCACATACAAAGGGTCAAAGGGTCAATCAACAGACATCGGACATTACAAGGATTAAGGGTCGTGATGCAAATTAACACCAATCTGCCACATTTGCACTGTATGTTTCAAGTCTCAAGTCCTTTATTGTTTAGGCGAAAGATAGCCTCTGGCGTTAATCTCTTAAATATCTCTGTTGTTAATTAACAGGTCTGACACGTTCTGCTATTCCAGACATGAAATAACAAGCGGCAAATCTCACACTTTCAATGCGTGACAATTAAATTTATCTTAAAAATCCATTGTTAAGATATAACCAATTAAGACCAAACTCTCACAGGATGTTTGGATTGATAAGGTGTCAGGACATATTTATCTCTCAATGTGACTTACGTGTGATACTTTGTCGTTATGATATTCAAAGAAGTGAACATGTTGTCTTTTTTATTAGAATAGTTTGACACTTCAATAAGTATATGATAATCAGTATTCACCAAAACGGTATTAACTCTATGTTTCAACAAAAAAACGTTTTAACATCAATTTCAAGTTTTGTCAAATTGATATTTAAATTCCAAAATCATAAAAAATAAATTCAAATATGTTTATTTAAGGTTGTTAGTAAAATAAACTATGACGATTTTTTGGTTTTAGCTGTTAATTATTAAACCTGTCCGAAAATTAAATGCTCAATATGTCAAGGCTACTTACACGAGAGAAAACGAACATAAATGTAAAGTGAATATGAAGAACAATTCTTAAGTCAAAACAGTTGATCTAGAAAGACGACATCGGAATCAATTTCGAAATCATAGACCTCTTACTGGGGGTGGAAAGTTGCCGGATGATTTTAACAAATACTCTTGAATGTGCCAGTGTTTAGTTTTGAAATTTGGATGTGTGGTGAAAATGTGAGTTAAAGGATAACCTTCGTATCACAAGTAAGTTGATGTGTAGTGAAAATGTGAGTTAAGGATAACCTTCGTATCACAAGTAAGTTGGGTTATAATACGGTTTGTTTGTTCGCAATTTATGATCTTCTCCCGTTTCATTTCATGTATTGATAAGACAATGCAGGGTGAATTTGACAGTTAATAGTTATACGATGTACGGTGTTAAGACAATTCGTTTATTCAGACCTGTGTCTTTGTTTACTACTCAATTAAAACCTTAATTCTAATACACGATCATCGACGAAAAAGTACTCTTGGTTTTTTTCAACAAATATTAATAAAAATAGCTGTTTCAACAAATATCGTCAAAATTTCAAGCCGATTCTTACATATGAAAACATTTACAAATCCTTTCAAATTTACGCGTTACGTCACTTACTTTTTTTTCAAAAGAATATTCTTATAATATGAAACATATTCAATAAAGAAAATGCACTGTCAATCCAAACATTGACTTAAGGATTGCTATTTCGAGGAAAATCGTCCCAATTTCAAGCCGTTCCTTTCATATGAACGCATTGACATATCCTTGTAAATTCACGCGTTAAGTCACTAATTTATTTTTTCAAATGGATCTTCTTATAATATGAAAACTATTCAGTATACAAAATTCACTGTCAAGCCAAACAATGACTTAAGAATCATTCAATTCAAGGAAAATCGTCCAAATTTCAAGCAATTCCTTTCATATGAACAGGTTTACGCAATGACAAATCCATGCAAATTCACGGGTTAAATTATTAATTCATCTTTTTTCAAATTGATATTCTTATAAAATGAATCATATTCAATAAAGAAAATGCGCTGTCAATCCAAACAATAACTTTAGGATCGTTTATTTGAAGAAAAACACCAATTCTAACCAGCGATCGCTCTTCACGCCCTTTACATGGCGCATTCAGTGGATCACGAGTGACGTCACAGCAAAGGGAAGTAAGTCATACGAACTTTTATTAATCGGTGCGCTATGACGGTGATTTATGACGTAATGCGTTATGCTAAAATGTTGCAAATAATTTCAATGTGATTCTTTTACTTCATATTTTAATTTTATGAAATAAACCCAACCTGTACATATGACCTTTAACATACATATCGGCAGATCAAGACATATAGGTTCAACAAATATGAAACCTAGGACGTAGGCAAATGAATTTTCTACATAAGGACTTCCCATTGCGTCTACACCCATTTCGTCTATAAGTCAAATTCCCATTTCGTCTACAACCCTTTATGTCTAAAGATTGAATTTCCCAAAATGTCTGCAGTTTAAAGAAATATTTTCATTTCATTTTCTATTGATTAAAATACCTTAAAAAGATTTAGATAATTCTGGTTCTGCGTAATTTGTATATATATAATCATTATTAATGTCTCATCCATATACATAATCTATTTTTGCATTTTATTTGTCTTTTTCTTATCTGGATCTACACATTACATATATTTTTCTTTCCCAACAACCCTCCATAGAAAAAGTGATTATAGGTTGGATTGATTTTCACCTCAATTAGTGTCAAACACAACTCAATTTACACGTGTAGGTGAGATGGAACTTCTGTCTGACATGGTGTGAAAATTGATAAAATAGACTGCAGACAAAATGGGAATAAACCTTGTACATAACAATACGACCTGACATTGGTAACATATGGAATTAACCTAATAAAGGGTTGGTGTGCATTTGGTCGGATAAAGAGGGTATCAAAAAGATCGTATATGTTATTTCCTACGTTATGCAGTTGACCAATAAAAGAAGCAATAAAACCCTCGACGTGAAAGACATGTATCGTTTTGAAGCTTGCCGAAATACACAGGCGCGCATCACATCATGTTGTGTTGACACATAGTTGTGTGTTTTGTGGCTTCGAGACATGCCATTGGTTGCTTTATAATGACGGAATCGTATTTTGATTGGCATAGCAAAGTCAGCTTAGGATAAATTGGTCTGCTTGAAGAGTCTCGGAAACCACTATGACTAATTAATTGATTAATTAATTGATTAATTAATTGGATAAAAGATTTTTAATTAGATTATTTAATTAATATATTTTAAATAGATATTTATAAATTATATAGAGATAAATTAATATATTAATAGATTTTTATTATAATATATAGAAAACAAGATGAGTATAAACGAATTTTGTATATAATGTATTGTAACGAAATATTGCTCCTGAGGGATTTTAATTTTTTTTTTAACAAAATTTTTAATGGTCCGGGGGCCGTACCTATCTCAATTAATAGTGATTGTCCAAGAGTATTCCATGTTTTTCAATATATGTTTTTAACCTCAGGGGCAGAATTTAGGAATGAATAGAGACAAAATAATCAGAGAGATATAAATGGAATAGATATATTAGTAAATGCATATTATTAGAAAAATAAAATAGTCAATTCAATTTATAGATCATGTAAACAAACAATGGCTGCTCACCGAATGGCGTTTGCCTAGGTGGTGAGGGTAAACCGTCAAACCAAACAAAGTCTCGGAAACAATTATTCTAAGTAGAGTGAATGGTAGGGATATGTTTTAAATCAGAGGAATCTAACATTGACTCGGTATGTGTTATTATTGTTGAAGTCCGACCATTAAACATGAATAAAATCAATTCCATAATCTCTTATAAATTAACTTTTGTTTGTCACACTTATGGGACATAATTTGATGGAACGTCCCATTAATATGTTGAACATTTATTAAGTAGATTTGATCAGCTTGCATCATATCATCTGATCATTGTGTTTGCATGAACATGCTACAATTAAGATCATTTGAAAATAAAAATGGATTTTTAATAATGTCATCATAAGTTGAGGCAAGCATCCAACAGATTTACAATGTATTCTATACTTTAGTTCATGTTTAAACAGAGGATCGACTCTTCTCACTTAAAATGAATCGCAACGTTGTAACCGCGATGGTATACACTGTTTTATCTCGGGGTAAAATGTCCGCAAGAGAGTAAACACAAAGTAAGGATATACTTTGATATTTCCCCTCCTCAACAATTTTTCGAATGTTTGTACTAACATGATATTCGACGGCATTGTTCAAATACACGCAGCAGTTTATCTATGTTTATCAATGTCAGCTGTTATTATTTAATACCCGGAAGTCTTAAACCGGAAACTACCGAAAATTTCGTATCTCCGATTAAGAGTATTCAAGGGCAGATAACAACACTTTATGAAAAGGTCTATACTGCCATTGACGTTGACTCCATTTGTGGTCAATTTAAAGCGCTGCGGACACATTTAGAGCGCCGCGGGAGTCAGCTAAGGCGCCGCGGGAGTGCTTATTTTGTAAGTCAAGCGCAGCGGAGCCGCGGCGCTTTACGGGGCTGGGGAAGACCCTGAAAATTTAGCCCAATAAGATTATATACCCTGTAAGTCTAACCTGTACGAATTCCCAGTACTTGATTGGGTTGAAACAGTCTCCAGGGACGGATGTTAGGGTCTCGGAGTTGGTTCTGCACACTTTGGTCGACGGGTCGTAGAAAATGGATCTACAGCCAGTCAGTGCGTTACAGTGGTGAGTACATTCAATCATCGACCTGGAATATAGTGTTCGATACGAGGTTCTTGCCTCATTATACTCAATAACAAATATGGTTTTCAAAGGGAGGTACACTTTGGTTGACTAGTCGTAGAGTATAGATCTACAGCCAGCCAGTGTGTTACAGAGGTGAGTACATTCAACCATCGACCTGGAATATTGTGTATGATTCCAGAATCCCGTTTCACTAAACTGAATAACAAATATGGTATTCAAAGGAAGTAAGAGCGAAGAACCATTCGCATTTTATGATATAAACAAATAAAACGCGGTGTGGCAAAGAAGATTCGCCATAATTATGGAAAAGAAGATTCGATATCATTAAATTATCCGTTGAATCTTCAATTTTCAAAAATAATTGTCAATTTGTAATGTTGTCTCTAACATTGATGAATATTATGAACAATTTCTATCACCAAAATAACACTTGATAAAGGGTTTCTTTCGAGTCATTTTCTCAGATTCTTAACAGCACGAAACACATTATCTATCATCACTTGTTTATTATTTATTCATATATTGGCAAATGAATCATGAGAAACGAGTTTTTGATAATTCTAAATCTATTTTGCTTTCTAAAAAAATCAATCATTTTTTTTTAATATTTTTTGTTTTAAATGCACGAATCCTGTAATTGTCAAGCACATGCCCTTCAAACATAAACACCGTTTATCATTTTATTCGAATTTCACAACGGTTTTGTCCTAATATCGCAAACGTTTTTTCTTTAAATTATAACCGATATGGTATTTTTTCTTTATTTTGACAATTTACACCATTGCACTTGATAAAACGGATTAAAAGAATGAAAATTGATAATAATGACAAAATAGACATAAGATGAAAACCAATCAAGATGACCAACTGACCTGACGATTCTTGCTCCAAGTTGTGTCCCATATGTCTCATAACAACGATCTGTCGATTTGTACTTACTCTCACAAATATCGCCCGAAGATGTAAACACTAAATGGATGTGTGAACATAGGAGAAAGAGCACTGTAAACACAATACACGACATCTTAATTCATACAGCTTGGACTTTCATTATATCAAAATGGTTTAATGTTTCATTTAAGCTCTCTGGAGAATATGATTGAATATAGAATGCTCTGTAAAACTATCATGTATGATGTTCTAGTATGCCTGACACGTTCTGACATTAATTCGAGAATAAGAAATATTTCAATATACCCATAGCGGCACGAACGCAATTAGTTTTTAGTTATTTTTTAAATTACATTGTAAATGTATTTGAATATCCGATAGAATTGCATGTGAATTGTGTTCATATTTTCAAACATTTCTTTATCTAAGCACCATTGTAGTAATGTCAAGTAATTGAAAAAAATCAATAACTGCCACATTAATAATTAAAAATAATCATCAAAACCCAATGCCTGAATTACAATGTGATCGAAATGGCGCTGATGGCAATTGGTTCTGTGGATTATGCTGTAATCATACTTGGATGTGGCATGAAAAGAAAACATTAGAATGGCTGTAAACTAGCGCACTGGTCAGCTTTCGTCTTTTACCCGAATGAGTTTTGAACCGCAATTTTTTTTTTCGAACAACTCCCTCAAAGTGCATTTGTGATTGATTGAAAACGAAATCAATAGCAGACGCAGGTTATACATATAATATGAAATTCCGTTAGATATGTATTACAAAATGTCATGCGTTCTTTCTTTAAAAAATGAGACATTTGCATGTAGATTAAATACAACCACTTCTAGAGAATTAACTTTGTAATACAAAAATGACGTCGACTAGTTGGTCGTTGTCGAAAAAAAACCCAATTTCTACATCTGGTTTATTTCCACGATTCTGTAACGACCTTGTGTCCGTCATTAATATCTGTTCCTTTTTTTTTACAATTAGCGATAGGACAATAAGCACCGAGGATTGCATTCGTAGACAAATCCACAAAAAGGTAATCAATTTCCGGTGTAATGAATTAAGCTTGTTGATTAAAGCTTGCCTGTATACACCTGTATACACTTGATATATCAAATCAATAAACTTGTTCATCATGCAGAATTATGTATGAAGCCAGATCAAAAACCAATTCTAAGAACAGTTGAATTTGTCTAGTTGAAATATATTGCCGTCATTTAACCTAAAGATCGTATCTCCATAATTGTAGTAAAGGAGAAACGATCTTTTGACTTACCACCGACGAAATGATTAGCTTCGGAGAAATGAATTATAGACGGTAACAAAAGAAACGACGAACTTATAAAGAAAATATCCCAGTTTCGTAAACCTGGTATATTTTTTATTATATCAAAAGATGTATTAACTCGAATGACCCCAGTTTGGTTGTATCGAATAGAATATATACGTGTAAATCAGTCGGACTAGAGATATGTGCAATATGAAAATATAACCGGAAATAATGACATTGTGGTTACATCTGAAACAAATCTAAGTGCTGGTCCAATATAACTGCGAGGCATCATGGCATCAGTGTTGATCCGATTAACACATTACCACCTAACGCCACATGTTTGCGTCTTGAAGCAGACGACTTCCAAAAAGCATTGTGGCAAAAAGAGAAATTGCTTGTCACAGGCAATTCCTCCTTTTGCCACAATGCTTTTGCAATCTATTTACATATCACAACAGCAGAACTGAAAGTTTTTTCATATGTTTTCAAAGCCTTTCTAAAGTCGTCTGCTTCAAGTAAGAAAATGTCGTCTGAAGGTGGTAAAGATTTAATTCGATGCTGCAATCAATGTAGTGGTATTAATTCCCAAATTAACTGCAGATAACTCCGATAAAAAGGCGGAAGCAGCGCTGGGGGTGGTAGCATCGAGTATCTAACCCATTACCAAACAATAACGACATTTGACTAGTTTGTTGCAGACAACTACAGAAAATTGTGGGAAAAGGAGAAATTGCTCGTTTAGAGCAATTTTTCCTTTTCCAACAACGTTTTCTGCCCTATCAGATGATTATTTTTTAAGTTTCATCACATTTTGAGATGTCGTCTGTAAACATTTTCAATTTGGGACAGTCCAAAATTTGACGTTTGGTAAAGGTTTTACAGCGGTAATTTCTGGTTCGATAGCGGCTTATTTCTCACTTGGAGTGTCTAATCCATTATGTGCAAGACCAAACCTCCGCCAAAAATACACCAGATTCAATTCCGTTTGAACATGCTATTGAAGTTGATGAGATATTAAAGAAAAATAATTGTTTATGCATGAACGCTCTCCTTGCCTCAAAAATTCAAGCAGTATATATTTACAAATCATGGGAGCTTGTACAAACAGCGACAACCTTACCGAACGACCAATTCTAATTTCATCAACTGTATTTGATAAACAAGGGTGTTCAAAGCATATTTGAATTCCTTTCAGGCACATTTTCCTTTGCCACAGCAATTGCTTGGAACCCAATTACATAGCGGTTACATCTTAATAAGTTCTTTATTTGAAACTGAGTTTAATTCCGTGAAGACACCTTTTCAGATTTATTGCACTAACATTTAACATTTTCATGTTTTAAAGACAATCTTCAAGTACTGGATCTGAGTCTTGTCTTAACCATCATGGTGCTGGAGCCGACTTCTTGGTTATGCAAACAGGTTGTATCCAGACCAGCATCCAAGTTACTTGGCGGCTGGTCTATGAATAAACCTGTTTGCTACTCTGAGTATCTTCCTCATCAAAATTAAGCATATATATAAGGTTTTAGAAAGCAGACGACACATAAATATATTTTCAGAATATTACCCAGCATTCTTCGGGTAAAGGCATTTCACAACATATAGAAAAGGTTTTGATGAGGTCAGTTAAAAAAACAACATCATTTCTTTTCAATTAAAACCATTCACTCGTTCGCTGTGAAAGGTTGAAATCATTCTGTTAAATATTATTTCAAAGTGAAGCTACCATTTTAAAAAAATCTTTTGTGACACTAGCTTTTTTGGTTCTCAGTTTCACGATAGATGAATGGAAATGTACGTCAGCCGTTTTTCACGAACTGTTACTCTTAGTTACTCATAGTGTAAAAAGCTTTATAGTCTTTGGAAAACAACGATATTGTACGTCAATCGACTTAAAACTGATACATCGACACACTATCGACGCGCTTATCTGTGCATAAGATAGTCTGGATTACCTGCCCCTGTACATTACACTGCTAATTCATTATGATACGACGGGAATCAGACGGTGTCGACTATATCTACCGACTTGTGCCGGGGATTGCCGAGTAGATACGATTGGAATAAAACCAAGGTCAGAATCAATCGGAACTACTCGAGTATTTCCGTGAGTTGGGAAATACAGCGTTTTTCATTGGATGACCCAATGTGTTCAGATTGGGTCAGAATACGTGTCTGTTCACATAAAATGGGTCAAGCAACGAGGCTTGACCCCTTCTTATCATAATTAATTACCCATGAGCGGTCCCTCGGGAATCAAGTGATTCAATACAAACTTAAGGCTGATGGCCAGTCCAGACGACGTGTCTGAGTAGTATTTCCGATTGCTTTGAAATATCCAGAGCCAAAAGCCTTAGAAAACCATCGTGACTATGTTTGTCGTCTGCTGTTGTTTTAAAATTTCCCCGATTTGAAACGGAAGTTGGTAGGTCCAGACGGCGTGAAAGAGTTGTATGTCTGGTTGCTCTAAAGTACACGAAGCAAAATACTAAAGAATGCACCGTGACAAGCAATTTCTCCTTTAGTCACGATGGTTTCTATCACATGTCTTCTTCTTCCTATTAAGGTACATCATTCTCTTCTGAGTATTTTAGTACATGTTCCCTGTATGACCTACCAGTTCTAGGCTAGCAATTGTGTCCTGCCCAAGGACACTCCACGGTGAAATTAATGATTGTATTCGGAGATCGAACCCGGTTTGGCCGGTCTCTAGTCCCCGACGCTTACCATTACACTACCACAGATCCTTTTCGTATTGTTATATATTTTGTCGTCTGCTGTTGCTTTCAAGTTTGACCATTTCCACATTTTGAAACCGATCCTCACATATTTCCCATATCCCTAGTCTCGCAGCTATATTAAGGGATTTTTAATTTATTCCAAAACGGGACAACTAGAAGGCTCGATACTTAATATGGACAAGTGATATACAGTAAAGCTGCATGTTCACAGATGAGAAAGTCTTAAATGCAAGATGAATTTCCGTTGAATAATACAATGTTCATATTGTTGTTTGATTCACACTTAACTGTGCAAAATTGAAAGAGTTTGCAGACGACATTTCAAAATGTGTTGAAATTGGAAATTAATCGCAAGCAATTTCTTCTTTTCCCACAATGTTTTCCAGGGTCGACTGTAACAAACTGGTAAAATGTCGTTATTGTTTAGTAATGGGTTAAGACAACTCTGTAATCATTCAGTGAACGTCAATACAACGAAGTATGTACAGTCCATATGCGGTAGATCTCCAAACTGTTGAAACGCTTTTGGATCTAAATGCATATCATTTCACTGTATATAGGTTCTACTAGTTAGATACGAGAACTACTTCTTCTATATGTCTACCATCTATTGCATATCACACAACAGGACATATGTTGTACAGCTTAAACAGATAACTTTACTGTTATTTCCAAATTTTCTCATGTATGTGAACAGGCAGCCTTAACTTAACGTAGACAAATTGCATAGGGCACCTTCCTCAGTCATTTGAGAACGAGGATTATCGGTGGTGGACTGGCACGGTTGGTGTCGGGGACTGGCGACCAGCCATTTCGGGCTCGATTCCCTTTGACGATCAATAATTTTAACATGGAGTGGCCTTTGGCAAGATACATTTCCTAGCCTTGTAGATCTACTAGAATGTTATCCACAAACATGTACTATAATGTTCAATATTGAGCCTTGTATAGCTTTACTTATGTAATAAGAGACTTGATTTCATTTTTATGTTTACATTTATCACAATTAAAACGCAGCGATACTACGCATTTATATTGGCTTTATTATGTATCGTATTATGTTTGAGCATCTATGCATCCATGGAAAACAAACAACTAAAAACAAAATGCGTTAACTTATCACGTCAGACCCTTATCATAATTAAACTAGCCTGTGTTTGAAAGATGCGACAGTTACACATACATGTACGTGTTTGTTCCTTGTTATTCACCTCCTTACTAAATGACAATCTTTATCTCCTCTAAATGCAACTCTGGCGACTATGCTGACCAAAGGATAAAAATGGGAATGGTTGTAGACATAGTGATAGATTAATTGCATAATTGAGCCACAAGTTTTAAAAACATTAGACATTGTTATGGGCTCCTATAAAAAGAAACTATTTCCTTTTTTTCATATGAATTGTCGTTGAAAAAGAAGAAACTGGTTCAATGAAAAGTCTTTCCCGTTTGCATTAACAGTTTAAGAATTCGTCTGCTCCATGCGTTTGTTAAAGGAGACCGACCGCGGACCCCTGGTCGAGATAACGTAGCCTTGAGTATCCGCACTTTATCGCGTTATTATCACAGCTGCCGCTTACCCTTGATATATTGCAGACAAATCTACTGAACTATGTGAAACAGACGATAAATATAAATACATTACATCGAATTACTGGTTGATTTCGAGCAGGTTATACACAGTATATACTTTTCTCACACCGTTCAATGAATCTATCATACATTCGTGGCCCCATTTAGCAGCGCTCTGTTGATTTCGTTCGGTTTTTGAATCCGGACGAATGTATACTGTACGAAGCAGGGAAAAAGTTTAAACTGAGTATCTGATTACAAATTAAGAGTCAGTACATTTCCCACGCCACAGCAGTCAGTGGGTGTGTGTTTAGAACAACGGAAACAGTTTCAACACAAACATGTCTTCTTTCGCTCCCGAATCCAAAGGCAGTGGGTCTGCAGGCGTCGCAGATTACAGCAAGTTTGATGCAGATGATGCAGAATTCTTTGCTGGTAAGTGTTATATTTGAGGTTTTCCGTATTGAGTAATTCTTGTTTGCAAAACCACCAGGATGTTATAAGCAACGTTGTTTAAAACCATAATTGTTTACACATAGTTTATATTCATGCGAATGGTATGTACATATGCGAATTACATGATAATGTCGGTTAAATGCCTGTGTTCATATTCTTAAGAACGCGTTCTCTTTAATAATGAATCTGAGCAAAAGTTACAGCGACGTCGTTGGCATTATTTGACGTCGTTTATAAGCGTTAACCTTTTTGGCATGCTCATTGATTCAATAAAATGTTTCATCAAGTTTGTTATTAAGGATTGTTATTATTTTCCCTTATTTTCACGTCATTTCCTGTTAAGAAAATTTAAATGCTTTAGTTTCCATTATAATCTAACACTTAAAAGAGAAAGACAGCTAGTAAAACTCGTCTGTTGCAATCGTGTTATATCGCCTATGTAAAAATGAAGGGTGATTTACAAATGCACACTTTTCTCTCGCTGGGTATAATTTTCTTTTTAATGGTATTCACCCAAGCATAAACAACCGACTCACATGTATATATCGATATTGTACTTGTGTTTATAACAAATCTGGTTCCATGATTCACTCAACAACTCTATGTTAACCCTTATCTTATCGTGCTGAACCCGACTTCAAGCTTATGCAAAATGCTTAGATCCAGGCCAGCCGCCAAGTCGATTGGCGACTGGCCTGTGACCTAACCTATTTGCATCTCTGAGTATCTTTCCCCAACAAAATCAATTAGATATATAGGGTTTTGAAAAGCAGACGACTGAGACGACACAACCATATATTATCAGAAAGTTTCCCAGCATTCTAAGGGTTATTTATCACATGCCAGGATATCAAACCATGTTTGATTTCTAACACATGAACACGAGAGTGTACCAGAACCACGGCTTCTATGTTGGTCCCCATAGGTAGCGTTTTACTAAGCATTTCTTGTTAAACATTTGTGTAAACATGTAACATCAAAACAGCATTCTCTCATTTCAATATCGAGGTAAGCAATATAGCAGGAATATTTTTCAAAATTAGTACAATGGGTTTTGGGAATGCCTCTAATTTGAAACAATGAGTATTTTTGGAAAACAATGGGTTCTCTTTTTTCCAAACTTCATTTGGACAAAACTAACTCAATGATTCAAACTTCTCTGACCAATTAGTTAAGGACACTTGTTTTACATTTTCTGTCTCATATAAGGAAAACTAACCTCTCCAAATAGGTGGATGATTAAAAGTACGAAAGTAAAAGCTTTACAGGTGATTCCAGCCATTGACACGAGTTTGTGGTTTCTCTCATTTAATGGGTCCTGAGGGAGAATGCATAGGAAATGAAACAATAGGTTGTTTGAGATTTTAATGAGTAAAAGATGCATAACCCATAGCAAATTCTATCCCTGATATAGCAGTACAATGCATCTGTAACGGTCGTGGAAAGTTTTTGCAAGTTTACAATGTGCATCTTGGACCATCCGAGTTAATGTAATTCTGTATTTGAGAGGTTAAATTTGCTCGGTTCGTTACATTTGTGGCAGAGGTAGGATGAAGACGTCACCATATATCGGAATTTCCTTCTCACATATCTCCCAAGGACCAAGACTCGGGCGAGTCTTTTCTGAGGTGGGAGTGTACGGCAGTGTATTTCTCTGACCGGATGTGAATGTATCTTTGAGAGGGTTATTTGCTCGGTTGGTTACAATAGGGGGAGGCATCGAAATATCCCCTATGCATGATAGAACGATTTGCTATATCCGGCAAAATATCATATTGAATATTGAAGGGATGGATGGTTCATCATAAAAACTTGAAAACATCTTTGTAAAAAGCAGAACCGTTTTGAGTTCATTTATGACATCTAATGACCCTGCAGTTTCACAGAGAATGACAGAAACCTTCACTGGAAACGATCTCTTCATTTTGTTATGCCTTTCAGGTATTGGCAAGGTACCCTTTAACCCAAATGCCGGACCCACAGAGACTCTCGTGTATAAACACTATAACCCGGAAGAGGTAGGTTCTTGTCTCGTGATTACAAAACTCATAGAATACTTTGTCGTAAAAACGCAAACAGTGATCTTTTGGAATATTTCATAACTTTACTGGTTGTTTGTTGAGGCTGCTCTAAGTCAAATGATTTTTTTTGTTTTATAACAAGCTATTTTGTGTGACTAAATGGATAGAAACGATTTCAATGTATATGTGTATCCAATCGTTGTAAGGACATGTATTGTTGATAGTAAGTTGTCATTCATCAAATATTACTCTATTACCTGATGAAGATAAAGCATATCGTTTATCTTATACTTACTACAGTCAGTTTTCCGGTCCTTGTGTAAAGCTTCTGTTGTCATTTGATAAGACAAATATGTATCGTTGTTATCTGCTACTCGAGGGTCTACCACAAGTATGCATTTAATAGTAAAATTGACCCGGTATTAACCGATTGTCTTAACTCATTACCAACCAATGACGACATTTGATCACTTTGTTACAGACGTCTTGGGGAAACATTGTGGGAAAAGGAGAAATTGCTCGTAACGAGCAATTACTCCTTTTCCCACAACGTTTTCTACTCTATCAGAAGATTACTGTTCAATTTCATCTCATTTTAAACTGTCGTCTGCAAACTCTTTCAAATTGGAACAGTAGAAAATTTGGCGTTTGGTAAAAGGTTAACTGGTGAAATAGAATGAAAAATTCAAACAACAGTTAGCTTTTTACAGAATACCGTTTTCATAAATATCTGTTTAAAACGCGCCTTGTGTTAAGATGGAATAGAACCTAGCGTGGCCTAGTGGTAAGAGTACTGATCTTGAAATCACATGACCTCTCTCCGTGAGGCTATATGTCCCAGTGGTGGTCTCTTGAGAGGTAGTCTCCTGGGGTTCATTCACGGAATACCGATGGTTCTTTAAGCTTGATAAGCCCTTCTGTTGTCTTTCTTACCAATAAGCAGCCTGGCATGGTTTATACGACGCCTGTTTTATAACTATACTGCTTAACCCTTTACCAAACGCCAAATTTTCGACTGTCCCAAATTGAAAGAGTTTGCAGACGAAATTTCAAAATGTGATGAAACTGAAAAGTAATCATTTGAAAGAGCCGAAAACATTATGGGTTATTTTCTATAATAGATTTTTGTAACGTCTGCTTTCCAAAACCTTAAATATCTGCTTATTTTCGATGAGGAAAGATACTCAGAGTAGTAAACAGGTTAAATCACAGGCCAGTCGCCAATTTACTTGGCGACTGGCCTGTGATATAACCTGTTTGCATAAGCATGAACTCGGTTAATACGACGCCCGTTTTATGACAATGCTGCTTAAACATGTTTGCTGTTAACTCCTTTTAGGTTGTCCAAGGACGAACTATGGCTGAATGGCTGAGATTTTCCGCATGTTTCTGGCACACCTTCAGAGGGACAGGTCTGTTGATTTTGACTTTATTGATTTGGTTAATCTGGTAAAAGCCGTACTGACTCACTCATAACATTTGTTTATACTTGGATATATTTTATAATCTATATATATATACCGGGCATTTAAAAAAAATCCGTGTTAGCTTCATCATTATATTACTCTAATTGCTTGCCTTATAGGGGAAACTGATGGCCTTAGAGGGGAAACTGATGCCATGTAACTAGGAAACTGATGGCCTTAGAGGGGAAACTGATGGCCTTAGAGGGGAAACTGATGGCCTTATAGGGGAAACTGATGGCCTTAGAGGGGAAACTGATGGCCTTAGAGGGGAAACTGATGGCCTTAGAGGGGAAACTGATGGCCTTAGAGGGGAACTGATGGCCTTAGAGGGGAAACTGATGGCCTTAGAGGGGAAACTGATGGCCTTAGAGGGGAAACTGATGCCATGTAACTAGGAAACTGAAAGCTTCATTCATATTGATTTCGTCATATGTATAAAACTACATTAACCAACCTTCTTGCAGCTTGTTTTACTTTTGTCTGGATATATCATCTACTAACACTCTATATTGATTATGGAAACCGTTTTTCTGTGGTATTCGCCATTACGAATTCTTAAGGTAACATCAAAAATGTAACAAAAGGAATGATTTCCAAGTCATTTTTGTGTAATCGCTTTCGAACTTTGACAACTTCGGACCTTTGAAGCGATTATGTGTCCCAAAACTACGTTTGAACGAAACTTACCACCAACAATCTCAACAATCGATATTTACTCCAGGTGCCGATCCTTTCGGGTTCCCAACCCTAGTCAGACCCTGGGACGATGGCTCGAACACAATGGCTAACGCCAAGAGGCGGCTGCGTGCAGGGTTCGAATTCTTCTCTAAAATGGGCTTCAGATACTGGACCTTTCACGACAGGTATCGCTGTAATTTGTTTATGGTGTTTAACGCCGTATCAACAATTTTCAAACATGCTAGACAATAATACAATTCTTTCAACATCGGTAACGACGGAAGCTTGAAGCATATTGGATTCAATCTCAATGACTGCTTCCTGAATACTAAACTAGCACTCGAACCGATTAAGGATGCCACAAACATTTTCTACAACT
This sequence comes from Cerastoderma edule, assembly GCA_947846245.1. Lineage (NCBI taxonomy): Eukaryota > Metazoa > Mollusca > Bivalvia > Cardiida > Cardiidae > Cerastoderma > Cerastoderma edule. The sequence goes on along the minus strand of OX401405.1, from coordinate 15,364,292 downwards.
AACAGTGCGATACATGATACCGGGCATGTATAAAGCTCCAACAAAAGGCTTTCTACATGCCTTCCGGCCTAAGATTATCGCAGGTTTCAACGCTTTTAATTAATACTCAGTATAGGGATGGGCGCTTTGTTTAAAGTTGACAACACTTGATTATCTATCTATAAGGGACATTGCTCCGGAAGGAGCCACCCTGGCGGAGACCAACAAGAACCTGGATGAGATAGCTGATCTGGCTCTCGAACTGCAGAAAAAGACGGGCGTCAAACTTCTTTGGGCAACATCGAATCTGTTTGCCAATCCAAGGTAAACTGTTTGTTCTTATAGTTGGAATAGTAGAGCAACACTAGGTTATAGTTGAGTGAATAATCAATTCGAAATAACATACATTTGTCTCTTAAACCAGAATTTAACCCGCGATATTAATAGTCAGTTTGGAATTTATTTCAGTTTCAATATAAGAGTAATATTAAACAGAAATAAAAGTATGTGATATCATTTTATTTGAAATCATTTTGACAAAAAGAGTAATAGATAGTACCTTTGTCCGAAAGTGACTTTGAAAACACTATGGTAATGAGGGAATATTTTCCAATGACAATTGTCTTTGTCTCACTTGACCAAACATAACCAATATCGAACCCAAAGGTGTTATCTCTCTCACTAAAATGAAGGAAATAATAATTCTAGATTTTACAGTTTCGATAGGCTGCTATGTAAATTAACCATTTCATTTGACATATCTGTAATTAACAGGTACATGAACGGTGCCGGAAGTAACCCCAACGCACACATCTTTGCCTACGGGGCTGCGCAGGTGAAGAAATGCTTGGAAGTCGCAAAGAGATTGGGAGCCGAAAACTTTGGTATGGAAACAGTCATTAATCTCATTCTATTTCAACACAATCTTGTCTTGATGGATTTACATAGCTTTCATTTGATAATGGTAAAGATAAATGCCTTCTTCGAAAAGTTTATATATGTCTGTTCAACCAAATGCAAAGTCATTCACATGTGTATTTTTAAAATATACAGGATTAATCATTTTTTTTTCTCATAATTACCACTATTCGCAATTCCCTAATGTTTTCCTTTGCTTATCTATTTAATCATTAAAGCTAGATGCAGCAGCACCTTGTTGAAGCGCACATGTGTCATGCTTTATTTTCAGTGTTTTGGGGCGGAAGAGAAGGCTACCATACCTTATTGAACACGGACGTACTTCAGGAGCAGAATCATCTGGCACAGTTCTTCAGGATGGCAGCAGGTAGGTTCATCGAATCCTTTTGTACAATTGAAGAGTATCGACACCGTTATGCTCTAGAAACAAATATTCGAATTAACAAATTGCCTATTCATTTGCCTTTATTTGTTTATTGTTATAGCAGTCGTTATAGTATATATGTATATAAGGATAGATTAATGTTTTCCTCATTGGGTTTTACTTGATAATGGTATCTTATAATGGAGCGTTATATCGCATTGACCTTGCGTTTATAAAGAAAAGAGAAGAAATGCTATTCTCCCATTCAATGCAAGGAAAATGTATGTCACAAAATGATGACTTTTTTGTGTATTTATGTGCTGCAAGTGGGTTTAAACAATTATATATTGACAAAGGATTTGATTAGTTGAAATCACATGACTTCTTCAACATAAAAGTATGAAAAAGAAACTCCGTAAATCATTGTCTTTAGTGTGGTATATTTAGGTATAATTGTGTGATCATACCTGCATGGTATAAAGTATACAAAATTGTTCAAATTTTCTACTTTCCAGAATACAAGAAAAAGATTGGTTTTACTGGGAACTTACTTATTGAACCAAAACCCAAAGAACCATCCAAGCACCAGTATGATTACGGTACGGGATAACTAGGTTTTCTTCCCTTTTGTCCGGCTACACCCAGCTGATAGACATGACTCTCTTCACTATGTCATGATACCAATCTTTTACTACATAATCTCATGTTTGTGCATCATCCTATATTCCATTTGTACTCAACGAACGTATTTAATTCATAATATGTTATTATTAATTGATATAGATATTATATAATTAAAACCTTTTTATTCCTCGTTTCTGGACAATTATTCTGGTTCACAATCGATTCTCCACCATGTTTGGAAAACCTTTTTTTATTACCCCTTTCTCTATAAGCTTCACTTCGACTAAGTATGTATGTACAGTTTATATGCGATAGATCTCAACAGCGATGTCAAGCCTTTGAATGAAGTATGTTCAAGTCCGCACAATGAAGGCGGATGTTTAAATGAGTAAATGGGGTCAGGCCGCTGTTTGCTTATCGATAAAGTACAGTCCTTCAAAAAGTGGTATGTAAATTCAATGGACTAAGGTGCTGACGCATTCTTTGTCCCAAAACGATATAATTCTGATTCCAATAAATTTTGTTCAGTGCGTATCCTACAATTATGAGAACAGCTGTTGTGCAGTTTAAAAGAAATCGATTTTTAACTTCTAAATGTTCTTACATCTATGGACAAGCACGTTTAATGTAACGTTTTATGAATCGAACCTGTTTGGTTGTAACGTTACAGATGCGATGACTGTTATCGCCTTCCTGAAGACGTACGGACTTGATAAGGAATACAAGGTAAGTGCACGAGTCTTATTGTTGACAAGTCTTCTCGAAAAACTGCGGCATGTCGAAATTCATATCGTCAGCAGGTGCTATTTGTGAAAATAAGTATTTATCAAATTTGGATGTAACTATTGATAAGCAAACTGAACTTTGTTTTCATAGTTTTTTTTTATATAAACTCATTATAATATTATGCTGTTGATTCTGTTTCTCACATTGAATTGATCGTTTAGCCAATAACATCATTCTTAGTGATCATGTCTAACCAGGAGATCACGATAAGAAGTGTGTTTCACTTGCTGAAAGCTTATATATTTCTGATAAAATCCACACAGAGGGAAAAAGTCAATCTGAACACATCGGGTTTATCCACAATCGTATCTACTCGGCAATCCCCGTAACAAGTCAGTAGATATACCTCGTAGGCAGTACATGAATACACCAGAAATCCTGGGGTAATTCGCCTTATTTCCGGCGGATAACGCAAAATGCACACAGGCACTAAATATGTATTTGAATACACACAAATTGGTTATTTATCACAATTGAATGGGTTTTTTACCCTTTTCATTAAAGATGATCATATCAACACATCTTTGTTTCATATTTTGTCAATCGGCTCTTTTCGGCAATCCCCGGCTTGTTACGGGGATTGCCGAGTAGATACGATTGGCCCTTCGTTGCTGACCTACTTTCAAAAATGGCTCCCCATTACCGAGGTTATTTTAAGAAATGGCCGAGGTGTTCCGAATGGTTTATCCAATGAAAACAAAGCTCACGGAAATACCCGAGTAGTACCGATTGGGAAATAATGTCTCAAGTGAGTATCAACATGATGAGAGGCAGTTAACGGCCTTTGACATATTGGACTCTGAAATGCCTCCTTCACGACATCTGTATTTATTTGATACATGTATTTAGTGTTATTTTTTGTTTTCCCTACTCATTTGAACATTTGTCTCCATGATGACACTGTACTGTGGATATTGTTCCCTTTTCTAGTTGCACATTTGTTGAATATTTGATGCTATACTTGTGTTTCCCTACTTCTGCTTAACATTGTTTACTACACGTGGTATTGGTTTGTTTTCCGATTTAAGTTGAACACATTCTTGTTGAAAAATTGTTGGATACCTGGTATAATAGTTGTGTTCCTTTTTTCTGTTTAATATTTAATTACATACACCATTGTTCTGTTTTTTCTACTACAGTTGTACATTTGTTGAATATCTGGTGCTATGTTTGTGTTTCCCAATTTCTGTTGAACATATTTTTAACTATACCTGTTATTGTTTTGTTTCCTGATTTTAGTTGAACATTGAACCCAACCACACCACCCTGGCTGGCCATGGCTATGAACATGATATTGTCATGGCATCGGCGTAAGTATATTTGTTGTGATGTAAAAATTCGTCAAGTATGGGTATTTTCTTACAAACTGCTCCAACGGGGTAAATAAATAATTTACCTTATAATGGTTCTTTGTGAATGGGTCTCATTAAATACAACACCAGACGCTACTTATAACGTATTTAACTGATATTTTCGTTGTCCTTCTCTACTTTTTAAAAAAATAAATGTTAAGTAGATATCATTTATAGTAAAGCACAGGTATGTTCCGAGACTTACAAATTATTGAATAAAACAAAGCAACAAAGAAGCGAAAACAACTGAAGTTAAAAGTCCTGGGAAGATCGAATACCTTTTGTTCTATCTACAAAGTATCGGTTCGATAAATGACCTCTAAAGCTGCCAATGCGCCTTAAAACACTATTCATTACAAAGTTCAGTCTGTACATTTAAAGTTATTGATTAATAGTTGAACTCGTAATCACAAGGGGCAAATTGCTCATTTATCAGTGGGATTTCTTCATTCTTTATTCCTCCTCTACAGGTTACCATTAGTCAATATGAAATAAACATGTATTGTATCTGTTGACAGTTTTGGTATGCTTGGCTCTGTGGACTCCAACACCGGTTCCCCAGATTTAGGCTGGGACACAGACCAGTTCCCAATGGACGTGAAGAACTGTACACAGGTCATGAGGGTAGGTCTTCTTCAGTTATTGTCTTATGTTCGTTTTGCTTATATGATTCACGTACAGTTACGTTTATTTATCCTTAACATACGTTTACGTATTGTAGGGTCATAGGGTTTATATGATGGTCGTTTGCTAAATTAATGATTGAGTTCTACCTTATCGTTTAGAATTACAAAATGGATTAGGCACAATGACTATTGTGTTCAGAAGGCGACACTCTAAGAATGCTGCATACTTTCTTGATCAATGTCAACAATATTTCAGTTTAATTTCGGTGGTTAACTAGGAAAGCTAACAGTTTTAGGAAAAGAAAGGATGACGTGAGCAAAATATGAACCGATTGAATGCAGATACAGTAAAGGACGAATCAGGGAGCATGTGCTTTGCTTTAGGTTATTGCTTAAACAATCGGAATATCACTTATCTCTTTTGTAACACTGTGTTCTATTACTATAAACATGATACAATCAAGCTGTACTCAAAATTAAACTTTGCTATTTCATCTTTGATTATGCCGATTGACCCTATAGAACAATTTGTGAATCAACATAAGTTGAAAGTTATCAGTAACATATATTTTATGCACAGACTGTCATTTATAAAGACCATTAATCTTTATATTTATAAAGTGACCTATAGGTCCAACGTAGTCGGGTATTGCATTAATAGATCTATAATTCCCTGTTTGTACTTAACACGTGTCACTGCAATTCGATCGTTCGTATTTAACTGAACAAATTCTAGCTCCTTGAACAATGCGATAAACATATTGTTAAAAACAACCATCTTAAAGCCAAAATATTGTGATATTTAATACACGTGATATTTTCTTGTTGCAATTTATCGTTTTTGATTCAGAATCAATAACGTTCCGTTAACGATTTCTCCAAATATTTATGCTTATCGGTATTATTGTTGTCCTTCAGGTTATTCTTGACCAAGGCGGACTTGCCCCAGGGGGTCTTAACTTTGATTGTAAAGTTCGACGTGAATCAACCAACCTTAGGGATATGTTCATTTCTCATATTGGTAATGGTTTTGTCATTTTTGGATTGGATTAGTTAGCATTAACTATTGTCTGTTATTTGCTATATTATGCATTTGATTTAAACATAAAAGTTATGTCTACGTAAAGTAGTCTTTATAGACCTTGACATTACAAAAAAGTTAAACATTGTTATTTTTAAGACTGGATATTTAGTGGTAGGGAAAATGTTTCCTTTGATTGGGGATCAGCTCCTGTAGGTTATATATGTTTATGTATTATATTCTATAGAAGGTTATAAAATAATGTTTTTGTCATTTAAGCAGTGCTAGCAAGAGTAATCCTCTTGCAAAAACAGTCTTAGAAGAATTCGTATCAGTAATTCATTTTATCAAGTAATTCATAACATGATCCACGTTTTGTCTTGGATATTCTTTATCTAAAGACCTGTTTCAAGTGAGAAAGTGTGAAGTTTCTTTGTTTTAAATGCATATAACGTTTTTCGTCAACAGGAGCAATGGATTCCTTTGCCCGTGGTTTGAAATGTGCTGCCAAGATTAAGGAGGAGGGTGTGTTCACTAAATACATTCAGGTAGGTCATCGAAGCATATATCCTTAATGACTTTGAAGCAAACAACTATATTTAGTTTAATATTTCAATCTCGTGGTTATTGTTTCATTCCCATCCATAAGTAATGTTTGAAAAATGTTATCAAACTAGTCAAAATTGGAGTAATTCAATAACATGTGCAAGTCTTTTTTTAAAACTAACATTTATTTGTTTGAATGGTCTTACTAATGAATTGAATATCATATATCTTTGAAAAGACCAGGAATTCCTGCTATGCAATGTTATGTTGTGTTAATATAAGGTAATTTCTCAGACGCATTAAAAGCTTTCCCAAATTATCAATCCATTAAGACGACCAATTGCTTTCCATCGTACGTTCCCATTATACTAGTCGCTTTAATGATCAAAACTACGAATATCATTGTTGGAAACGGCAAGGGTTTTTATCCATTATATCTTTTATAACCAACATACATACTGATAATTCAACAATGGCTTGGAATGGGGAAATAAATATAACAACTAAATGATTCATGAAAATACCAATGTGAAATTCCAGGATCGATACAGTACCTTCCGTGATGGTATCGGCAAGCAGATTGACGATGGTAAAGCTACATTCGAGGAATGCGAGGTATGTAGAACATCTCTACCGTTCGTAGCTAGATTGACATGTAAGCATCAGAAGAAATTCCGTTTATCTCAGAATCCCTTCGGAAACCATTACAATATACATAAAAACTTCCTGACGTAATGTTAAACCCTATAAACAATAAACAACGTATACACACAGTCAAAATATCAAATTAGATAAAGCCATTTTGTAATAATCGTTTGCATACACATACAACTTTATTTAGAATGTTCTTTTTTCCTGGAGTCATGCAATAAAACGTGTCTGTTCTGTAAATCCCATCTTCTGTATATTTTCAGAAATACGCCATGGAGAACGGAGAACCTGTTGCTGTGTCCGGGGAACAAGAGCATTGTGAAAGCATGCTCAATTATTATGTGTAGATCAGATATTGCCATGGACATCAATGATTCATAATTTACTATATTGATGCCAAAAGACACTGCAATGGACATTTAACAATATCGTGCGAAAAACCCTGTATTACAAACGGTTTGGACTTTAGAATCCTTATGTAAATTTCAGAAGTTCCATTACATCTGACCCTTGCAAATCAAGATCTTAGCATTATCCTTCAGCAAGTCCTTCACAACCGTTGACTTGGGGATTTACTATAGGATTGCGCTAAGTATTTAGATGTTATACAACCTAATTGGAATGTGGAATTACCAATTGGTAAAACGGGTTTAATCAGCATTTGAAAAATAATGTGGGCAAGCTATTATTCCATTATTTGTTCATAACATCTGACATTTGATCGTAATTATCAAAGAGCGACTGGCAAACAAAGTGTTCCATACAAGTTGGTTCACTGTTAAGTAAATATGTTGTGCAATTTAAAACCCCAATTGATATAATAAATAGTTAATCTCAATTGTTGCACTGTGTTGTTGTCTTTAGAATAGTGTTACTTCTGTGCATACGCTAATGTATATTTCGTGTCCCAGACAGAGAGAAAACATCACGATCTTCCTATTGGTATTGATGATGCACACTATTTCAACCAAACTCCTCACAGTAATCTCCCCTTGCTACGCTGCATCGATCACTGCCACCACAAGATTATTCATCCAGATTTGGATGAAATTCAAATGATGCTATTTTGTTAAGAGATTACCGGATATCTTAGTTAATTTAGTAACAATCTCTTGTTGTATTGATTTCTGACCAGTTAAGTTGAAAAAAAGATTGGTTTTGTTTATAAATAAAGCACTAATGGAATACAATTTTTTAGTTTCGCCGCCATCTTGTTATGCCATTTTTGTTTCTAAGTAGGTGGTCATGTGACATTTGTGATGACAGTGATCATCCCCATAAAGGGAGATCACTGCGAGGAGTTTGTATTTCAACATGCAACTGGTGTTCGTCATGTTTTTATGGGAGTTGCCTTTTGGCAAATCACTTTAGAGCCCTGGCATGTGACTGATGGATCCAAGAAAGCTGTAGGAGACACAGGCTTAGGCAATTATTCCGTAACAAAACGGTATAAGTTAAATCAATTGTCTGATTTTGTTGCTGCTTGAAATCAAAGCTATCAGCAATACATACCGAATAGATGTAACACATTACTATGAAATATCAATAGTAGATGAAACCAGTTGAGATAAAAAGTTTCAAACTGGCAACGCAAATTATTTGCTGTAAGTGAATAAGACCTATTTTACCCAAATAATGGAGTTTGGTTTGCAAGTAATTTAAGGTTTGATCAAATTGCAAGATAGTGATGTATTGTTATATGTATGATTAGCAGTTTAGGTCACATACACCTCAAGTTTACTGTTTATATGAACAAAGCTGACGGGTTGACGTCGTTCTTGACATTGTTTCAGTTACACCAGAATTTAACATGATAATGCTAACATAAAGTAATGGTTCAAGACTACAATAAACATAAATCAGACAATAGGTATTGTCATCCTGAATATAATCGTGCTAGCTATGTTATACTCATTTCTCATGAGGAATTCATGGTTCCTAAGTTTGTGGATAACTGTTTATGGAACTATCATGTCATTGACTGGAACTGTCAAGTCAATGAAGGAATTCTGTAAACCTCTTCAAAGCGATGTAAAACATATGTAAGTACAATATCAATCTCACGAAACGAATCAAGCGCCGTGATTTCAATAACAGACACACAGAGCTGTTGTTTAATGATGAAATAATTTAATGAAAGATAATTGCATTTATACATTTAAACATATTAACAAATAAATTAATTGAATGAAGTTTATAACAGATACATGTCGATATGCTGACCTCCTCCTTAAAAGTTTTATGCTTGTCGAAGTCTCCATTGTACCGTTTTACTAAATAACTTAAAAAAAATATTTGCGTAAGTAAAAACTTATAAACATGGATAATATCCTAAATAAAAGTACATTACTACAATATCGCATGTTTTAATTTGCAATATTACTTAGTCCAGCTTTGAAATAAGAGGGAGTGTTGTTTTGAACTTACAAACATTTCGTATAAAGTATTTAGTAAAACGGTACCAAGCGCCTTTCACAATAAATCTCTTATAATACATCATGTCATGCTGTTCATTCATTGTGAGAGATGCGTGAGCGGAGATGCGTGATCGTGTATTTTACAACGTTCGGTGTCATGTTTGTTGCGCGTTTTGTGTTGTCGTTTAGGGCTAGCATTGTCTGCTCAATAAGTTATCTTGCGACGGATGTACCGTGCATCCTAACAAACTATTGACACGATCAACTTCTCTAAACGCATTGTCCTCGTCTGCTTTTGATGCTTCCTTGATGTGGTCCAATGGCTTTACATTGTCTGTTAATGCATTGTTCATTGTTTTGTCCGGTAAAACAATTATCACAGCAGAGACGTTTGGACAATCGTCTTTCGCTAAACTGACAGTCAAACGCTCTGATTGTTTCTTTTCACCGTTGTCTAACACTGGCTTGTTGCTATGGTGATATTTCAGCCAATCGACAAGCGCGCTGTTCTCTATCACGATACTCTCATGGCGACCGGAAATGGCGAACACGGTTTCTTTAGTTGGGCCTGTTTCCTCCTCGGAACTTGTACTCGAGGCATTATCACAGTGAACAGGGCCAATAACAGAGCTGGTCTGCTTTCTCAATGATGCTTTTCCGTTTACTTTTCGTTCCTGTGAGCAAATAGAAATAAATCAAGTTTAAGTAAGAAAGCAGAGTTTCAGTTTGTATGGTGAATAATGCCATGTCAACAACTTTTCTATTCTACGGCTTTCCTAGATATACCAGTACAAGGCTAGTAACTTACAAAAGGACACTCACACGAAACCAGAAATGTCGGTAGGGCTCAAACTCGGGAAGGTTCAGTTCTAAGAACACCGCCTTAACCATTTGGTCTAGCAGGACTTCAAATGTGTCAGTACGTATAGATTACAGATACACGTCACCCTTGTGCGGACTGTACAGATATACATGTACAGATATACCATAAACCGCTCGTAAGTCAACCGGTGTCAGCTTTACCTTTTAGAAAAGGGTTGAACGTGTTTACAACAATGTTCAGTTATATCAAACCTTGTATGGTTCAGATTTTACCACTATATTGGCGTCCATGCATGTGTGATTGCATTTTAAGAAGAACTACATAATGTTTTTTCCTAAAACATTGACTTTTTCGCATCGACATAAATAGCCGATGGTAAGAGAATATTCTTGAAATCTTGCTTAAATAACCGATTAAACTATTGGCACTTGGATTGCTACAAGCTTCAACAAAAAAGGCAATTCATGTTGACCATATGAGTTTCAAGGATCCGTCATAATGCGTGTGGTCAGTTTCTGATTGGCGGCAGTATTACCCCAACGTACCTTTCGTCCACAAACAATGTTAAGTACTAATCCAGCTATAGCGCAGATTGTGGCTTGTCCAAATAGTACCAGAAATACGTATTCCCATTGTTGCATTGCTACTTTCCCGCTTCCTTCTCTGTAGAAAAAATAAGACGACAATCTAGATTCGAGTCACTTTCCTACCGTTTCCCTTTAAACTCGAGCTTTTTCTTTCAACTTTACCATGCATTGATGAAAGCGTTATTTTCATTCATTATTTTTGTCACTTGAAAGTTGTTGCTTTCGATTTGGACCCGTCATTAAATCTCATATGGTTTATTTTCCATGTTCAAAGCTTCATATAATTTGGATAATTGTATAGTCATCTCAATTTATGAATACCAATATGATGTTACTAGTTTCTTTTTGGAGAAATTAAACTTTAGTGTTGGTAACAAGAGTCGGAGTGTAAAATGTTTGGTTCTCTTTGGGTGATAATAAGATATGAGATAAATGATGTTTCAAACAGTGCTCTACTTTCCTAATATTGACTGCCCTTACTTCTTTCAAAGTTTTGCCAAGACGTTGAATGGTATTATTTTCGAGCAGAAACTAGAGATTCATATGAATCAACGCAAGGGAACTATGTTAGTATGCAAGGGTAATACATATTATTCAATCAATGCGACTGGCCAAGTAATTTACAAATTTAAGAATCACTAACCACAGTTATCCTAAAATATTCATTGTCGGTATGCTTATACCCGTATATGTTGATATATCAGTTTTTTAAAAGAAAGAAAGATTCGATTTTTTTTTTAATTAAATAGTATCAATATGATACATAGAATGTCATAAATATGCATGAGCTAACTATTACTTTCGTTGATTTAGCGTTCTGACAACATTTTCTATTGAAGAAGAATCTGAATATTCAAATACCAAGAACCCTCAACATTTTGTGTCGAAAATATTCCAACCCATTTTCAACAAGTCGACAAATCGCAGTAAAGAACACGTTTATAATGGTCTAATCAATGGGCAATTAAACAAACCCAGACACAAATACACGTGTTATTGTGTTCAATAACTCCTACTCTTTTTAATAAAGACACAGATAAAATCAGACAAACAAAGATGCCGTAATTTGTCAACTGGTCTGATTGACCGAACGACAAATAGCTTAGCCGCCTTTGTGTTTTTTGTTTGTTTGTTATTTTGGAAAAACTAAGTAATATAAACCACTTGTACATTACTTACGTTTCTGACTTGGACATTACTTGACCAATGGCAAGGCTTGTAACACCAACAGTCAAGTCCAATAAACAAGAAGCAATCCCATTGGCTGATCCGACGAGGCGATGGGGAACCACGTGGGGTATAGACGACCACAGGCTCACCTAAATCGAGAAGAATTAGTCAGTTTACAGAAATATTCAATCATTCATAAAGTGCACATGTATTGTGATTGGTGATTGGTCAAAACTAAAAAAAAAACAACAGCATACACCAATTTTTTTACTTTCTAATTATGGTTGAAACTAGATGTGACTATAATAAAAAGCCAACTCGTTATGAACAATTTTCAAGATTAATCACAGAGATTTTTAAACCTATGTATTATTATCAAACTCACATAAAGAGGAGAGTGATTATTGTTTGCAATACACACCATACGAACCTAGACTAACACAAACGTACCCGGGACGCCATTAATTTAACATTTGCTGAATAAGTATATTGGGGGTTACTTCGAGTCACAAAATGTCTCGTAAGCAGTGCAACTGGGTCTCTTACAATGCATTCATAAACTTGAAACCCTTTTTTTGTGGTGCTCATTTCTTCTGGTTCCCATTATAAATGTTAAAGAGAGACAATAGGAAGACTAACCAAATGATGTCGCCCTTCGATTGGACCTCTGACCCTGACCCTGGGAAGAGTTTAATTCAATATATCAAACTTAAAATTTGTGCGTATATAGTATTCCCTTTTCTTACACTATTGAGATTAGCAATATTGAAATGTAACACTTCATTTAGTCAATAGCGTGTTTCTATTTAAGAAACTATTAATGAATTTCAGCTTTTACGTACACAATACTTTCCTCAAGACTTATACGAAAATAGTACCCGGGTAGATATGGTTCAGTGTATATGTATTTCGTCCGAAGCAGTAAGCAACTTACAATAGTAACTGTAAAAGCAACACCAATACAGATGAAGGCGACCAAAGGCGGTATATCGGTGTACAGCAGTAGTGGACCAACCGGAATTGTAGATATGGCGCCAAAAAATGCCACCCAGCCGCGGTGACCTATCTTGTCCTGTAATAAATTTTTTACACTTTTGTGACTTATAAAATCTTAAATATAATCTTAAATATAACGTTTCTTCTGCTTTAGTTACAATTGTTATTTACTATAGAAATATCCACACTATTCCGTAATGAAAGGAATAACATCATCATGTGTCAGGATATACGAACTGTTCAGGATGTTTCTATGCGGCATTTATGTAGATTTGCAAACCTTTGATTCATGATCTATGTGTATAAATATTTGCTTTCCCCACTTTTCCTTATCAAGCATAATACTTTATTCATTTTACATAGATTTACAAGACAAATTCACAATTTAATAAGAAGCCCAAAATGAAACAAGGATAAGTTCCACGGTTTATGGCAAGCATCATTCAACTATTACGTTTAGACATCAGTAAAGGGAAGCCGAATTCATGTCGTGCCATGACAAACCTTTCGTAAGATACCAGCTCCATTTTAACACGTTTTCCAATGAATGATGTTACATGTACATACCAGGCAGAGTCCTACGACAGGGGAGAGAATCACTGACACATCGTATATTGCACCATTTATATACGAGGAATCAGTTTTAGTGTAGCCATAACGGTCCTGGATAAATTTGCTGAAAGAAGAAGCATGGTATAAAAAAGCAATTGAATTGGTTCTTTTTTAAATGATAACGCAGTTGGGCAAGAAGAAAATTGTTTTATAATTGACTATACGGCAATTCATTACAAATATTGGTCTGATTCAAACATACATGTACATTAATTTATTTTTAGAAGCTGAATTCATCACAACAACCAATTTTGATACTCATACTGGAAACAGTATGTGCTATATTCCATAGCCCATTTTACGTTCACAGTACACATTGATGCACATGTAACAGAGACCGCGCAGAAATATGGAGATATTGCTCAAAATGACAAATTTCTCGTTTTCTGAAAAATGGTTCTTCCCAATAGATGTCAACTTTTGTTTGTCCATTTTCAACACATTAACTGTTTTACAAAGGAGTGATAATGGGCACTTGCCTCCCATTGGCTGTAAACGGGAGCTGGAAACTGTAATAACACGCTATCATCATGCAGATGGCCACAAACGAGCCTGGTAGTTTCCTGATGCTCGAACATTTCTGTGAAATATGTAAAATAGAAATTATGAGCTAAATGTCTTACTTCTTTACACCTTTATGACCTCATCATTGCAAATACATATAAAAAACAGTAAATATAGACTGAAAGGAAAACTTCCATTTCTTACGGTTTTGGTCCTTACATAAATTGCCAACATCCCAACTTTAATTCGACGTGTGCTTGACATGTCGCAAAAAGAATTCCGTTTGAATTAAAAAAAAAAATGATAAAAGGCATCAGCGAGAGTTTCGAGGCAATTCATTAGAATAAATGGATCTAACATGTATATGTTATCATATCAAAAAGACAACTATCGTCTAAATTTTCATTTAGAAAATACAATTTCATATTTCCCCATGAAGCCATCAAAATGATTTTTAGGATCTAAACAAATAAATAACCTGCATGAAGCTTTCCTGTTTACATGTCATGGTATTTCATATTTTATCACGAAGATATACTCACAAAGGGAGCCTTTCCTCTGATTGCCACCACCGTATTTGGATAATGTTTCGTCCCGTACCAGTCCAAACAACACAAGCATATCGCTGATAGGAAACATGTACTACATACGGCGGCTCCTATAGGTAACAAGTGTACACATAATAAGTGTTTGTGTCGAATGAAGATTAGAGACATACAGATAATTAGACGCTGATATTCACTTCCCAATACAGGGATTTTTAATGGCTCTGATTGAAAGCAACATCATATGACACTCACTTTTGAAGTATGAAACATGCTTTCTTATTGAAATTATATCGATATTAATTTTTCAGGGGCAACCGATGTATCCATCATTGATCCATGTTAGGCGCGAGTTCTTGCCATATATTTTGAAAACGCAATCAAGAATATCGAATATAAGTCAGTAACACGACGTATTTTGGTCTTAGTAATTAGTAGAACAATTGGCAAGTCATGTGACATAGATAAAGTAGTAGTCTCCTGAACAAAATTGAAGTACCAAAATGAAATATATGAAATGGTGCTGCACTATTTTGGACTTATAATCACTTTATACGACGGCGTTTCTGCGAATGGGTTGCAGAATCACCCAACATGCATTGCGTAAATGAAATACCGTTATATCTGATGAACGAAGCTTTAAAGATAAAACGGAAAAAATCTTGTTGAATTTATCCCAGGTTCTATTATGAAACTTATTGAAGAAACGTTGGAAAAAAGAGGTTTGATTATGGGATATCACATACCAACAAATAATGTAGAAGACAGACCAATCCATCGTGAGAGGTTTGACGTCAATATAAACGTAAGGACACTGCCTATTCCCATTGTAGAAACAGCTATACCAAAGGCTAGAGCGAGTCTGTCCGGAAACCAAGAGGCTATCACTCGATCCCGTACAACTGAAATATAGCATTAATGTAAGATGGCTTTTTCTTGGAACCAGAATACATGGAAGACCCGTTATCATACAACTGAATAATGGCTTAACCCTTTACCAATCGCCAAATTTTCGATAGTCCCAAATTGAAAGAGTTAGCAGGCGACATTTCAAAATGTGATGAAATGGGAAAATAATCTTCTGATAGGACAGAAAACATTGTGGGAAAAGGAGAAATTGCTCGTTACGAGCAATTTCTCTTCTTCCCCACAATGTTTTCAAGAGTCGTCTGCAACAAAATGGTTAAATGTCGTTATTGTTCGGTAACGGGTTATCCGGGCTCATCTGAGCACATCTAGACGGAATATAACGTTGCTTGAACTTAACAAGAGCTGTCTAGAATCAGTTTATAATTTCATTTATCACACTTAAATCCCAAAATCAATGATCTACATCGATATATTTCCATATTTCATATCTACGTATAAACCAGTGTGTTGGAAAAGATAATATTTTGCACAATTTTGATAAAGAGAACAAATAGCCAGTCTCAAAATAAGTCTTTATTAATCAAACTAACAGTAATTGATATCGTTGCATTTAGAAAAAAACCTTTTGTTGTAATCCTTTGGAATAATGCAATTTTTGCAATAAAATGTATTGTTAAATGGAATTAAGTTGCAAATGTGGTTTCTACAAAGCTTAGATTTAGTTTACCTTTTTTGTTTTACATCGATTGTGATGGAAGCTTAAAGCTTGTTCAAAGCCACTCTAGGTGACTGCTTCCTCGATACTAAACCAGCACTCGTGCCGATTTGTGGTCAGTCCCGGAAATTTTCACCTCACCTTATGGGGATTCGAACCCGGGACTCCGAGCTAAGATTAAGATGTCGTGTAAGGGTCATACTAAATATATCTTACTTCTCGAAGATCCTGTACCTGCACCCAGCAAAAGGCGTCCACACATCATTAGCGGAAACATGTACGAAGTTCCCCGGATGGAGGGGAGAGAAGCAACGGCGAAAACCAAGGAACCGGAAGTTGCGATACCGGTGAATATTAGCGCAGACACTGTAATAAACATACAACTCTAAACTCGTCGTGTCTATCAAAACAAAACATACAACAACAACATCATAGAAACTGTCAGAAAACTACACCCATTCATCTGTTTAATCCAATCACCTCCGATACAATAAACAAAACATTAAATAGCAGCTGTAAGACAAATAAAATATGTATCCCGTTGGTTTTATCCAATGAGAACATCAATGAGACAATAAGCACACCGGTGAATATCGGCAAAGACACGTTTAGAAACACAACACTTTTAACTTATTTACTATCAAAATTACAAGCCAGCATGGTGATTCCTACGGAACTGTTTTTGTTCAGGTGTGTATCATCATATGATTAACCCTTTCCCATATAATAACGACATTTGACTACTTTGTTGCAGACGACTTTAGAAAACATTGTGGGAAAAGGAGAAATTGCTTGTGACGAGCAGTTTCTCCTTTTCCCACAAGGTTTTCTGCTCTTTCTGAAGAATATTTTTCAATTTCATCACATTTTGAAATCTCCTCTGCAAACTCTTTCAATTTTGGACAGTCCAAAATTTGTTGTTTGGGAGGGTTAAGAGACGGTCTGAAGTTCCTGCGCAAAGTCCATCAAAGGTGCATGCTTTACACATATTTTATTACCATAACAATTTACAAAAGAAACATGTACATTCAATCAAGCAAATGAATAATAAGGCAAAAGGGTTTGGCCTTTTGCCTTATTATTCATTTGCTTGAATGAATGTACATGTTTCCTTTATAAATTGTTATGGCAATAGAATATGTTTAAAGTAATGGTATATGCGCCAAATCCTTAATTTAAAGCAGTTCCAATTTATCCTGATATAGTACATCAAGTTGAGTATACCCAATTTAACGACGAATTGACATTATGACATATGTTCAGCGTGCAAACAAAAGATGACTGCTACCATGTTTGATTAAAATTACGATTAATAGAGTATGAGTAACAAACGGAATTATACATTAATGAAATAAGGTACATATACAGTACATACATTTATTGCCGATTCTATCTATGATAAACCCGACAGGTAGGATTAATGCCGAACTTCTGTAAATATACAAGTAGGTCACGATTATAATAGAATTTAAAATAAAAGTACAAACTAGCATTTCGGCTATCAGCTTCATTTCATTAAACAAATCCCCATTATATAGGTACTCACATAAACAAACCACTTTTAAAACTGTCAGATGCGATATCTTCTTCCAGACAATTCTAATTCGTAAATTAGCAATTTCACCAAATCTTATCGTTAGGAGAAATATTATCCATTTTTCTTTCGATTGCAATAGACACAAGAAATTTTGATATTAAAAAAAGAAAGGTTTCGTTGGTAAGTATTGGACAGGGATCGATATTGAATATCTTCAGGTAAGATCAAGTAAGAATCGAAGTCATTTTGAAGTATATGCTGATGACAAATCGAATTCAATTTTGTACTCAAAGTCCATATCTTCTACTATTCTTATAACTAAAACATGAATATATTTGCATCAATGACATTTTTGTAGACTCTTTAACCCTTTACTAAACACCAAATTTTCGACTGTCCCAATTTGAAAGTATGCAGACGACATTTCAATATGTAATGAAATTGGAAAGTAATATCATTATAGAATAGAAAACATTGTGGGAAAAGGAGCAATTGCTCGTCACTTTTTCCCCACAGCGTTTTTTTCAGAGTGATCTGTAACACAGTGGCAAAATGTCGTTATTGTTTGGTAATGGGGGTGGATTTATCAAGCAAGTCTGTTTTAACAATTAGGTCAACATTGATCATTATGGACTGTGAGTTCTGCATTTGAGACATTGTATCATGACTATAAACATATTGTACTGACACCACCAATGTCTTGTCGTACACAAGGCTTTCCGATTCCAATGTATATCTAAATAGTAAATCGATTTTTTATCAAAAAAGACAAAGAAAGTATCTAACTTGTTCCATTCGAATATTGGCTAATTTGACTAATAACCATCATAAATCATGTTGATATTGGGATTAACATGGTCGCATCATTCTTTTATCTATGGTTATAACCTCAATCGAGAGTAAGTCATACTATTATGACTGACAGACACTGTCTTAACCTTTTCCCAAACATTAACGACATTTGACCACTTTGTTGCAGACGACTCTGGAAAACATTGTGGGAAAAGGAGGAATTGCTCTAAACGAGCAATTTTTCCTTTTCCCACAGTGTTTTCTGCTCTATCTGAAAAATGTTTTTCAATTTGATCTCATTTTGATTTGTCGGCTGCAAACTCTTTCAATTTGGGACAGTCGAAAATTTTGTTGTTTGGGAAAGGGTTAAAGGTCTTATCTTCAAGGGCAGGGTTATAAAACAGATTGACCGTGAACTTCTGTGATATTACCGTTCATCCCAGACTGTTTAGGACAACAATTTATAAAAATAACTTTTAATCTAGTTCAGGGTTAAATCAATGTGTGCCTCTGCCCTCCGGTGTAGGTTTCTACGACGTATTTATTTACACCAATACTGCGACAACCATGTATTAGTCGAAATATATTCTTGCTATAAAGCATATTAGCATTCCGTATTCTTCGTGGATTCGATCGGTCCATAACAATATATCACAAGTACTAAATGCGAAAGAACTTACGGTTAGATTATGATCATATCTTTCTTTACTTCAAATACCGACAAGGAAACATTAATCATAAATAGTTTTATTTGCAAGTATCTGAGTTTAGGTCAGAAATGACGTCAATAGAACACTTATATTTAAATTCCAACGACTTAGCTGTTTTCGCACCTAGTGATAATGTGAAGACACATATTATGTTATGCAATGGTATAGAATAGGACGTATCATTTTATATGACGAAATATTCCACAAAAGTCCGAAATATTGAAATTTCTATCCCTGACTGGCGTTTGTTTTATATCAACTGACTATTGCGGAACTTGGAAACAGTCACAATCTACATAGTCGATTATCAAATACGACAACCAGCACTGTCGTCATCAATACATTGTGAAATAAGGAAAATTGATTTACAATTCTTCTGAAATTATATTCCGATGTGGTATACTTTTTTTTCAATTATTACGTTTGTCTATATGAAGAAGTTATCTTACGTCCAGGAGAAGATTGTATAGAGCAGGTTGTATTTATCCGCACCCATCCCGAGGCAGTCCTCACAACACGTCTGGTTACTGGCTTCACTACAGTTCGTCGTCTGAAATGGCGGGAAAACAGCCTTCATTGTAGTCATGGGATCACAGTTCTTTAAAATAGTTGATTTCAGAATTATCTCAATGGAAAGCAGATGTTCTAAAGGCTAGCTTTTGTAACTGCGTCTTCAAACTTCAAATCATATTGTGTGCATACTCATTAGACTCGTCTCGTCAAGACAATTCTAATAAGTATAGACAATAGAATGCGTTAGTTATTATCTCGAATACTTCGTGTATATAAAATCTCATGCGCCAGATTATCCAAACTACCTAGTATTGGTCTGATTTCTGGTTCATGACATTTCCATAACGTCGAATGATTTTCGTTAAAAAGGATTAGAACATTTGAGATTAACCAAAAGTTTATCATAAAGAATGAGGCATACTAAATTCATACTGACTAGATCACACTGTTTAACAACATTTTCACTTTATTTTTTCAAAATGATAGATGTTGTAAGAAACTTTGGTTTATATCCGTTATCATAACTAAGACTTAAAATGGTAAACTAGTTAACGCCAATTATGATAACCTGGTTGCAACAAACAGTGTGCAGAGTGTCATTGTGAAAATAAGCATTTGTTTGTCAAAATATATTGACTTCTTACGAAGAATACATATTTTAATTCGCTTTTGAAAAATAAATATACCGTTCGTAACATATAACACACCAAAACTTAAAAAAAAATACTATAATTGCAAATTGACTCACCGGTTGTCCCTCAATCTGTGTCTGTAAGGCGCTCGGAATATCCGTGCAAAAGTAGATTCCAACCACCAGCATACAGTCGAATAACAGTATCAAATAACGCCCTCTCCCTGAAAAATATTCAAGGGGTATGGTTAGTTAGGTATTCAACTTCCTTCGTTGGGTACCCAGTTTCGACAGCCCTCTTCTGTATATACATGTACTTATCAGCGTCACCATCATAAGCAGCAACAGCCAGCCTCAGTACATCAGCATCGTCGTTATAAGCAGCAACAACGTGTACATCAGCATCATCGTTATATGAACTGGTGTGATTGTAATGTTTATTAGCACATTATCACCGTCATTTTCATAATCACTTTAAAGTTTAGATAAAGTTGATATGTTACTTTGCAACATTGCCTCTTCATTATTGAAATAAGATTGAATAATGTTTTGCTCTTACACATGTATACAATTGCTTAGATGATAAGGGCATTTAGAATCAACTCATGCGGTCGAATAGGTCAATTTTAAGGTCATCAAAGTGTACTTAGTCCCTTATCGATTTAATTGAAAATCAAGACTGTGCCACTGAACTTTACATATTTCAATTTAATCAATCATTCAATTTAGGGTGAGGTCAGTTCAACCTAAAGTCTTGTTTACACAGACTTTAATTCGAATTTACATTGAATTTGTAAGTTGATGGTTTATTCAGTTGATGATGCAATACGATTATAGCATTGAGCTATAGTCCATGCCCCTGTGGTATTTGTAACAAAGGTATGTGATTTTTGTCAGTTGTGCCCCTCCTTTTATTTATCTATATAGCTTGATCATAAATAAGGAGCGGTTATAATGTATATATTGATACTGCATTCCTAAGCCAGCTGAAAATATGGCTTACGGGTTTTTTGCCATGTGCCCAAAGTGTATTAGTTTCTTTTACAAATAAACATGGCAA
This sequence comes from Cerastoderma edule, assembly GCA_947846245.1. Lineage (NCBI taxonomy): Eukaryota > Metazoa > Mollusca > Bivalvia > Cardiida > Cardiidae > Cerastoderma > Cerastoderma edule. Next base: position 15,342,943 of record OX401405.1, on the reverse strand, counting down.
ATAATCAGTATTTCTGATAATACAACGCGCATTGTGTAATAATTTATAGCGATTAATGCCCAATATCGAGATATTAATCAACGTACCTATGGTTTCATAAGTTCTCTTTTAAATGCATATCTAGCAGAGGCCCATTTAAGAAATCATGATAAACACATGTATTTCTATCAAATATCATAAAGAAAATGCATGGTATTGTACTCTACAATTGCCATCCTCTAAACTTTCGGATAAAATATTAATATGCATTTGACGAAGCTAATAGAATCACCACGGAACGTAAGTTTCGATTAATCTCTTTCAACTCAAATTCTTCATGTTGAATAGATACGACTTGCGATGTACGTCAACAATGTAAAACCTTTCCTTTGATCGAAAATCGCCAAAAAGCTATTTATAGAATACGTATCACGTTGTAAAACTCGTTTTTAATGCGGAATCATTCCATAACTCTGTTGACCGAGTTAAATACCTGACCAAACAATCCGTCGAATGAGATATCTCTTATATTGAAATTTTCTTGTTTACCGAAAATGATATTAGCCAACCAGTTAAAATTTTTCATCATCATTTCAAAGGTGAAGTCTTCGATCTCTCATTTGGTGGACAAAGCGTAGTGTTGCTTAAGAAAGTTATTAAAATGTTTTCATCACAAAGTTACTTTAGATTTAGTCCGTTGAAGAAAACATGTCATTTATGAAATGCAAAATGTTGTTGAGGGAACTTTATGGATGCTCTCTTTATAAGGTCGTTCTCAACAAACAACTCCTTTTTAGAGAGCATATAGGTCAGTGAATAAATAAACTGGGCTTATCTCAGATCCATGCCTTAGAAATTGGCTGCGGGGTTAAGTACGGTCATAGCAATCGTATCTACTCGGCAATCCCCGTAACAAGTCGGTAGATATACCTCGTAGGCAGTACATGAATACACCAGAAATCCTGGGGTAATTCGCCTTATTTCCGGCGGCTAACGCAAAATGCACACAGGCACTAAATATGTATTTAAATACACACAAATTGGTTATATATCACAATTGATTGTTTGTTTTTACCTTTTTCATTAAAGATGACCATATCAACACATATTTGATTCATATTTTGTCAATCGTATCTACTCGGCAATCCCCGGCTTGTGCCGGGGATTTCCGAGTAGATACGATTGCAAACGAACATGCCCTTCGTTGCTGACCTACTTTCAAAAATGGCTCCCCATTGCCTCCGAGGTTATTTTAAGAAATGGCCGAGGTGTTCCGATTGCGGTCATAGTAGACCAGCTGAGTGCCTTCTATCTACTGACCTTAGACCACAAGAATATGTTCCAAACGATACGCCTCAATTCTTAGACCGACCGATCGGATAGACCTGTCTCAGAACAAATAAAGAGAGAGAGGGAGAAAACAAACAAACAAAGGCCAAACTCGATCGACACCAAAATCTACATCCCAGATCTTCCAGCTTCTATGTGTTTTTTTATTGTCATAATTCAAAGGTGCTATGCATGAAATGTAGAAACGTCGTGAAAGGAAATAAACATAAGTTGTAGATATTGCTAGCTAACCTCGACATTTACTAATCTATACCAATGCAATATTTATAGAAGCTAATGGACACATGAGCTTACCACCGCTGCCAAACTTGATCGAAGGACATACTGATGGCTTATTATAATACTAAGTTAAGTCCTTTGTAAACGTGATGAACTAAGCTTTGATTTGCACTAAGACACCAATACGTCGTCGTCATCTTATGTTTTACTAGAGACGGTGTAACGTCACGCAGTTTTCATTTCTGGGCCATGAAAATCTTCACATTAGCCGTCTGCAGACGAAACACCGCCGTTTGCATGCGAAACACCGCCGTCTGCAGGCGAAACACCGCCGTTTGCAGTTAGAAATCTATGTTATATGATCTAACCCTTATAATGCTGAAACCAACTTCATGCTTATGCAAACAGGTTAGATCCAGACCAGTCGCTAAATAAATTGACAGCTGGTCTGTGATCTAACCTGTTTGCTACTCTGAGTATATTTACTCATAAAAATATTTAAGGTTTTGGAAAGCAGAGGACACAATAATCTATTTCTTTAAAATGTACCAAACATTCTAATGGTAATGCGCGTTAGGACAACCAGAAGCAGGCGAACATTATCCATTCATATCTTTTGAAATCGCCTTGCATTAAGATTTCTTTCGGATGCCACTGCTGAAAATCATTCAATGCAGGTGTTATCGACATTATAATGAATCACCGATACAAAAGTTTTATAAAATACTGACGGCTCGCTTTGTATGCCTTCGTTGCAATAATTAGTGCATTGAGCCATCATGAACAAATTCTCATTCTAACGACGTTATTACGATTATGCATGTAGACAAAGTTTTGTGCACTTTTAACATTTCTTTCATAACTCATTCAAAGGTATCCATAATTTAACAGGTGACTAAGACCAGCTGTGGAAAAATTGAACGTCGCTCATTCTTTTGTGCAGGCGCGACAAAGTCAGTTAATAAGTTAATATAAAGGAAAACGTTAAGAATGTCATCTACAAATGTAAACCATTAGATATGCTTTAAGGTAGAATTCCCATATAACGCCATTTTGAAACCCATTATTTCGTCGTATTACTTCGAGCGGTCTCTGTATTTATCGGTGGGGCCAAAAACTCTTCGCTTTGAACCGATTATTTCCGGCGCCGATCGATGTATACCGAGAACGCCCAAAGTAATCCAACGAAGGGTTGAGATTTAATATGGATTATGGATATTCTACCTTAAAGTATACCCAGATTAGCACAAGCAAACTGTACAGGTATGTGTGTGCAGTAATAACTTACGCATCTACTTTAAAAGTACATGTTCACAGAAGAAATAATTCTAAAGTCAAAATAAAATATCGTTGAAACAGTATCGTTTTTGTGTTGTTGTTTGATATAGAAGTATAAGTAGTTTAATTAATTCAGGAAGCGTCAATTTATCTAAGTATGTAATGTTTGTATGCGGTACGTCTCACGCTTTTAGATTTAAAGACATGTTAATTCACTGTAAACACACTTGGGAGAATTCAACACGATCTATGGTTGATTCCAGTGACCATTAATCAGTGTGTATCATATAGCACTTGTACATATATTATGCAGTTAAAAAGAAATTGGTTTGTAGGCCTAATTTTAAGATTTCATTACATCTGTGAACAAGCACATTTAAGAACAGTATTCTACATAAGTTTCGTTTCTCTTTTCTTTGACAAATCGCCTCAGAGTTCTGTAATTCCTGTTGATGACAAGGGTCAAGAGCGGTCAATCATCCTTTTATCAAAAAGTCCTTGAGAATGTCTGGGCAGCAGCGAATATATTGAACTATAAAGGACCTTTGTATATACGAACCTTGTCAATCAGAATGAGTATAGTCCTGGCCTTGTAATCGGAATCAGCTATAAATAGCATCTTCGCGTGAAGGCCGTACATATCAAATATGAGGTTCGACTCAATGTTTACTTCCGATGTAACTAATTACTTGATTTAACGAATTGAAAATATCATTAATTGTGTAATGTATGTAGTTTGGGCTAAAGGCAAATATTATCAATAGAATTATGCTATTTTGTGTTTTGTTATATTATGTTATGATCGTATAGAGTTGGAAAATCGTTGATACTAAAAGTTCTTTCTCTCGTCAGATAATATCGTCGAAAGCAGAAGGATATTTGAAGTTTTGGTTTTTTAACTCTTTACCATCTGCAGACGACATCATTTTTACTTGAAGCAGAGAACTTTAGAAGAGCCTTGAAAATATGTGGAAAATTTTTCAGTTCTGCTCTTGTGGTTTCTGAATAGATTGGAAAAGCATCACGGCAAAATGAGAAATTGCTTGTGACAAGCATTTTCTCCTTATGCCACTATGCTTTTTGAAACTGGTCTGCAGCAAGACGCAAAAACATGTCGTAAAGTGTTAAACAATATTTTGAAAATGTGACAGTAAATACATGTCAGTGAATCATTTGTATTTGAGACTTGACGTTGTTCGTTCAAATCCCGTTTGTAGCTATCGTTTAACACGGCGCTACAGATGCATGTATATATTTGTTGATTACAAATATATAACCCACGGCGCATGAAAAAGTAAAAATGGTAAACCGGAATACCGACTGAAATATCGAAATATGTAAGAATCAAATATCAAATCATTAAAGGGGCCATAAAGTTTAAAAAAAAGTTCTAGAGCAATGGATACCGGTGGCTAGAGCCCAGGATTGATTAGGCAATAGTGTTGACTTAAGGGTTGTTTCTTTTGGAAGGATAATGGTTCAGGGGTAGAGCGTCGTCTTTTGGATACGAGGTTTGTGGGTTAGAATCCTGTGTGTAGCGGAATCTGCCTTGAGATCTTTTATTGATCCACATTCGGCGCGAGTACTGGCTATGTATCCAAGAGGCAGAATCAAAAGTAATTTATCTAAGTTGTATGAACTTGTTTCACGATCGATGTAAAATAAGTCAGTTTAATGTAATCCGATGCATTTATTGTCTACCATCAACTGGTCCCAGGCTTATACAAAGTAGAAAATGGACAGTTTTAAGACAAAACCATTTATTCTGCGTTCTGATTGGTTAATATTCGAACAAATTGAGCCATTGTGGAGAAGAACAACTAGCTTATTCCAAGATTCAAAAGATTATGATCAATGCATCAACTTCAATTAATGCTAACAGCCAATACTATGATAAAACATTTGTATATTTTCAACTCAAATGGAGATCATTGCAAGGATTTTGATTTCCTAATGAAATACTAACTAAAAAGCACTCAAGTGTTTGGTATCCGTAATTTAAATCACAATTTTTGAACACAGAACAGAAAAAACAGAGAGTTTCATAAGCGTAGGTCAAAGCTAATTAGCCTCTTACACATGGACCGTGTTCATACCAAACGAATTTTCACGTGTTGAAGCAGACGACAAAGATAACAGTGTCCCTCATTTTAGAAAACTGTAAGTACATGACACTTTCTCCTATACGGCCTACTTTAATCTGTACAGCAGAGGATAGCTATCAAATTTATTGATATAAAAGAATATTTACAACGATTTCAATAAATGTTCGTTTGAATGTTGTCTACCTTCATTAAACTCAAACCAGGGGAATCAAATATCAACCCATTACCAAACAATAACGACATTTAACCTCTTTGATGCAGACTACTCTTAAAAATACTGTAGGAAAAGGAGAAATTGCTCGTGACGAGCAATTTTTCCTTTTCCAACAATGTTTTCTGCCCTATCAGAAGATTACTTTCCAATTTCATCCCATTTTCAAATGTCGTCTGCAAACTCTTTCAATTTGAGACAGTCGAAACTTTGGTGTTTGGTAAAGGGTTAAGAGTTCAGTCTAGAGCTACTAAAGTCTCGATTGAACGCAGTTTGTTTGATGTTCACGAATCGAATTGAGATCGATCGTTAAGGGCATTATGCAAATGGTCTCACTGCATTTTTGCTGTTGGGGGAACAAGGGATTTTATTGTGAAACGTCTTGCAAGTTAACCTTTAAGCGAGAACGGCATATTTCGTTTAGTTGTGAAATAACATTGAGGACATATAAAAGCAATGTGACCTGCAGGAAGTCAAACCGGAAGGTCGAATCTTCTACAGATTATCAAACGTCACTTGGCTGTTTTAGTTATACAGTGGCACGATGCTTTGAACAAGATGTCGAGATATCGCCTTTCCCGTGAATATGACAATATCGTACAATCTAACTTGTTTTAAGCAACCATCCTTTTAAGCTGCCAACCTGCCTTAAACAACAACTACAAAAGTCCCATTGTTAGATTTATAGTGTACATCAATTTGTGATAAGCAGCCAACTTGTCTTAAACAGCCAATTTACTCTGTCCCATAGGCTGGCCTCTTAACACAAGTTTGACTGTATATCTTTTTAGTGCAGTAAATTGGTGCTTTCCGTAACAGTACAGGGTTTGGGCATATCGAGAGTTCAATGTATTTATACTATAGTCTTGCACTGAACCCTCGATGTGCAAAGAGTAAACAATCGAACAGCAGTTATCAGGACAGATTGCAATTGTAATTAGTCCGTGGCTAGACTTCAATGGATATGATATACGATTCTAGATATCAACCGGTAGTGTGGCCTTCATGTCGGAATATTTTTGTATTAAGCGACCACCTTTTTACCCTTGTAGTGCTCGGACTGACTTCATGCTTATGCAAGCACGTTAGATCCAGGCCAGCCGCAAAGTAAATTGGCGGCTGGTCTTTGACCTAACCTGTTTGCTACTCTGAGTATCTTTCCTCATTGAAATTTAAGCAGATATCTAAGGTTTTGGAAAGCAGACGAAACAAATATCTACTTTTAGATGATGACAAGGCATTCTAAGGGTTATATATTTCGTGAAACGTTTTCAGATGGATGATATTTTTATACAAGACGCACGTTATTCAAAAAGTTTCTACTTAATTAAGTTATATGAATGAATTGTGCTTATAAAGTCTTAAGTTGTCGGAGGCTACCATTCGGCTGCAATATATGCAATGGGTCCGACAGTGTGGGTGGGGACGCTAAAACTAACTATAAGGAACTAAGGCAGATGTATAAGAATGTATAATAACATTAAATTCATACATTCGTAATATTATCTTATGTACAAACTGTATTTTCGAAACAATGCCACAAAGAGATTGGATAAAATCAGCCAGGGTTTTATTTCGTCGTGGGATATATAGTGGTTTGGGTGATCAACGGATGTTTAACGAAACCCAGAACTGCATGTAGAAATGTATTAAAAAAACTGATATTTTTTATATTTATCAAATATCGGACCACATAACAACCGTGTTAGGAAAAAAGGTTACTTTTAAATCAACTCACAGGTGAGTTGTCAGTAAACCAGTGTTCGATCTAATGTGTTTAAGCGTAAACTTAATCCCTAACTCAACTGACAAAAATCAATTTATCCTTTTTTGTCGAAATACTTTTTCCAAATTTCCACGAAGAAAATGTTTTTGCTTTGCTTTTAATTTGTTCTGCTACAAGCTACCGTTCTAGATCTCACTAATTTTTGCTTAACTTCCCATCGTCTCACGATAAATGCACTCTTTTTTCAGTAATCAATCCGCACTGGATCGTATAAAACACAAACAGTCAGTAGTACGTAGTGAATTAGACTTGTACTTTATGCTAACAACAATTCATGCAAGCGACTTTTGTTTGTGGTGACATTTAGAGTGAGGGTGGAATGATTCATTTACATGGATTTTCTGTCAGAGGTTCCGCGGTTCATGATTACGTATTCTGATTGGTTAATTTTTCAGTTTGGATCAAAGACCCTCAAACTACTGTTTAAGATAGCTTTAACGCGTAATATGAGAGCAATTACTGTTTAAAACAGTTGCATGTCCATTAGAAAAGTCTGCTCCAAAAAAATGTTATTGCTTGACAGGCGTTTGTATGAAATTAATGACACAATTTGAACATAGCTTGTATATTGTTTAAAACTGTCCGCTTACGTCAAGTTTAATTGAAATATAAAAAGAAATGTTCGTACATGCCATTGCGTAGTTCTTCTATGACGCCTTCTCCCTCAAATTTTAAATATTAACACCTCTCACTTCACTACTGACCGATTTAACCAGCTTTGATAAGCGTTAAAGCACAATATAGTAAGAAGCCTATCAGTTGTAGCACTGATATCATGCCCCGGTCTTTATATATACGTCGACCTCCCTACTCCCACGACACCATGCGGCCGTCCTCTGAGGACAAACCGCGCCTTCTAACATTGAGACGAGATGCGCGAAAAAGAGTCTTGCTTTCACTCTACGACCTATCCCGAGACTTAACCCTTAGAATGCTGGGTAATTTTCTAAAAAGAGATTTTTGTGTTGCCTGTTTTCCAAAACATAAGTACCTGCTTAATTTTTATGACCTCAGAGTAGCAAACAGGTTAAATTACAGGTCAGCCACCTATTTACTTGGCGACTGGCCTTGATCCAACCCGTTTGCACAAGCATGAAGTCGTTTCCAGCACTAAAAGGGTTATTAACGCTCATAACTTACGTTGTTATTGCATGTAATGAAATATCTACATCTGTCTCATTCATTCGGACTAAAGACATAACTGATTGGCTTAGTAAGACGTTCAAAATAACTGCTGGTAAAAGAAACGCTACTCATTCAAGCCATGTGTCTTATTTCTGAATATCTTCTTTTCTGCTAAAAAAGGTTATGACTGAAAATATCACAGAAAAATGTGATGGTATTTCTTTCTAACAACTTTTTACTATCAAGAATCCATTTCTGTAATATTTTGTCAACCCCTCATGGTATGTGTAGCTTAAGGAAAGCTTACAGTTAAGTTCGCATTGAAAATTCATTTTTGTGACTTTTGGCATGCAATGTTAAAGAATTAAAGTATGGCGCAATTCAATATTAATAAATGGAGTGTTTTCCAAAATTAACGACTGGATTATATTCCAATGTTGATCGCCGGAGTGAATTCCAATGCTTTCAACTGCAGAATATTCAAGTGTTTAAGACTGAAGTGTATTCCCAAGTTTACGACTGGAGTATATTCCAATGTTTACGACTGGAGTATATTCCAATGTTTACGACTGGAGTGCATTCCATTATTTACGACTGAAGTCTCTTCCAATGTTTATGACTGCATTGTATTCCAATGTTTATAGCTGGAGTGTATTCCATTGTTTACGACTGAAGTGTATTCCAATGTTTACGACTCCAGTGTATTCATATGTTAATGACTCGAGTATATGCCAATGTTTATGACTGGAGTGTATTCCTATGGTTATGACTGAAGTGTATTCCAAAGTTTACGACTCCAGTTTATTCCTATGTTTATGATTGGAGTGTAGACCGTCTATTCCTATGTTTACAACTGAAGTGAATTAATATGTTTACGACTGGAGTGTTTTTCTATGTTTATAACTAGAGTATATTCCTATGTTTATAAATGGAGTGTATTCCTATGTTTACGACTGGAGTGTATTCCAATGTTTACGACTGGAGTGTATTCCTATGCTTATGACTGGAGTGTTTTCCAATGTTTATGACTAGAGTGTATTCCTATGTTTATGACTGGAGTGTTTTCCAATGTTTATGACTAGAGTGTATTCCTATGTTTACGACTGGATTATATTCCAATGCTTACGACTGGCGTATATTCCAATGGTTGTGACTGGATTATATTCCAACGTTTATGACTGGAGTATATTCCAATGTTAACGACTGACGTATATTCCAATGGTTGTGACTGGAGTACATTCCAATGTTTACGACTGGAGTGTATTCCAATGTGTATGACTGGATTATATTCCAATGGTTGTGACTGGATTATATTCCAACGTTTGTGACTGGAGTATATTCCAATGTTTACGACTGGAGTATATTCCAATGTTTACGACTGGAGTGTATTCGTATGTTTACGGCTGAAGAGCATTCCATTGTTTACGAAAAGAGTGTATTCCAATGTTTATGACTGGAGTGTATTTCTATGTTTACGACTGGAGTTAATACCAATGTTCACGACTGGAGTGTTTTCCTATGTTTACGGCTGAAGTGCATTCCAGTGTTACGAAAAGAGTGTATTCCAATGTTTAGGACTGGAGTATATTCCTATGTTTACGACTGGAGTATATTCCTATGTTAATGGCTGAAGTGTATTTCAATGTTTGCGCATGGAATGTATTCCAATGTCTACGACTGGAGTGTATTCCACTGTTTATGACTGGAGTGTATTCAACTGTTTATGATTGGAGTGTATTCTTTTGAAAATTACTGCATTGAATATCACGTTTTTCCTTTATCCTGTTCATTGTTTTATCCCCTTTATCGCATTCAGATTTATTGTTAAGAAATTCTAACGACGGCAAAAAGAGATATAAAATATTTGGCAGTTTATTTCGAAGTGATTTATGTACAAAAATATAACACAAATATACTCACAAAAACGTATAATATATGATGTCGGAAAATGCTTTAGAAAATAGAAATCATATTTTATCTTTATCAAGTGGGTAAATTGACATCTCCATGATGAAAGAGTCACACCCTTTGGATGGTATCTAAGTTATAGTCAGTTTCATATAAACACATCGACAAACAATCTTGGGTTGAAAATGTAGGACATTAAGTCTTTCTTTTCAATCCGGCGAAAATCTAGTAGAAATAGGTGGAACCACGACTATGTCGACGTTACTGTTTAACACATAACCACCTAACGCCACATGTTTGCATCTTGCAGCAGACGACTTTCAAAAGGCTATGGTAAAAGGAGAAATTGCCCGTCACAAGCAATTCCTCCTTTTGCCACAAAGCCTTTTCAATCTCTTCATAAATCACAACGATGGAACTGAAAGATTTTTCAATATTTCAAAAAAGCTTCTCTAAAGTCGTCTGCTCCATGTAAAAAATGTCGTCTGCATGTTGTTTAGAGTTAAACAATTTGTCCGTTTTCTTTGGACTGCTTAGAGTGACCATATGCGACACAAGGGAGTGATATGTTTTGTTAAATCGTTCGAAGCTTTGACAGTTCTTCTTAGAATTTCATTTTACAATGATGGTTTTCTTCTTTGAAGCTATGTATTTATGTACTACTGCGCTTCCATAAGGGTTGCGGTTTTGGTATATGCAACACAGAAATTGAAAATGTAAAATATATTATGCGGTTGTCCATCTGCTTTAAATATGTATAATAACGAAACATATGTTGTGAAATTGGGAAATAGTTGTAGTGTCAAAGTTGGCAATGCTTGAACAGACCAATGTTTTATTTCCTCTTGGAACTGTTTTGTTTTTAACTTACTGTACATAGTATGAAATGGTGTAAGATGATGCAATGTGTTAGTAAAAGATGACCTTAGCAGCTGAGATTTTCACCTTTATATTAATCTTGAAAACATAAGAAATCTAGAACATTATATTTAGTTCGAAGATAAGCTGGTTGCCGGTTTTGTTTTTAGATTGAGTTTTAAGTCACGCCAGATGTTTTGCCAGCTCTTAGTGATACAGAAAGAGCATTGAGCTCAACTGTTCACAGACGGTCATAAACAGACTTGGTGGAATATTCGCGATTTCTTCGTTAAACCGGGACATCCTATCTAAACATATCTGTATCTCCATTAAAATCAACGCGAGCTCAACCTTTAAAGTTCAAACTCAGAACTCTATGTACCCCGCCAAAAACGTCATGTGTGGCACTGTTGTTAAGTTTGCAGTCTTAGAACTCAGAGGTCCCGGGTTCAAGCCCCACCGACATTGCTGGTTTCTTGTGATAGAAATTTTGCAAGTACCTTCATAGCCCTAGTACTGTAAGATACAGGTAAGCTGTTACATAACTGAAAAATGTTGATTCGGTGTTAAACATAATGCAAACAAACCCAAATTTGTTTCGAAAAGCAAACACAGTATTCGACCTTCCTATTATAAATTTCACAAAGTCATAGAGCTTATTCATCACCAAACAAGAATGAGGTTGTAGACTGGCTTTTTTGCAAGAAGAATTTTCATTTACGTGTAATTATTACAAGCCCTTAAAAAGGACTCAAGATCAGTAACGCTGCAATATGATCAGATTTGTGATCGCACTTCAATAAATCATAGTGTAACAAATCTAGACTAAAACAACATCTAAGCATTTATGCGTAGAGTCGGCTCTGTGACAACATTCGATATGCCGTTTCAACAACGCTTAATTTTGTTTTCAATGCATTAAAAGTGGGTTGTCTAATACAATTCGGATCATATTCGGTATATCGGCCAATGAAAGCTGAAAATGACATTCCTGTCATGGTTGGTTTTATTGGCTATTTACATCGCGTCAACAATATTTCAATTTTATTGCAACACCTGGCAAATCATGGATGAATGAAGTAGGAGCCATAGCCTTACTGTCTATAAGGTCTGTTCAAGAGAGAAAGAATCCCTTATTTCCTTATTAATCAGAGCAATTCATTTAAAACCTAAAGCTAGAATGATTTAACCTAGCCTTGGTCCTGGCCCATGCGTATAAACGGATATCACCCCGTACTGCCAGTACAGGGTTTACGCATGGGCCAGGACCTCAGACTTTAATTTGACCCACCTGTTAATCTTGAACCAATCTCTCATCAGCTTCGACATCACCGATCAACAGCGTACATCATTGACAACGTTGTGTAGTTATTATTGTTGGAAACATCGTGAAAAATAAAGCTTAATTAATTAGCAAATCTACAGATTCTTATAAAGGATATATTTGCCATGGAGATTTCGAAGAGATTCGTCCTGTCGTATGCAGACGAAACTGGTTAAGCACCATAAGGCTTTCAAGCATATTCCGTATCTTTCACAGCATCATGTCCCCCACCCAACGTGAACGTACAGTGATCACTGGGTGACATGGGCAAGATTTAATTATATAGTTCGTCGTCCAGAGATATCTTTTTTTTCATCTAGTAAATACGAAAAAAGTATCGGAAACCAGAGACATAGATAACATCTAGTTGTTACTCCTTATTACATGGAGAGTATGAAGAAAAACTGTTTTCTCGAGATAATTAAAAAAGCACAGTACCTAGGAAAAACAACAAAAGTTGGTTTCTTGAGATATCATTTTATATCATCTCGAGAATATACACATTAATCGTTTTACCGAGATACTCGTGCACATGTCCTAATTGGCCAATCGGAATCATCGACACAGACAAAAACTTCCCGAGGGTGTCGAAAAACTAAAGCTGTGTGGAGTTAAACATTTAGACCTACATCTGAATTTTTCTGATAATTTCGAGAGATATGTTGCTTAATAGCCATGAAACAAATTTTCATAAAATCAGCTTTTCTAAATGAGTCAAATTTGAAATATGAATTTTCGTAATTGTACACTCCTTTTTTCTTTTACAATCATCCATTTCCTTTAGAGACTGAGTGTTACACTAGCTACATTTTTTATTGTTTGATCCTTGACAAGTTTGGCAACGTTGTGACAAAAGGGGAAGTTTTTCATTCTAATTAATTATGGATATGGTATTTTATGAATCATTCCGACCCTCAGAAAAATTGGTTCTTACAAAATAAGGATGATTTTGTTCATTCAATTTCCATTTTGTCCATTTATTTGTAAACAACAACAACCAACGGGTACGTTGACAGCCAAATGATTAAATTGTCTGTTCCAACGATTTCTACATCGAGGGCATAGGAAAAGCAACATAATTATATAGAAATAAACAAACAATTGAGTTAAGAGTTTTTTCTCTCTCTATAATCTACTCCAAGACGATATTAGGTGATTAGATTATAGTGACGTATTAGACGATGGGAAGAGTACTCGGATAACCAACGAATAAAGAGTGATAATGTCCGGTGACCATCGAAGTGCTTCTCGGGCAGAACTGCTGAGGATTATAGACGAACAAAAAGAACTCATCCAGAGAAGAGAACAGCGTCTGAGAGGTAGTATTATTTTAGATTATCGAGGCATTTCCATGCCGTATGATGAGTCCTTAATTGATGCTCTTCACTAGAATAATAATAAAATCTCTGTATCTGTATCAATACATTGCAGGGCCATAATAAACAGCATGTGCGCAACAGAAGAGAGAGAGAGAGAGAGAGAGAGAGAGAGAGAGAGAGAGAGAGAGAGAGAGAGAGAGAGAGAGGAGGGAGGGAGGGAGGGAGGAGGGAGGGAGGGAGGGAGGAGGGAGGGAGGGAGGAGGAGGGAGGGAGGGAGGGAGGGAGGGAGGGAGGGAGGGAGGGAGATAGAGCTACAGTATGATTAGTCCCATAATAAGACAGCTGATCTGAAGCTGTTTACTGATTGGCCGCACATAACACTTTCGTCAAGATGGTTCCAGTTTATTATTGTGTTTGGAAAAAAAGAATGGTTAAAAAGTTTTGTTTTGGTTTGGACTATTTTAAAGCACTTTGAGGGGTTAATTGTTTGTCTATCAATAATGTTAGTTGCTGAAAAGTCTTGATAAGTTTTGGCAGTGATCTTTCGATTTTCACATTTAGGGGTAAGACATGTCTCACAAGGCAAGGCTGGCATCAGCCTCTCAACCACCTTATAGAAGAAGGTCAGTCTGTTGGCTTTTCTTCTGTCTTTGAGGGGTAGAAGTGTCAGCTTTATTAGCAAATCGGTGACACATACTGGCTGGCGAAATGATTCAACAAGTAGGCACAATATGCGTTGCAAAGAAGAAAAAGAGAAATCAGCTAATGAAATAGGCATTTTAATCGTGACTTTAGTTAAGGAGCCATTATCATTTAGTATGCTTGTAACAAACAGACCAATTTAACTTCTGAAAGACACTTAGTAAATTAATCACATCCGATCAGTGAAAAAAACTGTCATCAACTGATTAGTTAAGTTGTCTATTTGTTCTATAAACCTTTGAATTTTTAACATTTATTTTTCCCAGTTGACAACTCTATGAGTTAAGACTTTAAGTCTTTCATTGTTTTATTGTCTGTTTTTAGATGTTATCGCAGCATACAAGGGAGCTCTTAAAGAAAAAGAAGCTCTTGAAAATAGTATCAAAGCTCTTTCACAAAATAAATCAAAAGGGACACTCGAGGTTCCGAATAGTAGTGGTCCCCCGTCAGATGCTGGAAGTGACAGAGGTCGGGAGTCAGACCGGGAATCAGAAGATGGGAAAAGTTTCATAGATCCCCTCAATGTTTCCGGGACTAACCAGGTTTGTTTAATACATCCAACCCTTGCATTGGATTTGTAGGTGGTCCGATTTAAAAGCAATGATGACATTTATAAAGTTTGGAGATTGCATTACCTTTGCATTGGTTACAGACAAAAGAAATAAAAAAAAAGAAGAATTTGTCATGGGTCAATTCTTCTTTTTTCTCAGTGGCATCAGTGGCACCTTGATTCTTCTACTGTTACAAGTGGGGAAACCATGTGACCAATTATGTCCGAACAAGATAACTGTGCCTATGACTGAACATGTAGTTTGGCTTTTTTCACCTAGTTTTGCCAATGAAAGCCACATTGTGTACACTGCATGAGGTGACCATCAACTTTTGAAGATGGACTGTTGTGGACATGCGTGTCTGTCAACTATGATTTCTCTGTCGAGTTTTAGACACCATCAGGCATGGGTTATCATATACCTAGCATGGAAAGTTGATGGTCAACTCATGCAGGGTAAACAATGTGGCTATCATTGGCAGAAGTTGGTGGGAAAAGCAAAACCTTTGGTGTCCATCTTGTTTGGACATAAGCTCTTAAACATTGGTCATATGATACCTTAACCTGTGAAAGTATATTAAGCAAAGTCGTCATGACGTATGCTGTTAACAATCATTTCATTATTTCAATCATTTAACCCTTTAATAATATCATTGGCTAAATGCAGAGCTAAGCTAAGTCCTTCACTAGGCTAATTTAATTAGACTGTCATCCTCGCATGGTTGCAGTTGCAGTATAATAAAATCTACACTAGGGTAGCTGTAGACAACTTATACATTTATGTGATTTGCTATTTATTTCACAATTTTCTCTACATGACAGAGTAATGCTGAAGATGGAGATGGACAGTTACAGGAGCTTCAGTCCCAAGTGGAAACTCTGTCATCCTCCATTTTAACATTAACAGAGGAAAAGTCCAAGATTCAGGCCAACTATGTTGCAGAGAAGAAGAACTTAAAGGTAAATCTTTATGCCATTAATGTAGTTTAATACACTTCTCTATTCTTAACCCTTAGAATGCTGGGTGATTTTTTAAGAATAAAATTTTGTGTCTTCTGCTTTCCTAAACCTTAAATATCTGCTTTATTTTGATGAGGAAAGATACTCAGAGTAGCAAACAGGTTAGATCACGGACCAGCCTACAATTTATTTGCCAGCTTGCCTGGACCTAACCTGTTTGCATAAGTATAAAGTCGGTTCCAGCACTATAATGTCTGTAAAACAGTACTGAGATGAATAAATGATTGTATAAAATTGACTTTGCTTATTTCACATTTTTATATCATTTCAGCAAGAAATAGAGGAGTTACAGAAAAAGGCCCAGTCTCTCACAGAAAAGTGTGAGAAACAAGAGCAGGAATCTTCAAAATCTTTGCAAGAGGTATTGGGCATATTCAATGCATATATTTATTTACTTGCTTAGAGGTTAATTTTGTCCCTTTTAATTTTATCATGCATAATGGCCAAGGGGAATTATATAGATATACTCATATGCTAGTGTGTTTTGATTCACCTTTTGTTTGTGTTAAAAATGTCATCCTCTTTGATATGAAAAATATTCATCTGGATTGTACTTCATTTTGGAAAACTTACTGGCCAAATTAAAAAGGTTTTAGTGGTGCAACACATTTTTACTGAAGAATTTAGCAGAAAACGAAATATAGGTCTAAATGTTGTGGAAAATAATGTCAAATGACCCATTATTCAAAGCTCCATATGCCATGAGTTTAGAATAAAAATAACTTTCCAAATTTTTTTTTTATGACTGCCCAAGTCATAAATCTATTTTGCCGCTCCTGCATAACACAGTCTTTCACATGCTGTACTTCAAATCCTTCTAGCTTTATCGAGGGTAATCATTAGAGTCATTGGCACTGAAATAATTCTACTGTATACCCATATTATAGGATTTTGAGAAGAAAACTAGCATAGTCGCCGTGAAAACACTTCTATTATTTTGACAACTGATACTTGCATAACCCATAAGCTGTAACCCCCGTCCCCAACCCATCATCTGTTTGTTTCCTCTAATATTATTCGGACCCATCAAATAATTGTTTCCTTTTTATATTGCAGTTACGTAACCGAATCCGTAGTCAACAGATTGAGCGAGAAAAGGAGCAGACAGATCATGCGGTGATGATACGCGAGCTCCAGAAACTTCTCGCGAACGAGCGACAGTTCCGAGAGGCCATTGAGCAGCAGCATGATGACACACAGTTTAACATGAGGGAGAAGGATCATCTCATGAAGGAACTGAACTCACGTCATGAACAGGAAGTGACCAATCTGAAATCGCAGATAAAATCCTTGAGAGAACAGCTTTCACAGATTCAGAGGAAATCCGAGGAACCTTCGCCTGTTGTCATTAGTTTGCAGAAGGAAACAGAGGAACTTAAGGTAGGGTGGATAGCATCTGTTATTTCGAGATCTAATGGAAAGAATTTCAACCTTATTCCTTGTTCCTTTTTTTGTGCTTTTGTGGTCTTTGTCAAAAAGATGTGAAATCAGAAATATGAACTTGAAAGGATTCCTGCGTGGCCCATTGGTTAAGATAGTGGACTAAGAACTTGGGGGTCCCTGGTTTGAATCCCACCAAAACCTCTGGTTTTGTTGAAGTGACCTGTGACAAGTCAGTTTAGAACCCAAGCCTAGTACTGGTTGATCTAGGGAAGCCGTTACATTACTGAAAAATGTTGATATGGTGTTAAACACCATACAAACAAATGCATTTGAAATACACATTTAGTTGAAGGTTATAAGGAGAAACCATATGGAATCACAAGTTGAGCAATTCCTTGTTGGTCATAGCGCTTTATTTAGTTATTTGATGGAGGTGTGTCATATATAGCATTTATGCAGTGATTGGTTCAACCTATGAACCTTATTATATATGGAAAAATTGCCACACCAGTACATTAAGATGATCATTGGCAAGTTTATTTTTGGTTGCAATGACCTTATTTTTGATAAATTTAGAATTTAATTTTTAACTCAACTATTCGAAGAATAAGGCAAATTTTACTACTCACCCAGGCGTCACACCTTCGCTATGTGTTAACATGCAATTTTCTATCTCATTAACAACTGTATGGACTGGGATGATACTTCACACATATGTTAAGTGTTATAATGTAAGGTTTCTGACCAAGTTTAATGTTACTTGTTTGGTATTAAAGTAAATGAGAGAAATCGCAGTAAACAGGCGGGAATGTCCATGGGGGATACACAATGTGGAAATCATTGGCAAAAGAAGGTGAAAAAAGCGTGGCCATCTTGTTAGGACATAATATTCTAAACATTGGTCACATGATTCCCCCGTCTCTGTAAGGGAGAGCAGTATAACGATGATTTTGTCATTATTACAGGCACAGCA
This sequence comes from Cerastoderma edule, assembly GCA_947846245.1. Lineage (NCBI taxonomy): Eukaryota > Metazoa > Mollusca > Bivalvia > Cardiida > Cardiidae > Cerastoderma > Cerastoderma edule. Next base: position 15,324,853 of record OX401405.1, on the reverse strand, counting down.
TCAGGTGCTGGTCCAACAAGATTTGACTCGTGTCAAAGATGCGGAGGAAAAGGCTCAAGTCTATGGGCAGCAATGTGAAACACGAATAGCTGAACTGGAGTCGAAGCTCTCTGAACTGTCAGAAAGTGTGGGGAATTATGAGAGACTTCGATTTCAAGATCAACAAAATATCCAGGTTAGTATTGTAGAATAAGAACAAAATAATTTTGTAATATAATTTGCTAATCTTATGGTTGAAGAAATATATTTAAAGAAATATCAAAGATTATCTTTGTATTTACAAATATTAACCCGTAGAATGCTGGGTAATTTTCTAAAAATAGATTGTTGTGTTATCTGCTTCCTAAAACCTTTAATATTTGCCTCATTTTGATGAGGAAAGATTCTCATAGTAGCAAACAAGTCAGATCACAGGCCAGCCGCCAATATACTTGGGGACTGGCCTGGATCTAACCTATTTGCATAAGCATGAAGTTGATTCCTACACAATGAAGGCAAAGAAAGCAAGTTAATAAAATCAGACACTGCCCTTCAATATTGTTTTGTGAAAAATTGATTTTATCTTAACTCATTTTAAGTGTGCTTGTCCAGAGAAGAAAAACTTTTTAAGTCAAACTAAAATTCTGTTAAAACAATACAGTTTTTGTTTTGTTGTTTTATATACAATTTAAAGTAGCGGTTGAAGCCATAAGCAAATCAGGAAATGTCAATTTATGTAAATTATGTAAATTTATGTAAATATATACAGTTTATTAGCGATTTAGATATAGAGAAGAGTGTTATAACATAAGAGTCTCAAACTCCTCTATTAACTCTGTATTGTAGATAATTCTAATGATATATTCTTATGATACTTCTCATGATTCTAGATACTAAACATTCAATATTCACGAAAATCTAATGTAAATGTTTCAGAGACTGAAAGAGAAAGTAGCTCAGTTAGATTTGGAGAATACAGCGCTAGCTAATGCTTCCAATGGATCCTCCGACTTTAATGAAGACAGCTTGTCGGATGTTAATGTTCTGGTTGATAAAATACACAAGCTCAAGTCGAGGCTTAGATTTGTTAATCTCCAGTCAGATAAACCAGTCAATGTGGAAGGTATGAAAGATTACGTTCTTTATAGTGGTATACACACTCTGGTAGATGCATCTGCGTACCGCTTAAGTAATTATTTGGTGAGTCAAAACTGATTAACTTGGAGACTGTCTTAAATGAAATCACAATATTGTCATGTGACGCATCATTAAAAGCACCTCGGAGAGATGATTTTAATGATGTGTTACTATGAAATATTGCTTAGACCATATTTGAAATAAAATGGAATGCTGTTTGGAACTGAAGAAAGTTTTTAGCATAAAATGTTCAGTAAACTTGTAACCCGAAGAACAAGACTTATGAAACCATAATAATCAAAGATGAAAGAATTCAATCAGAGTAATTTGACACACGTTATTTAAAAGACTTGGGAAACCACCGTAGTTAAAGAGGTAGTTATTTATTTAGATCAATTTGACACACAAAAAGTACAAGATTCAAGAAACCCAAGTAACTTAATGTTTTGTCATAACCGGCTTTACACAATTCGATGCAAATTTCTTTACTCTTTATACTTTATTGTCCTACTAAATTTTGGGTACCATGTGAAAAGTTTTGTAACTGGTTCATCTAAATAAACATTATTTAGTCATAAACTAGTCCTAACATGATGTCCAAAATTAGCAATTAAGTTTTAGGTTGACTTTTTAACTCTGGTTTTGATTTTAAGCAGTTTGGCCTTTTATTTTACTTTTAAAATATTGGTTAAGTTTTTACATGCAAATTTGTATCTCAACATCTTCTGAAGGGCAATGATTGAAATTTGGCGCTTGTGTTTAGAGTCATACTGTAAGGTCTTTGAATACTTTGGGGGATATATTTAAACTTTACATATGGACAATGGGTCTTAACCCCTTACCAAACGCCAAATTTTCAACAGTCCCATATTAAAAGAGCTTACAGACGACATTTTAAAATGTGATGAAATTGGAAAATTTATCTTCTGATAGGGCAGAAAACATTGTAGGAAAAGGAAAAATTGCTCATCACAAGCAATTTCTCCTTTTCCCACAATGTCTTCCTGAGTCATCTGCAACAAACTGATTAAATGTTGTTATTGTTTGTTAATGGGTCTTAATGCAAGGTTACTACAGGACCAAATGCAATAACTCTGTTATTGATTTGAAACAAATGATATCAGTTTCTGTACACTGTGCATTTTCATATTTTAGAAACAAGCTATTATTCACTGACCTATCCCTTTGAGACTTTTATCGATAGTCGAGCGCGCTGTCTTACTGACAGATATTTGGTGTAAGCTATTTAAGAAGAAAATTTAAGGCACAGGCAATTTCTCCTTCTGTCACAATGATTAATCAGGTTATCTGGTGCTAGTGTGATTAAGTTAATACAAAAGCATGGGTTTTATTTGGAGTCTTTAATTTAAAGACAATCAGATGAAATGAGAGAACTAATTCTGTTTGATTATCGTCTATTAAGAGTTGATGATGGATGATGCGGATGTTGAACACCCACTGTGTAAGCAATACAAGGAAGAACTGGAACAACTGAAAGATGAATTTGAAAGATATCGCCTCAGAGCACAGTCAGTACTCAAAAATAAAAAGGTTGGTCAAATGATTATTCATTCCTCATAAGTTTACTTGTTTAACCCTTATATTGCTGGAACTGACTTCATACTTATGCAAATAGATTAGATCCAGGCCAGCCGTCAAGTAAATTGGCGGCTGACCTGTGAACTAACCATTTTGCTACTATGAGTGTCTTTCTTCATCGAAATTAAGCAGACAATTAGCAGACAATTAGCAGACAATTAAGGTTTTGGGAAGCAGACAGCACAAAAATCTATTTTTAGAAAATAACCCAGCGTTCTAAGGATTAAACATGTAGGTTGCAAATGACCCAATGGACTGTTTTAACTAAGGATTATATTATTCATTATGAGAAAATTTCACTTTCTCATAACCAAATACCACATGGCTTTCCTGGTACTTAATAACTGTCCTTACTGCTGCTATCAATTGTGTTGTTTCTACTACAAGGACACTACTGTATGCACAAGACTTCAAAACATGTCTCATCCTGATACTTTTATATGCAAAAGACTCCAAAGGTGTCTGATTTTGATATAACTATATGCACAAGACTTCAAAACATGTCTCATCCTGATACTATTATATGCAAAAGACTCCAAAGGTGTCTGATTTTGATATAACTATATGCACAAGACTTCAAAACATGTCTCATCCTGATACTATTATATGCAAAAGATTCCAAAGGTGTCTGATTTTGATATAACTATATGCACAAGACTTCATAACATGTCTCATCCTGATACTATTATATGCAAAAGACTCCAAAGGTGTCTGATTTTGATACAACTATATGCACAAGACTTCAAAACATGTCTCATCCTGATACTGCTATATGCAAAAGACTCCAAAGGTGTCTGATTTTGATACAACTATATGCACAAGACTTCAAAACATGTCTCATCCTGATACTATTATATGCAAAAGACTCCAAAGGTGTCTGATTTTGATATAACTATATGCACAAGACTTCAAAACATGTCTCATCCTGATACTATTATATGCAAAAGACTCCAAAGGTGTCTGATTTTGATATAACTATATGCACAAGACTTCAAAACATGTCTCATCCTGATACTATTATATGCAAAAGACTCCAAAGGTGTCTGATTTTGATATAACTATATGCACAAGACTTCAAAACATGTCTCATCCTGATACTATTATATGCAAAAGACTCCAAAGGTGTCTGATTTTGATATAACTATATGCACAAGACTTCAAAACATGTCTCATCCTGATACTATTATATGCAAAAGACTCCAAAGGTGTCTGATTTTGATATAACTATATGCACAAGACTTCAAAACATGTCTCATCCTGATACTATTATATGCAAAAGATTCCAAAGGTGTCTGATTTTGATATAACTATATGCACAAGACTTCATAACATGTCTCATCCTGATACTATTATATGCAAAAGACTCCAAAGGTGTCTGATTTTGATACAACTATATGCACAAGACTTCAAAACATGTCTCATCCTGATACTGCTATATGCAAAAGACTCCAAAGGTGTCTGATTTTGATATAACTATATGCACAAGACTTCAAAACATGTCTCATCCTGATACTATTATATGCAAAAGACTCCAAAGGTGTCTGATTTTGATATAACTATATGCACAAGACTTCAAAACATGTCTCATCCTGATACTATTATATGCAAAAGACTCCAAAGGTGTCTGATTTTGATATAACTTTATGCACAAGACTTCAAAACATGTCTCATCCTGATACTATTATATGCAAAAGATTCCAAAGGTGTCTGATTTTGATATAACTATATGCACAAGACTTCATAACATGTCTCATCCTGATACTATTATATGCACAAGACTCCAAAGGTGTCTGATTTTGATACAACTATATGCACAAGACTTCAAAACATGTCTCATCCTGATACTGCTATATGCAAAAGACTCCAAAGGTGTCTGATTTTGATATAACTATATGCACAAGACTTCAAAACATGTCTCATCCTGATACTATTATATGCAAAAGACTCCAAAGGTGTCTGATTTTGATATAACTATATGCACAAGACTTCAAAAACCTGTCTCATCCTGATACTATTATATGCAAAAGACTCCAAAGGTGTCTGATTTTGATATAACTATATGCACAAGACTTCAAAACATGTCTCATCCTGATATTTTTATATGCAAAAGACTCCAAAGGTGTCTGATTTTGATATAACTATATGCACAAGACTTCAAAACATGTCTCATCCTGATACTATTATATGCAAAAGACTCCAAAGGTGTCTGATTTAGATATAACTATATGCACAAGACTTCAAAACATGTCTCATCCTATTACTGCTATATGCACAAGACTCCAAAGGTGTCTGATTTTGATATAATTGTATGCACAAGACTTCAAAACATGTCTTATCCTGGTACTTTTATATGCAAAAGACTCCAAAGGTGTCTGATTTTGATATAACTATATGCACAAGACTTCAAAACATGTCTTATCCTGGTACTTTTATATGCAAAAGACTCCAAAGGTGTCTGATTTTGATATAACTATATGCACAAGACTTCAAAACATGTATCATCCTGATACTGCTATGTGCAAAAGACTCCAAAGGTGTCTGATTTTGATATAACTATATGCACAAGACTTCCAAACATGTCTCATTCTGATACTATTATATGCAAAAGACTCCAAAGGTGTCTGATTTTGATATAACTATATGCACAAGACTTCAAAACATGTCTCATCCTGATACTCTTATATGCAAAACACTCCAAAGGTGTCTGATTTTGATATAACTATATGCACAAGACTTCAAAACATGTCTCATCCTGATACTGCTATATGCAAAAGACTCCAAAGGTGTCTGATTTTGATATAACTATATGCACAAGACTTCAAAACATGTCTCATCCTGATACTATTATATGCAAAAGACTCCAAAGGTGTCTGATTTTGATATAACTATATGCACAAGACTTCAAAACATGTCTCATCCTGATACTCTTATATGCAAAACACTCCAAAGGTGTCTGATTTTGATATAACTATATGCACAAGACTTCCAAACATGTCTCATTCTGATACTATTATATGCAAAAGACTCCAAAGGTGTCTGATTTTGATATAACTATATGCACAAGACTTCAAAACATGTCTCATCCTGATACTCTTATATGCAAAACACTCCAAAGGTGTCTGATTTTGATATAACTATATGCACAAGACTTCCAAACATGTCTCATTCTGATACTATTATATGCAAAAAACTCCAAAGGTGTCTGATTTTGATATAACTATATGCACAAGACTTCAAAACATGTCTTATCCTGGTACTTTTATATGCAAAAGACTCCAAAGGTGTCTGATTTTGATATAACTATATGCACAAGACTTCAAAACATGTCTTATCCTGATACTATTATATGCAAAAAACTCCAAAGGTGTCTGATTTTGATATAACAATATGCACAAGACTTCAAAACATGTCTTATCCTGGAACTTTATATGCAAAAGACTCCAAAGGTGTCTGATTTTGATATAACTATATGCACAAGACTTCAAAACATGTCTCATCCTGATACTGCTATATGCAAAAGACTCCAAAGGTGTCTGATTTTGATATAACTATATGCACAAGACTTCAAAACATGTCTCATCCTGATACTATTATATGCAAAACACTCCAAAGGTGTCTGATTTTGATATAACTATATGCACAAGACTTCCAAACATGTCTCATTCTGATACTATTATATGCAAAAAACTCCAAAGGTGTCTGATTTTGATATAACTATATGCACAAGACTTCAAAACATGTCTTATCCTGATACTATTATATGCAAAAAACTCCAAAGGTGTCTGATTTTGATATAACTATATGCACAAGACTTCAAAACATGTCTCATCCTGATACTCTTATATGCAAAACACTCCAAAGGTGTCTGATTTTGATATAACTATATGCACAAGACTTCAAAACATGTCTTATCCTGATACTATTATATGCAAAAAACTCCAAAGGTGTCTGATTTTGATATAACTATATGCACAAGACTTCAAAACATGTCTTATCCTGATACTATTATATGCAAAAAACTCCAAAGGTGTCTGATTTTGATATAACTATATGCACAAGACTTCAAAACATGTCTCATCCTGATACTCTTATATGCAAAACACTCCAAAGGTGTCTGATTTTGATATAACTATATGCACAAGACTTCCAAACATGTCTCATTCTGATACTATTATATGCAAAACACTCCAAAGGTGTCTGATTTTGATATAACTATATGCACAAGACTTCAAAACATGTCTCATCCTGATACTGCTATATGCAAAAGACTCCAAAGGTGTCTGATTTTGATATAACTATATGCACAAGACTTCAAAACATGTCTCATCCTGATACTCTTATATGCAAAACACTCCAAAGGTGTCTGATTTTGATATAACTATATGCACAAGACTTCCAAACATGTCTCATTCTGATACTATTATATGCAAAAAACTCCAAAGGTGTCTGATTTTGATATAACTATATGCACAAGACTTCAAAACATGTCTTATCCTGGTACTTTTATATGCAAAAGACTCCAAAGGTGTCTGATTTTGATATAACTATATGCACAAGACTTCAAAACATGTCTTATCCTGATACTATTATATGCAAAAAACTCCAAAGGTGTCTGATTTTGATATAACAATATGCACAAGACTTCAAAACATGTCTTATCCTGGAACTTTATATGCAAAAGACTCCAAAGGTGTCTGATTTTGATATAACTATATGCACAAGACTTCAAAACATGTCTCATCCTGATACTGCTATATGCAAAAGACTCCAAAGGTGTCTGATTTTGATATAACTATATGCACAAGACTTCAAAACATGTCTCATCCTGATACTATTATATGCAAAACACTCCAAAGGTGTCTGATTTTGATATAACTATATGCACAAGACTTCCAAACATGTCTCATTCTGATACTATTATATGCAAAAAACTCCAAAGGTGTCTGATTTTGATATAACTATATGCACAAGACTTCAAAACATGTCTTATCCTGATACTATTATATGCAAAAACTCCAAAGGTGTCTGATTTTGATATAACTATATGCACAAGACTTCAAAACATGTCTCATCCTGATACTCTTATATGCAAAACACTCCAAAGGTGTCTGATTTTGATATAACTATATGCACAAGACTTCAAAACATGTCTTATCCTGATACTATTATATGCAAAAAACTCCAAAGGTGTCTGATTTTGATATAACTATATGCACAAGACTTCAAAACATGTCTTATCCTGATACTATTATATGCAAAAAACTCCAAAGGTGTCTGATTTTGATATAACTATATGCACAAGACTTCAAAACATGTCTCATCCTGATACTCTTATATGCAAAACACTCCAAAGGTGTCTGATTTTGATATAACTATATGCACAAGACTTCCAAACATGTCTCATTCTGATACTATTATATGCAAAACACTCCAAAGGTGTCTGATTTTGATATAACTATATGCACAAGACTTCAAAACATGTCTCATCCTGATACTGCTATATGCAAAAGACTCCAAAGGTGTCTGATTTTGATATAACTATATGCACAAGACTTCAAAACATGTCTGACCTTGATACTACTATATGCACAAGACTCCAAAAACCTGTCTGATCTTGACTTGTACTCAACACAGGAGAACCCCCAGACAAAGGATGAGGAGTTATTAAAGGAGCATGTGAATGAGTTACGTGAGAAATTACGCAGCCAACACCTCCAACAAGAGGAGGAACTTGAGCATTATAAACAACGTGAGGAGAATGTGAGGAAGACACTGCTAATGCTACAGGATAAACATAAACAAGAGGTAAATTTCAGCAACAGTAACTAGGAAGATCCATGATGTAATTGTGTTACAGTTTGGAGGCATTGTACCATAAATACATGTCAGTGTTTCCCCCTCTGGGCCAGAGGGAACCAGTTAGGATAGAATTAAAAATGTGGGCCAATTAGAAACAAGATTACCGTGAATAATGGATGTTTGCTCTGTTGCGTTTTGATATAGAATGTATTTTGTCCAACTTGGAATACAATAGTCTTGAGTTTGAGACTCGGTTTGGTCAAAATTCTTTCTTCAATGAAGTCAACGTGAAATGATTTATTTGTCTCACCACTGATTATGCTGATTTTTTAATGCAATAAGTGCCTTGGAAAGAGCATCATAGATGTGGTGACAAAATACCAGGATCATTGATGTATTGGCTGATCATCATAATTTGAGCCAGTAATTTTTTAACGCTTTCCCAAACGCCAAATTTTAGACTGTCCTAAATTGAAAAGGTCTTCGAACGACATTTCAAAATGTGTTGAAATTAGAAAATAACCCTCTGATAGGTCAGAAAACATTGTGGGAAAAGGAAAAATTGCTCGTTAAGAGCAATTTCTCCTTTCACACAATGCTTTGCTGAGTCGTCTGCAACAAACTGATCAAATGTCGTTATTGTTTGGGAAAGGGTTAAAACATTGTTTAACCCATAGCAAATCAAATTAAATACCCACTGCATGTGTGTCAAACTGCATTTGATTGAAGGAAAGGGTTAGTTAACACATTTTGCAATCAACCTTCCACCTTTCTAGATCTCCACAATGCAAGCAGAGCACCATGCCCAGTTACAGGAGTTTGAAGAAGAGCTGAAGAAACAGAGAGACAGAACAGTGTCCATGTTGGCTGAGAAAGAGAGAGAGTTAGAGACACTGAGAACCACCTCTACACAGAGGGTCCAGTCAGACTATATAATGCGGTACAGGTAAGCAAGGAGATAAACATGGCTTGGTTGGGAATATAGAGAATAGATTGTTGGGGTAATGAATCAGAAATGATATCTGGCAAGGCATAAGAATATTATCCAGTAAGCTTTTTTAACAGTGAATGGGATGATAATCCAAAGTCATGCCCAATAACATTTCCTATTCAAATACACAAATCATCCTTTCGTTTAATCCTTTTTCATAAATGGATTCAAATAAACAAACAAAAAATAAAAACAAAACACATAGAATGTGAATAAAACGGAAAGTCATCACTGGCAGGTGTGCGTAGCGATCATTTGGTCTAGTGATTGATATCAAAAATGTTATATGGTACCCTGTTATTGGTCTGTCAATTGCTGTGGTGACTGGTTAAAATGATCCCTTAACCTAATCTCAGATTAAGGTAACTGAAGATTGAAAGCATTGGCAGTTGATAATTGTTGAGATCGAAAGAAATTACTTTTTCTTTTAACTACCCAGTCCAAATTAAATGCAACAGTAGACGAAAATTGTTGAGTAAAAAAGAACTACATTTTCCTTGTTATATTGTGTAGAAATAAATCTGATGAAAACTGTTTGATGCAAGAAATTCCTCATTGTGTTTCATTACCTTCTTAAATGCAATGCCTTTTTTTCTTTACACATGTATTTGGAAGAGGCATTGGCCTATTGATTTAGGGGAATTATATCGATGAATTTGCTGAATTCAGCAAATTCATCGATATAATTTCCCTAAACCATGAAACCAAAAAGCTGTTGCAACTTTGATTTTTTGAAAAAATTCCCATGATTTTCAAGAAATATCCGATTGGGAAGGTGCCTTTTAAAAAGCCCTGAATTGCTCTATTATTTGTGGCTTCTGGGTCATCCTCCATTCATTGTAAAATTTTACGCCATGTAAAACCTGCAATTATTTACTAACAACATTATAATTTCAGGTCAAACTATGACACAGGAGCTGCCTCCTCTGAGAGACACAGTCTGGAGGACGAGGCGGTTGAACGATTATTAACATCATCACATAGTGGACAAGGGGAGATGACCTTACTCTACTTCGCTCAGGAACAGGCTCGTAAAGATGTGGACATCGGCGGGCTGAGAAAACAAAAACGTGAACTTGAGTTGGCTCTGCGAGATCTCCAGATGAATTCTGGGATGAAGCAGGAGCAGTTGTGTGAGGAGATAGACAGACTGAAGGAGGAGGTGAGGAAACTGGAGAGGAGTAAAAACAGGGAGGGGGCCAATCTAGAGTACCTGAAAAACGTCACTTACAAGTTTTTGATATGCCACGATCCCGCAGGAAAGCAGCAAATGTTGAACGCCATCACGACTATACTGCAGTTTAGCCCGCAGGAGAAAACATCCGTTCAGTCAGTCAACAGGGGTTGGTTGATGTGGAGTTCATGATGTTATTGTATGACTTTTGCTAGTATCTATGTATAAATCATGTTTCATTTTGGACTTATAACTTCACACAAAGTTTGGATAGCTGTCAAAAAAGTATGAATGTTTATGTGTGTCAAAATAATGTCAAACCATTGAATTGATACTTCCTAAACATTGTGTTATATTGCAGACAACTTGTAGGGTTCAGTGCAATACTATAGTAAGTGCTTCTTGTTGGTGAAGCACTTACTATAGTCTTGCATTGAACCCTGGACTAATGGTTTCTCAAAACAGAAAGTTTTTAGAATAAGTGCATATGCTTATTCAAGTTAGATTTAAGAAATAAGATCTTAACTACTTTTTAAATAATGAATAATTGCCTGAAGTGGAAGACTTTGGAAACCACTGTAACAAAAAACAGCATTGCTTGACTCATCAATTTCTCCTTTACCTGCTATGATTTTCGGATTTTATTAACAATGTTAATGTTTTTTTTCCACTTTACTAGTGTCATCTGCTATTGCTTTAGGTTTAGAACTTTCACAAAATTCCAGATGAGGGAAATACAGTAATGTAGTGCCTTAATTTCCAATGTTTTCTATAAGTTGTCAGCTACAGAATATTTCATGCTTTATACTAGTAATGGAATTGAATTAAAATCTTATTTTACCTTCAAAGTACTTGTGAAAGCTTTCTTCAAAGAAGCTCAATTTGTGCAGCTATATGTCTATCTAAACCAAGATGAAAACTTTGTTAAATATGGGGATTTGTCTGTTTTGAAACAAAGATTTTCTATCTTGAGTTCTCAGATGCTAAGGCACAGGCAATAATCAACATATTTCTTTTGGAAAATTGTTAATGCTTTATTTTATTCTAATTGATAAATTGTTTAAGTCTTGTGGTTTGACCCTTTCTTAGTCAATCAAATTATTCAAAAGTTACAACCTCTGGTACCAGTAACAAAAAATATATATAAGTAAGATAAGATTGTTGCATTGAGCAGTTGTTTGTTTTTGAAATAAATCCTGATATGGGATTGTAACATGTTACTTGACTGTGATAATCTATAAAACATTGCATTGTTAATCCGTATCTGCAAACAAAATCATGCTTTTGTTTTGACATACCTGCCCTTTGGCAAAACACTATAAGAACTGAAAAGTGTTGAAACAGCTTTAAACACTACACAAACCAACTAAAAATTACCACTTTTCTTTCCAATGTTTAATGAAGTCAGTGTAAAATGGTTTATTCCTCTCTCAACCTACGGAACACGGAAAGAATATTGTGTGCTACAGGTGATTCCTTTAAGAACTTTTAATTACTGTACACCATGGATACTTGTATTTAATACACCTGCTCATAGAAATCCTAGAAACCATTGTGGCATAAGAAAATAATGATCATGAAAATAACTCTTTCCTTTTGCTTCATAGGCTCTTTATGTTTAAATTGATACCCCCCTTGTCTATGATTTGTAATTTGGGGCCAATGACAAAATTTGTTATGAATGAATGTGTTATGTTAGTCTATGTTCTATCATATTATGTTATGTTATGTTTTCACCTTGTATCATGACTATAGATTGTAATTGTTTGATGAAATGTGTTCTATTTATATCATGATGAATTGTAAATATTCTGTGAATGTTACCAAGTGTGATAAAATGATCATTATCATGCCCTAATTGTATTTTTACTTTGTATGGAAAAGGTGCTTTGTCAACTTCAGCTGCATAGATGTTTTTGTCAATGTTTCATTGTTAATTGAATAAGGGACAAGTGTCAAACACAAAGGTCCTAAAATATGTGATAACATTTCTTAAGAATCCTATTAAGTACGTAAGTACGTGGATAAAACGTTTACTTCTACATACAATGTACATGTACGGAGCTTGAAGATAATCTCCTTTATTCAGAAAATGCCAATTGGAATCAAGATGTGCACATTTGTAGACGAATAAGAAAACATTCTTTTACCCAATGCCCAAACAGATAGAACATTTGCTCATGATGATCTGTAATTAAGCTATTCCATCACATATGACTATTAAATGGTCCGAATCGAAAGTAACAGTAGATAGCAAAAAGGAAATGCAGATAGTTTATTTGTTTTATTGTATTCATAGGGTCTGTAGTTATCCTGGGGTCAGGACTATGAAATATATTTATAGTTTATTACATAATACTGACCACAGGATAACTGCAGACCCCTATGATTGTATTTGGTAGAATCCATGAAGCCTAAGAATAGATAGCTCTTTAGTTGCAATTTAATATTTTAGCCACACTTCTGTTCTATATGGAGTCATTTTGGAGAAAGGTTGATAAAAGTTGAAAGGTTTTAGGATATTTTCTGTTCTTTGTTCTGAGACTAAGTATTTTAAGGCAGACGACTGGAGAGCAAGATATAACCAATGTAGACATGGTAAATTAAATGTCTGTCAGATAAATCTATGGATGAACTAGAAAAACATTGGTAAAAGCTTGAGCGATAGATGGTTATGGGTTTGGTCAGATTAAGATGCAGGTATTGATTGACAAAAAACAAACTTAATTAGACATATGTGATCGAAAAAGCCGGTTTCATATATGAAGGATTAACTCAATATCAGCAATTGTTTTGTCTAAACTATTTCTTCATGTTTCTGTTGGTGCTTTAAAGCAAAGACCTAATAAACACAGATAAGCAACTCTGCAAAATACCGTTCTTTCTCGCGTTGACATCTCGTTCGCGAGATTTCGCCTTCCTGTAAATACAGACGCTTTATTTTGTTAATCAAAGCGTCTGCCGTCGCTGATAAGCTATGGTAGCCCTTTTATTGACCCTCCCGACCCCAAAAACCAATAAACAGATGGCCACCAGCTGTGGTGCCCTGCTGTGATAATTACCGGGGATTATAACTTATTGTAATATTGCACTGTGTCAAACTGAAATGTCTAGCTAAATTTTATGACGGAGGAAAATTTCAGCAGCAAAATTTACTGTTAAAATATTAGCTTAAATCTATACTTTTGTGGAATGGGTATCTAAATGGGAATTATCTTTTTTTGCGTCATATCATGTGCAATATTCTATGAATTAATAATTCGTAATGGGGAACATTCTATTTTCTTTGAAAAATGTACTCAATACCATCATCATCACCATCTGCATCATCATCATCATCATCATCAACGTTAGAATTATAATATCAAACAACAACTAGCTATATACTTCTGCGCACAAATATGCACCCGAGTCTGCTTTTTGTCTCTTGATTTGCAGCATGTTGATGTCATACACTTCCAGCACACACAAACATGCTGTCATTAGCGGCAAATTTTACACCTTCTTTGCATGGCAATTATTTCCAGCTGAACCAAACAGAACACATCGTTACATCTTCCACGTATACAGTTTATATACAATAAGAGAGTACTAAGAATAAATTCAAATTAAAAAAAAAGACCAGATAAGAGAATTTAAATGCCTCTCAACATCACAAAAATGTATAAAAGTCCTTGATCTTCAATTGGTCGATAAAAATATGTGTAATGAATCAAAGTTTGTCTAAATCAACCCATATTTTGTTTTTGTTTCCGTGGAGTTAGACAAAAACTATTGCTCTACTACTAAAACATGCAACCATATGATTTCAAAAAACCAAGACCAGATAAGAGAATTTAAATGCCTCTCAACATCACAAAAATGTATAAAAGTCCTTGATCTTCAATTGGTCGATAAAAATATGTGTAATGAATCAAAGTTTGTCTAAATCAACCCATATTTTGTTTTTGTTTCCGAGGAGTTAGACAAAAACTATTGCTCTACTACTAAAATATGCAACCATATGATTTCAAAAAACCAAGACCATATAAGAGAATTTAAATGCCTCTCAACATCACAAAAATGTATAAAAGTCCTTGATCTTCAATTGGTCGATAAAAATATGTGTAATGAATCAAAGTTTGTCTAAACCAACCCATATTTTGTTTTTGTTTTCGAGGAGTTAGACAAAAACTATTGCTCTACTACTAAAACATGCAACCATATGATTTCAAAAAACCAAGACCAGATAAGAGAATTTGAATGCCTCTCAACATCACAAAAATGTATAAAAGTCCTTGATCTTCAATTGGTCGATAAAACTATGTGTAATGAATCAAAGTTTGTCTATATCAACCCATATTTTGTTTTTGTTTCCGAGGAGTTATACAAATACTTTACCATCCCATCCAATTCCAGCACTTTCGGTTCTATTGATGATACGCATTTTAAAACACGTGTTGCACCAGTGGTAAAAGGAAATCAATTGTCTCATATGCAATTATTAATAAAAACAAAACACTAATAAAGGAATGTTAAAACTATCGAAAAATTAATAAAATAAACGTTAGTTTTCACACTTTATTCAACCTTCGTTTACATCGTCTAGCTGGCAGACCCACTTCAGTGCCGACGAGATTAGGAAGTCTCGCATAGTCTCCCGAAATCTCATCCTCCACGAGATGATAAGGGAGTTCGGTCTTTACCTATGGGGAGTTGCTTATCTGTGTTTATTAGGTCTTTGTTTAAAGTGCTTGTGTATGTCAACACGTACAGGTGTATTTTACCTATTGCGTATACCTATGTCAGCAGTAAATAATTTTGTGATTTGTTAGTAAAAACATTTTGTGTTGAATGTGACATTTCGCCATGGTGTAAAATACCAATTGAATAAAGATGGGATTATGTATGTAAGGATTACGATGCTTGTTTTCCTGTTTAAACTCACCCTAGTGTTACAGCCTTTAATGTTAGATGTAAGTATATCAAATTGAAATATATTTCCCCCTTAAACAAATATCTTTGAGCATGACAATATTGACGCACTTATACTTGTAGAATAGTCAGGAAGCTGTTTTCTTTTGAAAAAAAAATATGATGAAACGACTTTAAACACAATTGAAAAAGAAACCCAAACTTTAAAACATTGTTAAAGGTAAAGGTACGGTTTATAGTATCATATCTATGCTTGGCATATTTACGCTTTCACAACTACCTCCCCGATTACTTGGAATAAACAGGCCGTTAACATATGGGGCAGATGTAGCCATGGCATATTGGTTAATCCCCTCACATGTACTCATTTATATACATGGGTTGATAAAAGCACCGTGGGATGCGTTTTTTGCTCAGGAAAAAGTCCAATGATCCAGCCGGGGTTCAAACCCCGGACCCTCTGATTCCAAAGCCAACGCCCTACCACTGGGCCAAGGTTACTAGCATCTCGAGTACATGACCCAAACTTCATCATTGTGTGGGTCCTGCGTGGACGGATAGGTAAGTTCGCGGACTTAGAACTCGGGGGTCCCGGGTTCGAGGTGCTACACCTTCATCTCTGGTTTCGTGGGAGTAGAGTGATCTTTGGCAAGTCACTTCAGAGAATAGCATAGTTCTGGCGGATCCAGGAGGCCGTTACATAACTGAAATATTGATACTGCCTTAAACGCCTTACAAAAGTCATCAATGTGATATTGTCTATTTGGATCTCACTACAGAAGATATCTGTTTGTGCGGGGAAAACAGTCAGGGGACGAAGAGAATATTGCGCAGTAAGAAAATAACAGGCAAAGGAGAATTTGCAGATAAAACTGAAATATTTTTGAAAATGTCTTAAAACACTAGCACTTGCAGGCGACATTTTTTTTCACTTGAAGCAGACGACTGTAAAACAGCTTAGTAAACAGGCCAAAACCTGTTTAGTTCTGCTGTTGTGGTATTTGCATAGATTGAAAAAGCATTGTGGCAAAAGGAGAAATTGCATGAGACAAGTAATTTCTCCCTTTGCCACAACGCTTTTTGAAAGTCGTCTGCTGCAAGGCGCAAAATGTGGCATTGGACAGTAATGCGTTCAAACTTCTAAAATCATTTGATCGATATCTTCCTTTTTAATTTGAATCGTATTTATTTTGAAAAGTATGATTTTCTCATGACTGTCTTGATATCTAACGGAAATTATCCACGTATTTCGTATCGTAAAATGAGGTACTGTACTGAATCATGTTACATGATAAAGAGCTTACCAATTCAATGTATTCCATTTGAGTTTCTCAGTGTTATTTTCATTACCTCATGGAAAGTCATGACCAAGTGGTATTGATTTAAATTAATCACCAAATGTTATTCTAAACGGATTACAGTAAAATTTGACACAGAGAGGGTAATGAAAACAGCGATGACAATAAAGATTAATTTTTCATGTTTTAATATTGTTAAAATTTGCATGGTTTTATACTCCTTTTTTATTATGATAAAAAATGTGTGGCAGTACATATTGACAATAGTGAATGAAATAAATAAAGTCGATAATAAAATCTTGAATAGAGCACATGCTATGAAAACACATATTCAACACAATACACGAAATCGATAGCTTCTTTTCCATCTAGTTCCTCATTTGCTCTAGCAATTTTTATTTCTATAAAGTATATACACAATTAACAAACTAGCTGATATTATCTGTCAAGCATATACAGGATTATCAACGAGTTGGCGTTACATATTGCAAAATACCCAAGTAAAACCACAGGTACCAGTACCAAAAAATGTGTATTGTAATAAATACATAGCAAAATACACTGATACTGGTAGCTGTGAGTGAAATCAGGCTGAAATAAAGACATTTATTAGGTGGATAACACGGAAACAAAAAACTGAAACAAACCCAACGAACAATGATTTAATGTTCTGACATTTTGTACGATACCCTTCTTGAAATTGGTTATATAAAGGTTATGAAATAACCAATATGCGTTTAATCGCTAAACACATGGTATCTCAATTTGCCGCAAGTGCTTCATAACACTTCAGAATTATTCATAAATGTATTACTATCTTGGTTTCTACATCTACAGGAGAACGGTTGAAAGCAAGTCCTTATTTTTTGGGTGAACTCATGTTTGGATTTTTCACGAAAGAGCTGATAGATCTACATAATTCCACATAACTCACGGCCTTTTCCAACCTTGTCCAATTCCCCATTTTGAAATCTGCGACTTTCTCAAATTAAAAACAATTACTCTGGACTCAAATAGTTTGAGGGAAATAATTATTCTTTACGATGTTAGACAGACAACGTTGTGACAAAATAAGAAATTGTCCATCTCGAGCAACTTCGCATTTTGTCTTATAAGTTTCTAAATACATTACTTTCGAAGCAGATGCGGCAAAACGTTTTCTGGATGAGGGGTGAATTACCAACATAAAGTGCTTTGGAAAAACCTCCACATACCTTCTAAATAAAATGTTTTCTATACAAAGTGTTAGAAGGGGGACAAGTTCAGCCTTAACCATTTATTGCTAAAAAAAGCAAGAACAATGAAGTTGCCTTTCATTCAGGAATATTCGCTTGTTGTGTGGTAATCTTTGCAGTTTCATAACAGGATGTATTGTTATTGTTTATTACAATGATATTGTAATGATGTTATATGTTGAGATGTCTAATGTTAAATGTCAAATAAAACTACAAACACAAAGGAACAAATGCGTAGAAACGAAGGTGTGCCTTTTTACAAAAAGTACATGTGTCCTTAAGTAACATGTTTATCCTTAAACCCTTAGAATGCTGGGGTAATTTCATAAATTCAGATTTAGATTTATGTGTCGTCTGGTTTCCCAAAACCTTAAATACACTGTATATGCTTTATTTTGTCGAGGGAAAATACTCCTCAGAGTCGCAAACAGTTCAGATCACAGGCCAGCCGCGGCTGGCCTGGATCCAACCTGTTTGCATAAGCACGAAGTCGGTTTCAGCGCTATAAGGGTTAATGTCACAGAAATATCGGCCATCACAACAAAAGCTTTTTTACATTATTTTACTATTCTACACGTAAATATATAAAACAGCTTTTAAAACAAGTTCAAATTTACAATGATTGCAGCGGCCAGAGAATATATTGAAAACGCAAATTACACTGTAACACAGCAATGAAATGTATGGAAAATTACAGATGAATAAAAATGTCATTGATGGATTGCACAAACATCTAGCCTACGTAGTTTGAAATATTTACACAAAAATAAACACAATTCAGAATGATACGTAAAGGATTTTGTATTTTCCAAACTGATATGAATTCTTTTAAAATCTGTCTTGTTTTCTGACCTATTTTCCTGAATGGTTATTGGTGACTAACCGAACCTTTAAGTAAAATCAGACGACGAAAAATAGCACGAAAGTTTTAAAGATTGCCTCTGCGATATTTGGAAGAAACAATTTGACAAAAGGAAAAATTGCTCACAATTACCAATTTATCATTTTGTCACAATGGTTTATTTGGTCTCAAGCAGCATAAGTGTGAAAACGAGTTTACATAGTTGAGAGTAAATCGTCCATTATGCATTCAACATGAATGGCTGTAGAATTTCATTTCAGCTTAATACAGGAAACGCCAGTCATGAATAAGGTTCTTATGAGAGGCTACTTCATGCATGTTTATGACCGATGTCCTTTATCAAACTAATTGCTTCGTCAACACAGGAGGGGAATCACGTGACTAATGTTCACGATGTTATGTCCGAACAAGATGGCGGCGCCCATGACGGAACAGGTATGTTTGCTTCTTTCATCTATTTATGCCAATGATAGCCACATTGTGTAGCCCGCATGAGTTGACCATCGTCTCTCCGGTTCTGGTTATATATGATAATACATGCTTTATAACGACGTTACGTCTAATACTTGGCAGAGAAATAGCCATTTTGATCTTCATATTCATACACAACTTTGGTAAATGAATACCATCATCGATGTCTCTATTCAATAATTGATCTTATCGAAATTTTCAGTTAAGCAAGGCATCGATTGCTTTTTATACACTTTGTCAACATGATTTCTGATAAAAGTAAATTAGAAGTTCTTTTCTTATTTCAGAGCAAGGCCTTTTATTAAGTTGAATTGTATATATGAAATTACAATATTTTCATTGTTATGTAGTTGATTGTACTTTTAAGAACAATGAGTTTATATGCTTAAGTTCTAAGATATGTTCTGTTCTTTACTGTTCTGTATAAAGCATGGCATATCATATACAACGAGGATAGTAGTTGGTTGTATTTCACGTCTGAATGGTGGATAGGTCTGTAATGGCGGGTACGGGAGATGGAGAGAACGTGGTCATGGAGTTCATGTTCTGGGAGTTGATATAGTCCAGTACAATCTCGTGGCAATAGCGGTATTGATCCTGCAATTGATAAAATACAATCATTGAAATATATGTAATAGCTCATTTACTCATAAAGCAGGCGGTATAATTGTTGCTGTTAAATACACAATTATTCTTTTTGTCATAAACGTTCGTCCAATTCTCCTTTTACTTGTATAAGTATAACATATTTATATGTTATACTTATATTGTTAATAAAGTACATAGTACTAATAGTTATGTGTTATACTTATACTGCTGATAAGATACATAGTACTAATAATTATATGTTATACTTATACTGTTAATAAAGTACATAATACTAATAATTATATGTTATACTTATACTGTTGATAAAGTACATAGTACTAATATTTATATGTTATACTTATACTGTTAATAAAGTACATAATACTAATAATTATATGTTATACCTATACTGTTAATAAAGTACATAATACTAATAATTATATGTTATACTTATACTGTTAATAAAGTACAAAGTACTAATAATTATATGTTATACTTATACTGTTAATAAAGTACATAGTACTAATCTTTATAAGTTATAATTATACTGTTAATAAAGAACAAAGTACTAATAATTATATGTTATACTTATACTGTTAATAAAGTACATAGTACTAATATTTATAAGTTATACTTATACTGTTAATAAAGTACATAATACTAATAATTATATGCTATACTTATACTGTTGATAAAGTTCATAGTACTAATATTTATAAGTTATACTTATACTGTTAATAAAGAACATAATACTAATAATTATATGTTATACTTATACTGTTAATAAAGTTCATAGTACTAATATTTATATGTTATACTTATACTGTTGATAAAGTACATAGTTCTAATATTTATAAGTTATAATTATACTGTTAATAAAGAACAAAGTACTAATATTTACGTGTTATACTTAAACTGTTAATAAAGTACATAATACTAATAATTATATGTTATACTTATACTGTTAATAAAGTACATAGTACTTATATTTATAAGTTATAATTATACTGTTAATAAAGTACATAGTACTAATATTTATGTGTTATACTTAAACTGTTAATAAAGTACATAGTACTAATATTTGTAAGTTATACTTTTACTGTTAATAAAGTACATAGTACTAATATTTATGTGTTATACTTATACTGTTAATAAAGTACATAATACTAATATTTACGTGTTATACTTAAACTGTTAATAAAGTACATAATACTAATAATTATATGTTATACTTATACTGTTGATAAAGTACATAGTACTAATATTTACGTGTTATACTTAAACTGTTAATAAAGTACATAGTACTAATATTTATAAGTTATAATTATACTGTTAATAAAGAACAAAGTACTAATATTTACGTGTTATACTTAAACTGTTAATAAAGTACATAATACTAATAATTATATGTTATACTTATACTGTTAATAAAGTACAAAGTACTAATAATTATTTGTTATACTTATCCTGTTAATAAAGTACATAGTACTAATCTTTATAAGTTATACTTATACTGTTAATAAATTACAAAGTACTAATAATTATATGTTATACTTAAACTGTTAATAAAGTACATAGTACTAATATTTATAAGTTATAATTATACTGTTAATAAAGTACATAGTACTAATATTTACGTGTTATACTTAAACTGTTAATAAAGTACATAGTACTGATAATGATACGTTATGCTTATACTGTTGATAAAGTACATAGTACTAATATTTATATGTTATACTTATACTGTTAATAAAGTACATAATACTAATAATTATATGTTATACTTATACTGTTAATAAAGTACATAATACTAATAATTATATGTTATACTTATACTGTTAATAAAGTACAAAGTACTAATAATTATATGTTATACTTATACTGTTAATAAAGTACATAGTACTAATCTTTATAAGTTATAATTATACTGTTAATAAAGAACAAAGTACTAATAATTATATGTTATACTTATACTGTTAATAAAGTACATAGTACTAATATTTATAAGTTATACTTATACTGTTAATAAAATACATAATACTAATAATTATATGCTATACTTATACTGTTGATAAAGTTCATAGTACTAATTTTTATAAGTTATACTTATACTGTTAATAAAGAACATAATACTAATAATTATATGTTATACTTATACTGTTAATAAAGTTCATAGTACTAATAGTTATATGTTATACTTATACTGTTAATAAAGTACATATTACTAATATTTATAAGTTATTCTTATACTTTTACTAAAATACATAGTACTAATAGTTATATGTTATACTTATACTGTTAATAAAGTTCATAGTACTAATATCTATATGTTATACTTATACTGTTAATAAATTACATAGTACTAATATCTATATGTTATACTTAAACTGTTAATAAAGTACACAGTACTAATATTTATATCTTATACTTATACTGTTAATAAAGTACATGGTACTAATATTTATTTATTATACTTATACTGTTGATAAAGTACATAATACTAATATTTATATGTTATACTTATTCTAGTATAGTGTTGGCCTTACGAACGTAAACGAAAAAAAGAGGAAAAACAGAAAATATTACTACATTTTATTATGTAATTGCAATGAATTTGCAAGCTTGGTAGATCCAATCACCACAATTTTAATAGCAAAGTATATCTTTTTTTTTTTATATCGGTCGTTATTTTATCCACCAGTTAGTTTGTTTAGTGCCATGAGCTTATCTTACAAGATACATATAATAAGCATTTGGTTATATCTACATGATTTGTATCCTAAAATAATAAACGAACAAAGTTTTAAGAAATTTAGCATAGGCAAAGGCTACGATATAGATGTATTTGTCTATTACATTTTTCACCGTTGAAAATTGAATACAGCAACATATACCATCACACTAACAGCATTTATATGTTATGAGGGCGTCCTCCCTATGTTGTGGAACTGTCTCTATATAGAAATTATTTCTTCACCAATGTTTGATATTACTATTACAAATTGATTCACCAACTGCTATAACACAAACTTCAGTACCAGGGGTCGACACTAACGTCTATACAAAGGCAGCCTACATTACCAGTAACTTGTTCCATCTATGGATCCTACACAACTTCAACTGGACCTTAAGATGTAATGTTATCAAACATTTAAAAGTATAATTTTCTTTAAGATTAAGATTATGAATTTCCTCATAGGAGGTAAAGCAAATACGTTATATTGTCATTCCTTCAAAAATACGTTGATACATTTCTGTGGAAAGGTTGGATTTTATATGATTTTGTTTGTAGTTAAAGGATATCAAATAAACAAAGACATGAAGACGACTTTTATTTACATATATAAATGAGTTATGAGATATATTGAAATATACATCTGTGTGAAGATTGTTTTGTGTCCACATCTTCATATAAACGAAAATATATAACACTTTTCCTTAGTAAGTTAGTAAATGAAATGATATCCAAACTGCTTACCAAATTATCCACAAGATGTGTTCTGCAAAGCCTCAGCTGTTTCACTGTTTGGAAGACGTCGATTTCCTTGTCATGTTTTAACCTCTCGATCAGGATACTCACAGCCGCATACAGCCCGCTTCGACTGGCCCCATTGCTGGAACAAAACGGTAATTTGAGGAATGTTACTTTTTTCGCATTACGTTAAAATAAGTGGTTAATTGATTCACAAAAATGGTCCCAAATTTTATTTCATGGTGTTGTGATTAATATCTAATAATTATTCGAAATGTTGTTAAGCTATGTTCTCTCAATCATATCACCCAACCGCTAATGCTATAACAACTTGTGGCCCAATCCTTTTGCATCATAATATCAGAATAGTTCTTAAGTGTTCTGTATTTGTTGTACTTATGTATGTTTTGTCTAGCTTAATGGTGTACAGAAATCATGTGATTTTTTTTTATTGCAATAAAATATGATTAAACTAAGTTATATCATCAATTTAGAATTTTGGGAATCGAGATGAAATATTTCCATTAAACCGGATTGTTCCGGCCTCGACCGACGTATACGGAGAACGACCAAAGTAACCCGACGACAGAATAAGTTTCAAAATTGCGGCTTATGGTTATTGTACCTTAACAAGATTGTATTTGCTACTTACATACAATGGACGACAACCGGCCTATTACCGCTGTGTCTCTGGCATATATCGACCATCTCCAGAAGTTCGAAGAGTGCAAGTTTGGAACTAGGCACAGTCGAATCGTCATTCCACCGATGGAAATGGAACTGTCTGACAACACGGGGGATAGCGTGTGGCTGAAAGACGAATACATACACAATGACGCTTTACCAAACGCAATATTTTCGACCGTCCCAAATTGAAAGTTTGCAGGTGACATTTCAAAATGTGATAAAATTGAGAAATAATCTTCTGATAGGGCAGAAAACATTGTGGGGAAAGGAGAAATTGTTCTTAACGAGCAATTTCTCCTTTTCCCACAATGTTTTTCAGAATCCTCTGCAACAAACAACCCGTCAAGTGTCGTTATTGTTTGTTAATGGGTTAATGGAAATACAAATAAGTTGCAGAACTACAAGTTCACTTCGGGCGAACGAATGAGCTAAATACTAAGTATAAAGGAATGTCATGTTTTTCTTTGCGGTAAGCAAAGTTTTCTTTTTCTCAATGCAAAATCAACAAGCGAAAGCGCTTTTAAACAAATGTCTCCAGATACCATTCGGTTGGTCAGGGATCATCTGTAGAGCGTAATTGGGTAATCTCATACCATTTTACAGAAGTTAGTCATTTTTGCCTAAAGATTGTGTCTGAGTCACTAATGTTGGATTGGTGTATCAAAAAAGAAGAAAACAATCAGCTAAATAGTCGAATATATCTTTAAACCATTTGGCACAATCTGGATGTCTTTCAGGAAAGGTACGTTAGATGGGTTCTCCGAATCTTCTGGCCTAACACAGTCACCAATGCAGACCTCCACCGTGTAACAGAAACACATTCTCTATCCATTGAGATCAAACGTAGAAGACGGTCGTGTACTGGCCATGTACAAAGAATAAAAGAGTCCGCCATTCCAGTTGCAGTAAGATGAACACCCATTGGTCGACTACCAAGAAGTAGACCCAAAGAAATCTGGCATTGGTCAGTTAAGAAGGAGACGATGAAGGAAAAGTGGAGCTTGGACCAAGTGCAGACATGGGCGAAGGACGGGCTATATTGGCGAACTCTAGTTACGGCATTATATGTAAATCAGCGCGATGAGGACTGAATAGATATAGACAGGTATTTGAACCTGTCCAAACCGTTTCCAATTACGTTTTGGGACGTATCCAAAATAAAAGCACCAGAACATAGCAAAAAGTCTTATGTAGATGTGTCAAAGTAATATATTGTCTAGTAAGGGATGTAGCCAATAATATGTCATAAATAACACTACCATGTCCGTATTGGTGATGGTGAAATCCCGTATCGTTATGCTCGGATCCGACTTGATTTCCGCGGTCGTTTCAATGATGAACGGACCATGCCTCTCCCCGCACGATTCTAAGGTCCAGTACTGATGACACGTCTGGAATAGATAGCATATCACGTATTGGGTTATAAACATAACATGTTATTTAGCAATTCAAACAAACATTTTAACAAATATAATGATTTAAAGGAGAACGTTTCATTTAAAGGTGTTATTCAATTGCTATTTTGTTGGGCATAATAAGTATACTTTGACGGGTAAAAATGGTTTTCCTTGAAGAATTTGATAATGGACTATAACATTTACAGTAATAGAGAGTATTCAGTAACTAAATACAGGCCGTTGTCACCAAACAATGCAAATGAATTGTGTTGACTTTCTGTCTTACATCAATTGTGAAACGAGTTTCTACAACGTATGTTAATGATTCTCAATTCTTGTTCTGTGGTGCATACGCAGAACACATATGGTATTCAGCAAAAATATGTTTTAACAGTGGTATGTTGACAAAAAGACATACATTAACAAACACGTAGGTGGAAGGAGGGAGCCATTTAATGCTATACTGAATAGGAGAGGAGCATTTTGCAAAAAAAGATAATACATGTTAACCCTTAGAACGCTGGGTTTTCTCTGAAAAAAAAAAGACTTTTGTGTCGTCTGATTCTACAAAACCTTAAATACTGCTTAATCTTGACGAGGAAAGATACTCTGAGTTGCAGACATGTTAGGTGAGGATCTTTATAAGCGCTAAGCTTCCGTTCCAATCCGTTTCACCACATGTTGGTAATATGTATAATGGTGTTAACTTCTTGAATACAATGTGTTTAAACTAAACAGGTTAGATCACAGGACAGCCGCCAATTACTTGGCGGCTGGCCTGGATCTAACTTGTTTGCATAAGCATGAAGTCGGTTCCAGCGCTATGAAGCTTAAAGGTTACCTCATCAGTGGGGTCAAGGTCGTTCAGCATGACAATGGCGGCCACGTTATGGTCGTGTACCATTCTCCAGAAGTCTATCACAGTATTCGGTAAGGGCATTTGAGTCAGGATGATACCATCTCTCCGCGTGTAAGTCTGCAGGAAATAATTCGTGCTTATTCATTAAAAACATAAAACAGAAACTGTAGTCTTTGGACAGAACATGCAATATAGTAAAAGAAATTGAAATCGAAAAGTTAAAAGCATCAGTCACACTGTTTACACTGATGACCTAGAGCTGTTTTGACACCTTTGTAAACTTTGTGAGTAGCGATGTACCCATAATGTTGCAGAATCTCGAACCATATATCATCTTCAATAGAATCATTGTATTAAAATTGCATATTTATCAAACAGTGCAACACCTACTAAACTGCTTCTAATTCATATGTAATTCTAGAAGAGATTGAATTATACAGAATAATGATTAAACAGTTTTCTTTTAGATTAAGAAACTATCATTTTTTTTACATGGCCTATCGGAAAAAATGACTCCACACATACTCTGAAACATTGGCTTATTCTTTTTATAACTCTGTAAAACTGGCACGCCTAATACGAAATCATTAGTTAACTCTGTATAAATGGTATTGCATATACGAATAATGAATGTCATTTTCACAATATACCTAAGACCTCACCATTTTGGTGTGCATATACATTGTATTAAACAAATCGAAACTCTTCCCCACCCAAGCGCCCGACAAGAATTCTGGGGAGAACCTAGGAGAAATGTAAAAATTCCATTGTTCATACAATTTCTACTGCATTTACAAATCGCCCTTGTCAAACAAAAAGATCTTTCAAAATTCGAGGATTCAGTGCAATACTTTAGTAAGTGCTTCACGTAAGTGAGGAACTTACAATAGTCTTGCATTGAACCCTCAAATTATGAGTGAGATACTGTCTTGTAGTTTGATAAAGCACAACGTTTAACATTTCTCTATAAGTAGGCCTAACATGGTTCCGTTTAAAATTGTAAATATACCTACGTTTGAAAAGACGGCATTGATGTAGTCATTGCAACCTTCCCATGGTGTCATCAAGTATGGACGACATCTGTTGGCTTAAATAGAAAAGAATCGTGGTATAGGTGTTGATTTCTTCAAGCCTACTCTTGCTTCGTTATTTGGATAACTACACTTTAATCATGCTTTGTTTATGAATACACCGATGATATAGAGAAAATAGTCAACACACTGAAAATCCACCACTAAAACTTATACGATGACCACTCACTAATACAACTAAGTGTATCTTTTTAAACTTTTTGACCTCGTTTTGAAAAAGAAAACAAAAAGAAGAAAGATAAAAACACCCTTTTGTCATAGTGATTTCTAAAGATTTCCAAATTGCAAACGTCAGAATGATGTTATTTGGAGGTTAAGTGATGCCTTAATATCAGTTGCCAACCTTGCTGTGATATATATTGTCTAAAATAGTCTGTTACACTACCTGGTATGATGGCTTTATTACGGTTTTTGAAGAGGTTTTCTGCCCTTAGAGCAGACGTGCTTTCATCTCGCTCAATGGTCGTTGTAATGAGTCGAAGAATCTGAAATATTTAAATAATGAGTAAAAAAGCAATTAAGAAAAAAAAAATCATTAAATAATCATATCCCCATGACATGGCATTTAAATATGACATGTAGAGATATCTGCAAAGTTATAATAACAAGCGAAATGCACTGACAAATTAACTGGCTTCTCAAATAAGTGTCAATATACATGTATCCACAAACTTTGCTAAAGAAGTTTTTCTATGTGTTAAAGACGAATACCACAAGAATAATCTAAAAGAAATGAATACTACTAAATCGAATCATAAAGATCTTTCAGATAAAAGTCGGTGGTCTTAAACGCTATTTTCATTTTTGGAAATAATTACCTTTGATTTAACCCATATTTTTCAACCAAGGGAAGCCATTATCCCCGCTCTTTACAAATCATAGGCAAAAGTAAAATTTAAACCATAGGGTTTCAAATGAATAATAACTATTTCATCTTAAAGTGAATTCTGATTTAAAAAAATAAATATCTATGAAAAAATACAGCTTTGTTCATTTTCAAAGCCAGTCATAAAAATAATGATTTAAATCGCTCATAATTGTTTAAAAGCGGTTAAGTCAATGAGTATCGGTCTAGTGCCATGAACATTACTTACGTCAAATTGTTCTTCTAGTTTAGTTTTCTGTATGATATTGTCATACTGACAGAGTTCCGACAAAATCTCCGGAAACTCGTCTGCCCGCATTAATGTGTCTCCGCTAATCAGAGCCTCAAGCAAGCAGTCGTATACAAATATGTATTGGTCCTGAAATAGCAGATATGAGATCATTAAGTAGCATGCATACATTGTTAATTTCTTTTTAAAACTATTTTCATCAAAACGCGATAATTGTATACTTAACACCGTTATAAACAGAATGAGACACGATATAGATCTTAATGATAATTCATTGAACTGGGCTAATAAAGTTAAGAACTTATTAGTAAGCTGTGGATTCAATGACGTATGGATATTTCCAGATTCAGTAAACATAAAAGCTTTCTCTTCTATCTTAAAGACCAGACTTCTAGACCACTACATAAATAACTGGAACCAAGATTTAAACTCAAAAGCATCACTAACACTGTTTAGGGGCTTAAAGCAAACTTTCGAAATGTCATTTTATATACAGAATATTTACAACACAACTTATAGGAACATATTAGCCAAATTTAGGATGTCTTCTAGCCAATTGAATATCGTTACCGGTAGACATAGAAACATTGATCGATCCGATAGAAAATGTACACTTTGTGATTTAAATGATTTGGAAGACGAATTCCATTTTATACTCATTTGTCCCTACTATAGACTATTGAGAGAAACATTTATACCAACCTTCTATTTCACCAGACCAAGTATTTTCAAATTAATACAACTTCTTAATTCAACAAAAAAAAGAATACTGCATAACCTTGCAGCATATTGCATCAAGGCATCGATTGAAAGGAAAAATACACTAAACCTTCAAAATTAATCAGTTACCAAATGAAATGTGAATCCTTTCAGTTTTTCTTTATATTCCCCCATACATGTGTTTTTTTCTTTTTTTTTACCTGCTTCCGCAGTATAGATACTGATTGACACACGCACGTGTACAATTATTGTTTAATTGTATGTACATATGTTAATAAATGTAATTGTTTATATATACAATGTAATGGACGATGAGCATTGCCACGCTCAAGTCCAATCTCGAAATAAAATTTATGTTATGTTATGTTATGTTTACATTTGTTATAACCGCTCTTAAAATAAATACCAGCTGTTAGGTAATTATTTCAAAACTTGTATTTTATTCAAAAGTGTTGTAACGTACCTTTAGTTACCACTCATGGTAATCCTGACAACCAACTTAAGTTAAGACTTTTTCATATCGTTTCAAACTATAAAAATAGTTTGATTAAGACTATGGAAAGAATAGTATCAGTGTGTGTCTCAGAAACATATCATTTAATTTATGTTCCTAACGTTATTTCTTCTAAGGTTAGATAAATTCTGAATGTGGACATGTTCATGGATGAACGAACACTGTTTGACATCCACCGAATTTGTTCTGTTAGATACATTTATTTGTATTTATGTTTCTCATTAAATTTTAAATAAGAGCACGCACTAAAAGGTCGTTGTGTTACCCAATCATTAATACAGCACACTAGTCAAAATTTAGCGTTCAGTGTGAGACTATATTAAGTCCTTCACAAACATGAATTACTTACTATAGTCTTGCAGTGAACCCTCTAATCTATATTGTGGGTGTGGAATGACTATACATGACTTACCAGAGTTTGTACCATGTTGATTCGCTGTGTACGCATGAGCTGTACAAAGTTGTGGACGTCTATAATTCCCTCCGTCTTGGCCCTCTCTAACTCCACGTCGATAGCTATATATGATCCCGTTCTTCCGACACCAGCACTATAGAACAGGGATACAAATAATAGGCCATGAGCCAAGACCTCAAGGCCTTCAATGGCCCCGCCCGAAAGGCTTATCAGTTTAACATAGCCTTACATAGGAACATATTTAAGAATATTTTTCTCTAGAGCATTAAGGCCAAGAGCTTTGATATTTTGTATGTAGTATCACCTACTGGTCCTCTGCCAAGTTTGTTCAAAGCATAACCCCTGGGTTTAAAATGGCCCCGTCCTTTAGAGGCTTATCAGTTTTACATAGTATTAAATAAGAAATTCTTTGAAAATTATATTAAGATAAAGCCTAGAGTTTTGATATTTAGTATGTATCGTTACTTGCAGGTCTTTTACAAAGTTTGTTCATATCATGACCACTGGGCCTAAAATAGTCACATCCTAGGGGCTTATCAGTTATACATAGCAGAATATAAGAAAATCTCAGGAGCTCTAGAGGCTTATCAGTTATGCATAGCATTATATAAGGTAATCTTCTCCGGAGCCATCGTTTTCTGTGGTAGATGCAAAAAGTTTTGTATCATAAAATAAGAAGTTTGTATAACGTTAGGGAGTTATCACCATGTACACATCCGTGAACCGTTTTACTAAACAACTTAACGAAAATATTTGCGTAAGCCATAACTGAAACACATGGATAGTCTCTTAAATGAAAGTACAATATTGCAATGTGACACGCAATATTGCTTCGCCTAAAATTGAAACAAGAGGAATTGTTGTTTTAGACTTACGTAAATCTTAAGCGTAAACTATTTAACTAAACTAATAAAACGATACCCCGGCCCCTTACCTGCAATGAATAACCTGTGGTCCACACTCTAAGTTATCATGTGCCCGTATTTTCTGTCGGAGTAACAAGAGGGAGCTGCTGAATTTAGGGACCCCGTGGTCAGGCCATGTTGTGTAGTGAAACTGTTTGATTATTCTGCTCTCGTCTCCCTGTAAATGTAGATAGGAACATTGATATAATTAATCATTTAAATATGCTTGTTCAGAGATGAGACAATTTGCAAGTCAAATAAGATACCGTTGAAACAATACAGTTTTCAAATTGTGGTAATACGTTATGAAAAATAGGTTCTGAAACCAAAATTGATTCACACTGTGTCAATACATGTACGTACGTACATACGGTATGCAATGTAATCAAAATTGTTGCAACGTTTTGGATGCGAATACTTACTTTTTAATAGTAAACAGGCTCTAAATACCTAAATACGAACCAACAATAATATCAAATGGTTATTTTCCAGCGATTTTCATGTAAACAGAGCAGCTGCTATACAGTTTTAAGAAATACTTTCTTAAGCGTCTAAAGTTCTATTGACGACCTATTACAATTAAACAAGAGAATGTTTAGGCCATGTTAAAGTTTAGTGCTCAAAATGTATAACTGTGAAGTAGTGTCATTGTGATAAAGTGTATTGAATTATTGTTTGCCTACAGCGTTACTTGAACTGTATTTTCTTCAATTCTTTTATGTCGCACGACGCACTATTCAAACAAAAATAAGACAAGAATAAACGCCTTTACCCCAATATCTATAGCATTTACTTTTAATGACGACATCAACAGTTTTAAAAACTATTTCATCGATAGAAACTAAACAACAGTTTAATGTAGAATACACATTCTCATATTTTGAAATGCATTCTTTCGTCGGATTACTTCGGTCATTCTAGGTATACATTTTCGAGACGGAACAATTTGCTGTTAAGTGCATAGTTCCGGCCTAAAGCCATATGTACCAAGTACGACCTAACTCGGATGATCCTAGTTGTAGAATGAAATATCTACGTCTGGACCATCGGACTAAGAACGACCGATGTAATCTTACGAAGGAAGGAACGAATTTCAAAAATGGCGGATTATGGGTATTCTACCATAACAATTTAACCCGTCCAGCTATCGTCAACCATTTATACACATAACAATAAAACGCGTACCTTTGTTAGTTTAAACACTCGAGTGGTGATATCCGGCAAGTCATGCGTCGACAAACACTCGACAATAATACCGTGAAAGTCCTGGGCTTCGTCCTCTGGCCAATAGGATTCGCACTTTTTCTACAAATAAGTTAAAATCATGGTAGCATAAAACACATTAAATATAAACATCATATCAGAAAGGTACTTAATAGAACTGGGACATTGCTAGGAATCTTTTCGTCGGAAATATTGTTCTAAAATGTTTTACTCATTTAATCATTGCTATTTGTAACACATTGGGCCCGTATCTGGCTCAGCCGTTTACATGGATTATATGTTCAATCTTGAATACAACGGTGCATCCACACGACCTTTATATTACAGGCAAGGATATCACAGGAACACAGCTTACGATTTTATGTCCGAACAAGATGGCCGCGCCACAGGTATTTATGTTTAATTCACCTACTTTTTGCCATTGATAGCTACCACATGGTGTACCCCGCATAAGTTGACCATAAACGTTTCGGTTCTGGTGGTACATGATAGCCCATGCTTTATAAAGGCGTTACGTCTTAAACTTGGCAGAGAAATCGCTGTCAAAGACCGAATGTTTTGAACACGCGCGCCCGTGCCAATTATTGCATCCCAAAGATAACTAAAGGTTTTTGTGAATAAAAGATAGGCATGTGTTTAATAGTAACATAAATATTTTAAAAGTTGGACTCATTCTTCGTGCACGTATAAGTTATCGACTTTTTGAGGTACCCCTTTCCCCTTTATATATACGTGTAAGAGAAAATCTATCGTAAGAACGTTTGTGAGCCAAGTCCCTAGCCCGTGTGTAAACCGCTCACAAGGCCAGGACTCCTGGCAAGGCTAATGCCATACATAAAAAGTCTGACAACACTACCTTTCCTGTTTCTGTGGGATTTGTCAACATGATAATCGTCTTAGACTGTTCCTGCCACACCATTCTCCAAATATCCTTTAGTGTAGACTTGGTTGGACCTGTCACAGAACAACGTAATTAGTTAAAGCAAAGATGACTAGTGTATAGTAATAACCTAGTATTTTTCCTCACATAGTCAAACTGAATCCCGTTAAAAGTGGGTTTTCACATATGAGGAACAGATAATCTGATGCTTGCATGCTCAGTCCGACCAAAATAACACAGCAGCCATTATGTTCTTCAGGTGACATCGCAGCGACAGCTACATGTATGTATAGTGCAAGGTGATACATAAACAATCCTATATTTCATCATGCTTGACGAACCTTCGTATATTTTCTTTTAATTCTTTAAAACAGAAACACTGTATGTTTTCTGTTCTATTCAATTTGTTTGTTTATAGCATACCTCTAAATCTCAAATGAGTGGGACCAATAAGTCAATATATAAAGTATGAACCACTTCCTGTAGAAAGCTTTAACGAAAGGGATGATTCAAGTAGACACTACTTATTGCTATAATATTATCTTTCACAAGACCCTTATTGGTTAAAAAGGATAACGTATAACCAATGAAATCATTGAATTTAGACAAAAACGAACAAATATACTTTACCCTGAGCTGCTATGTAGGACTTTTGTCTATTGTACCCCTGAAATGAGAAAA
This sequence comes from Cerastoderma edule, assembly GCA_947846245.1. Classification (NCBI taxonomy): domain Eukaryota; kingdom Metazoa; phylum Mollusca; class Bivalvia; order Cardiida; family Cardiidae; genus Cerastoderma; species Cerastoderma edule. The sequence continues at coordinate 15,290,846 of OX401405.1, read as the reverse complement.
TCGTTTACATGTATATAAACAATGAATACAAGATAAATATTGTTAATATGTATTTGAAAACTGTTAAATTATTGGACTGTGTTTGGCTTACACACGCACTAATATTTAAAGGTACAATCTGATCTTGTAAAGCCTTTTTATAATTTTGAATCTGGTAGCTATGTATGATGAAATAAAACAAATGAGAGTTGTACGTACATCAATATAGTTAGCATTAATGTAGTCATCATTTTCGTCCATACACTCCCCGAGAACAACCCGTGAATGGTCATCTGAAAATAAAATAAAAAAAAAGGTTTAACTAGAGTCAACACAGTGTAATGACCAAGTGCTGTACAGACTTGCATGTGCGTTGTAACACACAGCAAATGATCATTGTAAAAAGTTACCAAATATGCTAAGTATGTTTGTTACGGCAGCCCGACACAACGTTCCAATGGCGCTCAGGTTTGCGTTGCCATACATAGTCTTGGTACTGGCGCTTGCGAGATTAATAAGTTATGTTAAATAATTTACTGTCATTACTTTTGTATTTGCGTTATGATGAAATTACAGTTTAAGTATGCAGTTATTACATAAATGCTCTTAATACGGTATTCGTCCAGATAATATTGAATTAGAAAAGTAATAATGTGTTAGACACTTTTTTAAAGGCTATGCGGAATATGTAATCTGAGCTCAGTTACGCTGGCAGTATACTAGTAAAGGCGCAAATTAGTCCAGGCTTCCTTATACTTACATGCGACTATATTTCCATAGCGATTCTTTGTTTTATTCTCTCCTTTTCGTGCAGCATCGCAACACGCGGTTACACCAGCAGGAATGAGCTGTAATCAGAAATTGATACATACAAAATATTAGCAAGATCGCATTGATGAATATGAATTTATATACATGTACATCAAACTACTTAAAGCTGGTTGATATTATACATGTTGGTACATTTTCTTGTCGGACCATTAAGTACGTTACAACCCAAGTTTTTAAAATCATGCATTTCGACGAACCCATACGACACAATGTTTATGTTTTCACAAACTAATGAGCACATTTTACAATATACATGTAGATACAAAGCATTGAATTCGATCTCCAGGGCCAAGTAATCTCACTACATTCATGCCATAAGTCTGATACCAGTCCGCAATAGACTGTGATCATGGACCAAGTTGACATGGACCTCGCACTTTCAATTTAGAAAGGCCACATATTCAGCAACGTTATGGCAAATAAAGTGTTATTGAGATCATCGTTAATGGAAGGTAAATTAGGAAAATGAAGTATAAAGTTTTGAAATCCCCTGTGTAGTGTTTTACTTAACGACTGAAGAAAACTAAAAAAAATATAATCATAATCAAAATCAATATTTGCATATTATCATCTTGAATGAAAGTGTATCATTCTCACGTGACATGTCAATTAGTGGCGTCCTCCTCGCTCCAATTACATCTTATTTTGCAATATTGTTTATCTCAAAACTGAAGTATGAAGGAACTGTAATTTAAGGTTATGTAGTTTCTTAGCATAAGGTGTCTGATAAAACCCTACGGGTTCCTAATGCTTGATCATTGAGTTAACAGGGATTTGAAGAGTAACGAAACCCACCTTGTATTCTCTCCTGAATCCCTCAAAGTCGTTACACTTGTTGTTCTTCACATAGTCCCATAGGTCCTCCACTTTGACGGGTGTTACTGTAAAACCTATATTACCGTAGATCGGTTCGCTATCAACGTCCGAAATCTGAGTGGACGTTTCTAACAACGGATCGCGCTCAAAATGTTCTGAAAATAAAGTATATATACATGTATATACCGTTTTGTAAACAACTCTAATAAACAGAACTATTTTCATTGTAATCTGAGTGGACGTTTCTAATAACGGATCGCGCTCAAAATGTTCTGAAAAGAAAAACAAATACATATACCGTTAAACACTTATGAACTTTACTAGTTTCAATGAGTTTACAAGAGATATTCACCATTGCCATTTCTGGATGTTTATTTTAGAGCAATACCTAACAAATCATAAACATGCACTATTACTCTAGTTGCTGTGCTAAGCTCTCTCTGGTAAAATATACAAGGTTATCAAAAAATTACGTTTAATGAAAAAAGGTAATCCTTCAATTCTTGGAGAAAAGAACTAACAACACATAGCAACAACAAATATTATTGTAACCACAGAAGATCAATGAGAGGCTAATGTGAGTTGAATGTATTATGAGAACTAAAAGGAATCAAACTTACCATAATTTAATCCGAAAGTTTGCATGCAAACAAAGAGGAATCAAAAATATTTAAGGCAATGTGTCTAGATATATCAAGAATGGACTACAAAAAAACAGTATTAAAACAGTCAGCAGTATTAATACTGATTGTGCTGTTTAATCCTTTTTAGTGATCGAACAAACGCCATGCTTATGCAAACAGGTTTTATCCAGGCCAGCCGCCACGTAAATTGGCCGCTGGCCTATTATCTAACCTGTTTGCTACTGTGAATATCTTTCCGCATCAAAATTAAGCAGATATTTGAGGTTTTGGAAAAAAGAAAACACACAAATCTATTATTAGAAAATTACCCAGCATTCTAAGAGTTAATCACGCATATCACACTTACCACAATTGATAAATCACCAATTAAAAGACTTTCTGGATTTCATTCATACTTCGTATTGGAATAATGTTGCTATTTGACAGAACATGCTAATGCCAACCATTAGAATCGAGTATAATCAAGAGAAAACAAAAGCAATGCTTCTTCTATCGTCTGCATGATGTAAAGATACAGCTCCATGACACATTATGTCAGCAAAGCTTATTCATTTAAATTGATAGGAAGGTGGTTCGGCAAATGCACCACAACCTGTTCGTAACTGTAATGGTGGCTACACCCTTTTTAACGCTATGTGGCTTCGAAATGTATTTTTGTTCCGTATATTTTTTATGGACAATACAAAAATGGTCTTAAACATTTCAAACAGACCAAGCAGTGTCTCAAATGGTTTCTATCGTAACTTTACAATTTGTCTTTTTTTGGTAATGAAGATACAATTGTTCAAACAGTGAAAGCTGTTATATGAATGTGCACCCATTAAAGGTTGTACCAATACTACGGCGCCTTCCCATTCTGTTCACACAGTTGCTCACAAAGTTTGAAGACATATTACAAAGGTAACATCATTTCCAAAACTTACCAATAGGCGTTGATGGTGGGGTCAGGTCTGGTTCCGGTATTATAGTCGGACCAAAATTGGGCATCTCGGCCTTCTCTCTTTCAGATTGTATGTGCTTCTTTCTGAAAACGGGAGAAATGGATATGCAAGGCATTCCCATTACAGTGAAAGGCTATCATACGGACAAAAAGTCAATTCTACCCCAATGTTTGAACTCTCTTAAACTATAGATATGTGTACTTGTCAACCAAACGCTAATTTTATGATCATATGGAATAAGTTACTTTTATACTACGTGTGAATATTCTGGAAATATAGATATATACTCGTCAAATACATGTTTGTTTAATAAGTACGCGGTACAAAGTTACATTTACACTGTAATGTGAATCACGTTTACACTAACGTTTAAATTTGCTGTTAATAGATACTCGTCAAGCACACGTTAATTTGATGAGATCATAGGTCAAAAGCACGTTTACACAGACGTTTTGTGTCTATAAAGATGACTATTTTCTATCCAGGCGTCATGATACATTATATGGCTCAATGTTAAACCTATTCTCACCTCCATACAATAAGCAGTAAGGCTACCACCAGAATGAGTACGATAAACACTATGATGACACAGATGATGACTGGCACGTGGTTAGTGGGCGGGACCGCAGTGATGGCGGGCCGGGCTGCAAGAAAGAAAGGGAACCATGTTTATTTTTTGTTTTCTACTGGACAGTTAATCGGGTAAATAGTATTTCAATTATATCACGATGCCAAGCTTATTATGGATGGAGGAGAAATGCACATAACATGCTGGAATCACGTGACCAATATTTACGATCTTATGTCCGAACAAGATGGCGGTGCCAAGGAATTTCTTTCTTTTTTATCACCTACTTTTGCCAATGATAGCCACATTGTGTGCCCCGCATGAGTTGACCATCAACTTTCCGGTTTGGGTGGTAAATGATAACCCTTGCTTTATAACGGCATTACGTCTAACACTAGGCAGAGAAATCGCAGTCAACGGGCGTGCATGTCTAAAACAGTCGGTCTTTGACTGTGATTTCTTCGCCTTAAGCTCACAGGATGATATTCATACGCCTTGCCCGATAAGACTTCAAATTAATGACATCAACTATCTATTCTATAATTCTACAATTATCAATAGGTACTTCTGACATACTTACCAACCGTCCTTTGAACTGCCTTTGATATCGACTTCCTTAAACCCTGAAAAAATATAAAGATGCTTTGTTTATTTACCTTATTACATAATGTCATTTTCAATCTAAGGAGGTAGTTGTTGATTTTGTTTTAATACTATTGATTCTAACATAAATGCAAAAGCCAAACAGTGTAATGTATTATTTATCACGCCTAGGAAGAAGATAGAGCATATGCTTATTTGTTATAAGTCATTTCTAAAGCGTATTTTGCAACCACTATTGGTAAGAGACTAGAGAACGAGTACAGGCGGGGTGATCACGTAATCAATATTTACGATATGATACAGAATGCAAAAGGGGGTACCCCTGAATGAGCAGGCATGTGTGCATTTTTTCGCAGATTACTTTTGTTTTCAACTTTTTTTTACGCCATGTTCCAGCGATGAATTTTCTGCAATCGCCGTTGAATGTTGTTTCCATTTTGGCCGTGCCATTTGCTCAAAGACCCTGCAGAGATTTTCGAGTCGATGGAGGTGATTGTCTTAAACAGTGGACCAAAGAACATCCCTGCTCATTCATGGGCGCCGCCATTTGCAATTTGTTTTATATCGTAGATATTGATCACATGATCACCCCGCCTGGAGTTCCCAACTTAGCAAAAAAAAAATTATAACAAATAATTATAGAAGTTAATTATCAAGACCATTTACATGTGTCTATTTGCACACCTACCCCGTCAGTTTTTGTAAACGCACCAAACCATATGTTATATTTAACGTTTGGATTGAGAGGAGCATTAGTGTAGCCTCCATACGTCTGGTTATCGCCCACCACAAACTTCCCGTTCGCATCCTTCTCCGTTAGCTGGGCGGCCACATACACCGGTAACCCGTCCTTCCGGGCCGTGTAGTAATCCGCATTCGTGTCCGATACGCTCTCCGGGACACTCCGACGGCGTCGCTCCTCTAACTCCTCAACAATTACACGGTAAAAACTGAAAATATGCAACGAGAGACTGATATAAAGGCGTGATAAATGTAGCGAGAGAGTGATTTAAACACCTGAAAATCGCATATGGAGAGTGATTTAAACACCTGAAAATCCCACCATGAGAGTGATTTAAACTCCTGAAAATCGCATCGAGAAAGTGACACAAACATCTGAAATGCTCATCGAGTAAGTGATATAATTAACTGAAAATCGCATCGAGGGAGTGATATAAACAACTGAGCATCGCATCGAGGGAGTGATATAAACAACTGAAAATCGCATCGAGGGAGTGGTATAAACAACTGAAAATCGCATCGAGGGAGTGATATAACCGACTGAAAATCGCATCGAAAAAGTGACACAAACATCTGAAAATCGCATCGAGGGAGTGATATAATCGACTGAAAATCGCATCGAGAAAGTGACACAAACACCTGAAAAGCGCATCGAGAGAGCGATATAAACGCATGAAATGCGCATCGAGAAAGTGATACAAACACCTGAAAAGCGCATCGAGAGAGCGATAAAACGCCTGAAAATCGCATCGGGAGAGTGATATTAACAACTGAAATATTGTAACGCACTTCTTACCATCATAGTACAATGGCAATAATGCAAACCATCATGGCAAACGTAATGCGGAACATAGTTAAGTAAGCAAAGCTGATTAATTTTCGATGTTGCGCTTAAATGGATTCGAGATAATGCTTCCACCAACTTAACATTTTACCAAACCCCAAATTTACGACTGTCCCTAATTTGAATAGTTTACAGACGACATTTCAAAATGTGATGAAATTGGAAATAATCTTATAAGAGGACAGAAATCATTGTGGGAAGAGGTAAATTGCTCTTTAAGAGCAATTTCTCCTTTTCCCACAATGGTTCCGGAATCGTCTGCAACAAACTGGTCAAGTGTCGTTATTTTTTGGTAATGGGTTGGTAGAGTATACACTTACCTTACGGTGCCTGTGTTTTCGTCTGGGAGCGCCAGTTCTACAGTCACTGTTGAATCAGACCTGCCTAGTATGGTAGGCGACGGAGGTTCCGTGGGATCTATCAATAAGAAATGGTCAAGTTTATCACACATTCAATTATTCAGTGCTCTAATTCGGTACTCGGTGTTTCTGATTTTACATAGGCTTTTATAGAGGTAATTACATGCTTCATTGATAAGATGCATATGATTTATATCATGAATACTCTGAGGTTTATAAATATCGACAAGAAGCACACGATGGGAATTCTATTTCGTCTTTTCGTTTTCCGCCGAGTACTTTCATCATACGCTTGACACAAAAGAGTTCTTTCCACGAACCAGTATCAATGTCTTGATATTAACAATGGTCAAAAAGAATGGAGAGGAACAAATAACAAGTATAATTATAGCTTTGCCACTAATCTCACTACCTATTTTCTCCGCCATCTTTATGTATTCTAAACTATCGAAATATAACATTTCCAATAGGTCAAGAGAATAGTTTAATATTACCTGTCTAAAAAGCTATGACAAGATGGTTTCAAAGAACCTGAAACCTATGCTACACACACAAACAATAATATGCAATAAGTAAATGTGCTTGGTCTGAGATGAGACATAATTTGAAAGCCAAAATGAAATGTTGAACTAATACAGTCTTTGTCTTGTTTAAGATAAATGACTGTTCAATGTAATCTGACAACAGTTCAGCGTTACCTGTGGACTCGGTCCATACAAAGATGGTGTCCAGAGGGCCGGATCCGTAAGCCGTGCTAGCATTGATACTACATCGGTACTGATTGGATGGCTGAAGACCTGTGTAGTTAAAGGTGGACATTGTCGCCGGTAATCGAATTACCTCGGCAGGATTCGTCACTATCGATTCTATCGGCGAACAGCTTACCTTAAATGTAAGAAAAATACATATTGAAGTTCAACGACCAGTATAATGGTCATTAAAACGTGTGATTTTCGATTGAAAGAAATTTGTTGTATGTCTTAATATATAGCATTATTTAGCGCCAATGTAAGAGAACGCATATGTAATTCGTGATTTTTGTATTGAAAGAGTTTAAATCGTAGACCAAAGATATGTTCTGCTTGTTTATGAAAACGTCTCAAAACGTATTTGATATTTCAAACAATCATGTCTTTTGTATACGCATTTTGTAACACCATTTTGAAAAGACTTTCAGTCGCATATCGTCTTTCCTAAGATTTACCAGTGCTACGCTATGACCCTGAAGTATTATGTCGATGGATACTTCAACGGAACCATCCGCGACTGCAGGACTCAAACACAAGTTCCCTGTGCAACAAGTACACCCCATTAACAACATGGCCGTGCAAGACTTATCAAGTGTCTTAGTAATAGTCCATTGTGGCGGTTTACCTTTCAAACCTTTGAATGATGGGTAGTTTTCTAAAAACGTATTTTTGTCTCGTCTGCTTTCCAAAACCTTAGATATCTACTTAATGTTGATGAGGAGATATAATCATAGTTGCAAACAGCTTAGATCGCAGGTCAGCCACCAATTTACTTGGCGGCTGGTCTATCATCTAACCTGTTTGTATAATTATGCCGGTTCCAGCACTATAAAGGTAAAGGTGAGAATTGATGAAGATGTTAAACTTTTTCAAATTGTATTTCGTTATATAGAGTTCTTGAGTTGTATTCCAACTACTGTTGCTCTGTGGGTTAGCATTTGGTCAGTGAACAAGATACGTATTCATGAACTAAATAAACACCTGTCCATATTGTCGTTTGACAAACATAGTCTAGAAATATACCTCCAGACGTAAATAAACTGCAAATTATTCCGTAAAAGGATATTGTTTATTATTACTCAGAAATGTTATATTGTCATAAAACCCACTCGGCTAGACATGGCAATAAGATCATCAGAACAGAGGGTTTATTTTGCATACTCGTATTTCAAGTGAAACCAGTTTTTGTTAATCAAATTTATCTTAAATGTCATCAACACTCCATGGGTATTGTTAACGTGCTTTTGAACATGTATGTAACCTGTGTAATGGACCACAGGTCTGTGTATACAATAACAGATTGCTTTGTCATGTATTTGGTAAATGTTGCATGATACCGTTCTAATCGTAACTTACATAGTAGAAGAGCAGCTCTCCGTTGGCCTTACTCGGTGCATGCCACTGGAACACAATGGAGGTCTGGGTCCGGGAAATGTTTCGGAATCGGGAGACACCACCGGGTGCTGAAACATTATATATGCAACACGTACATGTATATATGTAACTGATATATAAGTGATATAGATAAATCGTTACCAATTCTGGTCATCAACTACAACAGATATAGCTAAAATTGATTTTCTTTGGTTATCAATATGGACACATCTTTGACTAATTCATGACTCAGTCATCCAACACAAGATATTCAGATAGCAGCAATAGTATAGATTTCTGTTCAACGTACAGCATTGACCAATTTAGAACAAAGTCATCCGTCTCGAAATCTTGCTAACGTTGGATAACTGATTTTCAAAAACAGATTATAACACATTCATCCATCACATGTCATCCATCTCACCTTGATTTTGTTAGGTAACTGTTATACATGAATCATTCACCAATCAAAAACCAAATACACCAGAACAAGTACTCGATCTAACCTTGATTTTGTTTGATTATTAGTATTAGACCAATTCATCTACAAACCTAAAACAAAGCAATAGTCCATTATCTCAAAAATAACCATAATGACACACCTGTGTGTAATTGGTTAAAGAGGTATAATGAGTGTACTTACTACCTTCAGATGTCGATGCTGTGAGAACGGCACTGTATTCCCCCGACCCTGCTGCATTTACAGCTTGAATCTGGAAATATATATCCCGATAGGTCAACTATACGAGCATGGCCTGTATACTTGTTAATAGGGGTTACTGTTTATCGAAGTGATAAGTAAGTATATATGTATTAGAACACATTTGCTATAACTATTAAAGAGAAAAACTAATACTCAGAGGTATCAATATTGAAGGGTAAGCATCTCAGATTAACAGCATTAAAATGTTATGTTGTAGGTTATCCGAGATGAAATCTTAAGCAGATGGCTATTGTAATAATTCCACTTCTTGAATGCTAATGATACAACTCTTAAACTATTACGTAGTATTCTCAAATAAAAAAATAACAACATGACTTAACCTTTTAACCAAAGAGACACGTGTTATGCACGTGTCTGGAACAAGGCATAGCTGCTATTGGAGATGATAAATAAATCAAACAATCACTTAGCCTTTCCCCAAAAGAGCTATATTATAAGTTGTATCCCAGTTATACAAGAGCGCTACAAACTGTGTTATCATGATACTATCAGTATGAAACATACCGATGTTGTTACTTTAACCCTTTCCCAAACAATAACGACATTTGACGACTTTGTCGCAGACGACTTTAGAAAACATTGTGGGAAAAGGAGAAATTGCTCGTAACGAGCAATTTCTCCTTTTCCCACAAGGTTTTCTGCTCTTTCTGAAAAATATTGTTCAATCTCATCATTTCGAAATGTCCTCTGCAAAGTCTTTCAAATTGGGACAGTTGAACATTTGTTGTTTGAGAAAGGGTTAATCTTATAGAAACAGAAATGAGTACGATATATAAAGAGACGATCAAGCTTAGGGTTTCTTTTTGCCTCAGACATATGTTTTAAGGTTTATCACAGACAAACAACAATCTTTCCCCATAGACAAACACGATAAAACACTTTTATATTTCATTTAGTCTAGACAGCAAAGTTTTCATAAGGTTGAGAGCAGCTCTTTCAAAATAAAATGTTTTTACTTCAGAACACGTTTATTGCTTGATAGACGATCGATTTTCCAACCATGCCGACAATAACCGTCATATTTGCTATTGCACCAGGTACGAACTTTTCTGCATCATTTAAATACTGAACAAGTCACAATGCGATGTAAGGAAACTTAGAAATCTTGAAATACCCAACTCTTTAATCCTTGGTGGTATAGAAAAGTATGAAAAAAAAAATCATATGAATATGGAAGCAAGTAATAGAACTGCTGTCATTTTAAAGATATGATACCAGTAATGTACTATTCACAGTACATAAACACATTAATGCCTTAACCTACGATAATAGGATAGATGACTTCTATTTTCAACACAAGAAATAAAAACCATTTGTTCAAAATGCACCGGTTGCTAAATACCAACATAATCTCCTGTATTTTCCTACAACATAAAATATTTACACTGTGCCATAAAAATCGCACAACTCAGTCACAATCTTTACACTACATCATCGAACAACATTCAAATATCACATTGTGTAATCATAATGTACCAAACTTCAAAACTGTCACAGTTTGGTACAGATTGGAGATTGGTAACTTGGGTTTGGACCGAATCAAAACATATTCCTTTTGTAGTGAACTGCGACGATTCGAATGAGTGCTTCGTAAATGGTTGCATATAATCAGGTTGGGCATCACGTGATCAATGTTAACGATCTTATGTCCAAACAAGATGGTCACTGCTAGGCAGTTTTTCTCTTTTTCACCTACTATTGCCAATGATGCCATATTGTGTACTCCGCATGAGTTGACCATCAACTTTCCGGTTCTTGTGGTTTATAACGAAATTACGTCTAACACTCGACAGAGAAATCGCAGTCGACGGGCGCACATGTCCAAAACAGTCGATCTTCACCTGCGAATTATCTGCCGATTGTTGAACGTAAAGCCATAATAAAGCATGGATTATCAATTACCACCATAACTGGACAGATGATGGTCAACTCATGCGGGGTACACAATTTTGCTATCATTGTCAAAACAAACTGAAAATAGCCAAATACCTGAGTGCGGCCATCTTGTCCATACAAAAGATCTAAAATACACAATGTATACCTCAACGAAGTATCAACCATACATTCACTGCGATAACAGTTTGCATCATATAGTGCATCATACATGTTCATATGTAAATAACTACAATATATAACAAACCAATAACAATAAAAATGCAATTGCGTACAGTCGGAAATATGCATAGAGTATACAGAATAAAAGTGAGAAAAGAAAAAGAAAGAAAACTAAGTGAAGTATAATGATCAGAATTACAGCCCATAGAACATGTGAACTGTAACCCAATAAGAATTAAAGAGGTGAATCCCAACTAATAAAAAAATATATTATGAATTGCTATCTGCAAATATACATCGATGCTTGTTACCTTTCAGATACATTTATGCAGAGACGTGACGCAACAACGCAGTCTTAAGCCATAGTTTAAATGTATTTGTTCTCAGAAGAGAACATTTCGAATTCAAAATAAAACCGCTGTAACATATGTATGGTGTACTATAAAAAATGGCTATAGAAAGTATTATCAATTCAGGAAGCGTCTATTTTTCTTATTTTACACAGTTTGCATACGGTATATCTCAATAGAGATGTCACGCTCTTGAATTAAAATACATGTTAATTCATTATATTTACACCTTTTAAAGAATTAAAATCTTACTTTGCTTCCAATGACTATATTCAGCGCGTATCATATAGTGATGCAGCTGTTGTGCAGTTTTAAAGAAAATGATTTCAAACTGCCAAATTTCCTCACATCTCTAATTAAGGACCTTTCAAGAAAAAGAGCCCCAATAGGTGTGTTTTAATGTAAGGCAATACCCTACTGATAGCGTTGAGTTTCGATGACATTTCAAGATCATAAAACTTTCTCAAATTTCCCATATTTTATAGCAATCATTTAATTTCTTTACGATACGCATCTGAGGAGACTGCCATAAATTTACTCAAAAAGGTCAACAATATAAAAGAATGCGACCGATAGTGGTCTTTACTAAATGAGCATTTTTGCCACATTTGATACATATGAAAAACATTAGTTAACGCAAACCAGCAGCTTTAGAGTTTTGAGTATTTACACCTATTAATTAACGAACTCACAAGGTGTCTGCCCTTGGAATACCTAAGGTTATTAGACTACGTATGCCGTTTATCTATGAGAAAAAAAGGTCGGTGTTTGAAAATACACAATTCTACAATATAGTCGTGGTGTGCACACAACAAAAATACTATATTCAATAAACCCAAGGAGTTACATAGATACAAATACCTGTTGTTTTTCTTGTCGTAAAGCAACCTGAGAAATGAAGAGTAAAAATGAAAAGAATAATGTTAGATAAATTGGGTAACATTAGACAAAATCAAAAGGAGATAAGCCAATTATCATAACGGTGAAGCACTGTAAATGATTCATAATGTCACAAATTGTCTAAAAAATCAAATATCGAGCTTGTTCCATTAGCATTCTGAATTTCTTTTTATTTGTAAGACGCAATAATTTCAAAGCTAGTTGACTTGCTACCATAGCATATCTAGATGTTTGTAGAAGGGTTTTAAACATTTTATTTCCGATACGTAACACAATATAAAACATTTCATACAGTAAGCCGTGACTTTGATTAAAAATGTTAATGCCGATTGTTTTGATTTCATATCAATAAGGATAAATATGGGAAGACTTTATGTATTTATTACAAAGTTTACAACGAAAAATTAAGAACGATGGAAATCCATATATCTTGCAAAAGAACAAGTTTATAGATAAAGCAATTATCATTCGTTCTCTCCTCTGTTTCTCGATTTAAGAATTCTATACTTTCTATTTGCTGAAGCAGCTAACTGATATAGCCTACGATATATCTATCTCTAGTCAATTTCACAAAGAACAGCACGTTAGTAGTAAGCTCTAATTCCCTATTTAAGTGGCGCCATTGGGTTGAGTACATTCCGACATAACTAATACAATTGACCTCCATATATCATGTACGTATTGGTTTGTAGTTATTCATGCATTGCATTTCAATGAATTTGAATAATAAATTGATTTTAGATTGACTTAAAGCCAGCCCCCTTGAAATACATTTATGTTTACGTCTAAAGTCGTAAAATGAAAGAAAAGACTTGTGTATGCATTGCCGCAAAACAAGGGTTTGCCGATTTAGTTATACCATTTGTAATAAACATGTAATACGTCAATAAATGGAAAACGAATGATTTGTTTTGGGAGAAATAACACATTGAAACTTTACTTATATAACGAAATAGTACAAGAAAAGGAACCTGGATAAGGGGTGGTGTTATTAAGATACTTATCGATCATGCGTGCCTTTCTTTTAAACAATATTACCATTTTAATATTGTGGAACAAAAAGGAATTAGTTTAACAGTTGAATAATTCGTAACTACTGCTGTGTTAATATAATATGTGAAAGCAAAAGAAAAAACAAAAAAAAGAGAAACCCCGCAATCAAGCAATGGTTGTTAAATGAAGCAGTATTGTAACACTTACATAGGCACACCAAATATTTGAGCCTCAAAAAAAGATCGTGCGTCATACCGTGATAGGCATACGTAAACAAAGCATGTTTTAGACATTTCTGGAAAATAAACCTGATCTCTATTCGAATAGTTAATTCGTGAAGATATTTCACATGCTAACTGACCCTTCAAGGACGTCTGATAATATGTCCCAAAATAAGCGACACAGAATGGCTAAGCCCTAACTTAATCCTGTAAATTGAGTCATGTTCATGCGTCTAAACCAGACTACCTTTCTAAAAATTAAAACTTCCATATAATACATTGAAACCAATCAGTCTCAATCTAAGTACAGTAAATAATTTCCATAGAACTCTCTCAAGTTTAAGGACCATTTCCCTTCCCAATACATTACCTGTATATGGTAGCTGGTGTGGGGTTCGAGTCCCTCCAGCGTGTACTCAACCACCGGGTCACTGGACTGCCATTCCTCTCCCTTCTTGGTCACAAGTTCCTTAACGAAACCCTTCCAGTAGATAATGGTGTAGATCGTCATGTTTTCAACAAGGTCCCGTGGACGCTCCCAACTAAAGGTCAATGACGTACTGGTACGTCTCAACAACTGTAGGTCTTTTGGTGCAGATGGCACTGTTGTAAAGCAAAGATATGATTATATCAAATACAGGTCAATGTTGAATTGGTGCAGATAGCACTCTAAGAAAGAAGCAATTTGGGGTCATATGAAATATATATCAGTGTTAAGTTTGTGTAGTCGGCACTGTAAGAAAGCAACAGAAGGGTAATGGCGAATATATTTGACTATTTATCTGAGGCATATTGAAAAGCAAAATCCGTATTAAGACCAAATACATATTTACATGCAAACTTGTTGAATCCCAGGCCAGCCGCGAAGTAAATTGGCGGCCTGCCTGTGATTTAACCTGTTTATATAAGCACGAAGTCGGTTCCAACACTATAACGGTCAAGGCAAGTACAGGGTGAAGGTGCACGTACCATTTGTCGGCGTGACGACACACATCTGTTGTGACGTGGGACCAAAGAAGTTAGCGTTGTTCTCGAACCGTATAGACACGCAATACCGTGTACCGGGATCCAGCTTCGATATCTGAAAGTTTTTCGCGGCGCTTGCTGCCACGTGGGTAACCATTACTTCCGGTTCGCCATTCGACAGGAGAAGTTGGTACTTCCTAATGCTGTCACAGTTCCACACGCTTTTCGGAGCATCCTGGTATTTGTAAAAAAAAAGATATATATTTAAATACGGGTGTTAAGGTGATGCCGATAGCTTGGTCAGATGCTTTACACTATTATAAGATCAATTCCATTAAACTTTTCCATTTATTGCAGACTTAAACGTAAAGCATTTGCATTGAACATTTTGACAACTTGGATACAACAGTGCAGGTTGCGCTGCCTTCGAGATAAACAACTGCTTCTAGGCACGATTGGACCAACTATTCCGTTCTATCCAAGTATACCATTCCCTAAGAAATGTTGAAATAAATGTCAATTGAATCAGTCTTTACAAATGTAATTCAATGAATAGATACTTTTCAAAAAGACGTCTTATTTTGATTTCAATTCTACAAATTGCTTTGTGTCACGTTTTCGCTTCAACGCATTTATTTTAGCTGCTCTCCAAACTGATTACAAAACATACCGTGGACAAAAATCTTGAAATAGAAGCACATCTGTTAGAAACATTTACAGACGGAAATACACATTTTCTGTCCCCACGTGTCGAAAGCAACGCAGATAACAAAACAAGAGAACGCATGAGGCATTTTCTCCATATGTTCTTTGCTGAGTCCATAAAAAACGGTCTTCTTTCAGTATTTACATATCAATCTAAGAGTGAGTTTTCGACTCTTCTCTGTTGAAAGCATCAATAATCGATAACATTTAAGGCCTTAGATGGTATTTTGATTGGAAAAGAATGAAAAAAAAGGCAATTTACTCGTAAAAGTATTGCCACTCTCGTCTCAAAACTCCTCATTGTATACGTGTGATACTTCGAGACAAATTGAAATCTTGACTTCATCTTTAAGTACATATTAACTAATACGGTTGAAGTTAAAACAATTATTTATTGGATAACATAATTGGCACGTTCTTTCTATAATGTATTTATAATTCATACGATGAATAGAATTTAGGCTTTTCAAACAATCGCTGGGCGTAATGAAGACATATGAAATAAACCCACTCTCAATACACAGAAGGGAAGAAATGCAGCTTACACAAAACAAGGGTTAAATGTTTCTTGTTTTCTCGTAGACAGAAAGAAAAACAGACAAGTATATGATTTTCCAAAAGATAAATGCCGTATGCATTGTAGTGAGAGAGTGTTAAAGTAATTTCCACTCTGGCATTTATTACACCGTCATGCCTTGAGGAATTACTTGCATTGTGAGAAAGTATAAATAACGGTCCCAGGGTGGTGCATTTGTACTTTTCGTAATTGGCAATCGATTCTTATTGCTTAAACTATAAACGATTTGTTTCTTTTGTTTTCTTTTCATTTCTACCATGCATGACATGCTTTTCTCAATTGACGTATACATTTATAACATCCCGACCAGTATTATTCAGTTTGATAACATAAACGTAATGATGAATACAATTTGAAATCCTTGTATGATGATACTTTTAACGAATCCTGAGAAAGAAGATGCATTGTCAAGTAGCACCGTATTGAAATGTTATGTTTGGTAACAAAACATCGACATTCGTTCAATCTATACTTGTGTTTCCATCTGCCTAAGTGAACTCACCTGCCAATATACTGTCAGTCTAGCTTTTGGTGTTGTGTCATTATACATGAGCTCGTTAGTTATTGTCGATATGGTTGGACTCCCGGAAGGTTCTGCAGAAAAAAGGAATGTGTGCATTAAAAACATGAAGATAATTAATAAAAAAAGATAACAGTTATAGGAGTATAATGAAATAAGTAATTATTAATTAACTGATAAAGAACTTATCTTGCAGCTCGAACAGATATTTTCTTAAAAGGTATGAAACATGCTTTGTGTATGCCTAGCACATTAGAGTTAAGCTTTATGCATTGATAAACTAGGCATTGTCCATAAGGCACAACGCATCCATTTGTAAGTAACCAATATGTCAGTGTAAATAAACGACACTCACCGGCACATCTGGTTTTGACGTATATCATGGGTCCCGGGGGGCCGTCCTTGGTGTCGCCCTGCCGTCGGGCCGTCACGTATATCATGTACTCGGTGTTGGGCTTCAGGTCCGTGATGGTACAGTTACAGATACCACGGGAACGACAGTCCAGGTCCGAAACCGTCTTTGCCAACCTGTAGGAGGGGACAACGAATGAAGTCGTGTTATACCTTACAATGCAGGGTAATTTTCTAAAACTAGATTTTTGAGTGTTCCGCTATCCAAAACCTTAAATGTCTGCTTAGTTATGATTAGGAAAGATACCCAGAGTAGCAAACAGATTAGATCACAGGCCGGCCGCCAATTGACTTGGCGGCAGGCCTGGATCCAACCTGTTTGCATAAACATTAAGTCAGTTACAGCGCTATAAGGGTTTAGTTATGTTTGCTATGATTGTATGGGTTTGACTTATTTCCCTCATATAGGAAGTGGTGCTGTCAAAATTGAAAGCGTCAGCAGGCGAAAAAAATGTAACAGAGTGTGTATTAAATATGGATCCCAAGGAAGGCATACTTTTCATTTCCGTAATGAGCAACATTGCTTATCGTTTACGTAATAATTTACATTTTCTATGAATGGATATAAACATTCCAATTGTCGTTTTCTTTTTAACACAACAAGATCATGTTCATAAAATGGGAAATAGGAAAATTTGAGATTGATACCTAAGGGGATGATTATGTTGAAAATGAAAATATATGTTATCTTCATATAGAGGCTAATGCCAATATTTGAAGTTCAGGGCAACACGACAAACAATTGCGGCCAATAGATCTCTAAAATTCAGGAATACATTGTTAAGAATGACACGATCGAAACTGTTAACAGTAAAGGAAAAGTAGTTAAAGAAGAAGTAGCCCTAATATCCCAGACATGAAAACAACATCCTTAAAATCATTTGCCACCTCAAACAAGTAAAGGGTATTTTCAGTGGCATTTGTAAGGTGATTTTGCGGTTCCAACATACCAATCCGAAGGCCGATATGAATACATATGTGCTTCTTTGAAGATATCAGCCGTACAGACAATGCATATTCACGAAACTGATACTGGTAGATGAGATTTTAGTTTGAACGATTTCAATGAAAAGTACTCAGAAAAGTACTTAAACAACAGAAAGGGTTTGAGCCTCTGTAATCATAGTACAATGGACAAACACCAAGACATCGTTAAGCTATTGACACTAATACTCTCATAACAGACAATGCATCTTTTATATGTATAGGGAAAGATGATATTTGACATTTCACAACGTGTGTTTATGTAAATTCAACCAAGCATTTACTATTGACAGAAAGATATATCTTTAGATATAAATGCATTAAAGTGTGATACATAACGCTTTTAAGTCATCCATTGTTACTTTATCTGTCGTCTGTTGTATCAGAAAACCATCCGTTATCCATTAATCCATTACCAAACAATAACGTCATTTAACCACTTTGTTGCAGACGACTCTTGAAAACATTGCGGGAAAAGGAGAAATTGTTCGTAACGAGCAATTTCTCCTTTTCCCACAATGTTTTCTGCCCTAAAAGAAGATAATTTTTCAATTTCATCACATCTTGAAATGTCGTCTGCAAACTCTTTCAATTTGGGACAGTCGAAAATTTGGCGTTTGGTAAAGGGTTAAAAGCTGTCTCGATCTTTATATTGTATTGACGCTTTCGGCAGACCGATCGTATTTGATATATAGGCTACATACATCTGTCACGTTTTGCTCACGAAATATAATCAATCACCGGGTTAAACAATACCGAAACAAATTTTGGAAAAGGAAAAGGACTTTATAAGCATTGCTTTCGTTCCTATTCATTTTATTGTATAACTTGATATGTATGCATGTTGTGTGTATTTTGACAAATAAAATGTGTTTAAACTAAGACCAACTTTTACATTTCAGTCCTTTTTTCCCTCGCCGCATTATGGATTTGATACTGGACCTCTACCTTGTGTGTGTCACTATCTATTGTAGAATCGATAGCCTGATAATCGTCTATACGCAAATGCATTATGATCCCCGTCCTAATGAGGTCAGATCGGATTATATTTGTGATGACATTTAAACTAATAAAGATGCGTTAAATGCTGGCCTGTCGTTCTGATGAGCACATAATAAATTCTGATGACTCTTTCCAAAAACTTAACTTAGCGTCTAACATAGAATCGCCCAACACATAAACTATTGATCACGAATGCAAAACAAATGTTAAATGCGTTAATACCTTTTGTCTGTATATACTTGTGAATGTTTAAATGTGTGTGAATGGGTGTGCTTGTGAGCGTGTTATTTACATGTATGTATATGAGAGGAGGGCGCTGTGGGTTTGGTTGTGAGGGGCGAATGTATGTGACTAAAGGTATGTGAGGTGTATGGCTAAAGAAAGAGAGCTTATATTGATTTTTCTTTTTTTTGTAAATGTTTGTTCATATTCTCTTAAAGAAATGGAGTTATCTTATCTGGACATTCATTTAGTTACCGTAATTGGTCCGTTTTAGCGCTTGCCCAGACCCCGTACCAGGCAATGGGCGGATCACCGACGTCTCCCCGCTTTATACTCCATGGTAACCACTCCACGGGGACAGCCGTTCCCGTCACTCGGTCCTTGAAGGCTCGGGGCTGGCTCACCAACATAGGACGTTCTGAAAGTGGCAAGGTATCCGTAATTAAGATACATGAATAAATCCCGATCCATTGAATATAAAATTATTGACTTATTATTGGGCGATTCCTGATTGGTCAAGTTATGCTTAAATTAGTTTAAACTTAATAATAATTTTAACAAGTTCTTACAACTTAGATTAATCACTCTTGATTCTACTTCCTGGGAGCATAACAAGTACTCGCGCCGATTATAGAATGATAAAAGGTTGCAAAGCGGAACCCGCTAATCAAAGGATTCGAACCAAAGACCTTTGTGTCCGGAGGCCGACGCTCTTCTCATGGATCACTTTGCTTTGTAAAGACTGCATTTCGCACAACATGTTAAAAACTAGAACAGGTACGCCAAATTCAATTTCAGGTGACTTTTTCCAACAGAGAATGGCATCTAGTACGCGGGAAATCTTCAACATAGACTGTGTGTCGGTCGATTCACTGCGCTTTCCTATATCTAGATGCAACACCTTGTAACCATTTCTAACGTAAGATTGGTTTAATAATGGGTGTGAATGACAGATGCGTTCGACATTTTGATTAAATTTCTTCCTATGAAAGAGTCCACAACGACTTTTCGAAAGTATTGCATGACAGAGATACTTACGGTAAACATCTCCTACAGTAGTCAAGGAGGCTTCACCGGCAACAGCATTCACTGAACATGTGTACTTCTCATCGCTTCCGATTTCCTTCACCTAGGAATATAAAATCACAAAAACTCAAGAACTTGGAGTCATGGAATCTTAACGCGATTTCATGAACCATAAACTGCGAAACGCTCCATGTGTTATCTCGGTTATTTGGACACAAGAAAATCGCTGCAACCACTTCCGACTGACTTTGTGATAGGCATTGTCCAATGAAAGACAAGTAATCAATAAGGAAGATGTACCTGTTTGAAACCCCGAATCGAAGGGTCGGTGGCCTTTTTCTCAAATCTAACCACATGATTCACCCCATTGAAGTATTGCTACTCCAGAAGGAAATTGGTGCGAACCCAAAGACATTTATCTCCATTCAGAACGACTTGAATAATCATTCAATACACATGTCTACTAAGGAATTGATCCCTTCTGTACTTTACTTTTATCATTTGATTAAGCTCTATAATATTGTATTATTAGCTCTTCTGTTGATCCATGTTTATTTTTGTCATGTGCACTTTTGTACTAACTATGACACATTTAATGTTAATTATGCAATGAAATATTTCTATTGTTTATAATGAATACCTGAAAAAGACTCGATCGCGTGTATAAACTACCACTCGGGACCTCGGAATGCACGACTATCACGTCTTTGGTGATTGGACCAATCAGACGAATCTCATCGACACGTGGTGTTGGATGGGCCTCTACAGTACAGTTGAACACGGACGTCTCTCCTTGGTTAACCTTCTCGTTACCAAAATGGATGATTCGCGGACGAGTGACTGTAAAGAGTTATAACATTATGTTGGATAAAACTTATTTTTTTCGTCATCGTTTCCATGCTGTATTGCCAAGTGCTCCGTTGCCGAAGTTAACAAGGGTGAATCGGATCGATAAAATTGAATTTGGCAAGACGAAATCAATCATGTCAATGATAACATCCAAAACAATCCAATCAGATACCATTTTCAGCAAGTAGTCTCACATTCTTACCAGAGGAGCTCGCCTATCCCATATAAAAGTCAATAACCATCACGTTCATAAATCCTTTACGTTGATGTATCTCGACCAGTTTTGTTTGCCTGTTTTCGTGACATCATCTAAATATTTCAGAGCAAAGTCTAGACGAATCTCTCATTTACGTAAAAACCGAGGTTTTCCATGACAACATTCTCTTTTATTAGGCGTGAAATACTTGTGTTTTGTCTATTTATCTGATTAAAAAGATGATGTACTTTCTCTAGTCTATTATTGGCTTTCAACAGACGAAAAATGTGTCCTTTGACACCGATAAAACCGTTTCATCTAAAAACACTCTGATACATACAGGCATTTCTCTTTCTGCCATGATTGTTTATAACACAACACCTTAACCCTTGTAGTGCTGGAACCAACTTCAGGCTCATACAAGCAGGTTAGATCCAGGCCAGCCGCAAAGTAAATTGGCAGCTGACATGTGATCTTAATCTTAGATACTCTTTATCTTCCCCCATCACAATTAATCAGATATTAAAGGTTTTCGAAAGCAGACGACAAAAAATATATTTTTAGAAAATTACACAGCATTCTAAGGGTTAAGAAAAAAGCTTTTAAAGTACCTAGTTTGCTCCCAATATATGGTAGATACAACACCCAATATGAAGAAATGCGTTCAATACGGATACAAAAATGAAAACTACATACCCGCCTCGCAATAGGGCTCGTTAAAGTATCCGTCCTTACAGACACACTGGGGTGTCGGGCCCGTGAAACGATCGCAATCATCCGGGTTCCTACAGAAACATTCCCGGGAACAGTCCCAACCGTAACGGTTCAGGGGGCATGTGTCGGCTGAAAGGAGAGAGACAGAAGGTCGCGTAACGTTTGTTAATGCAGTATCATGTTTAAAAGGCGCTATGTCTAGCCTTTTGTTTGAAAACAAGGCAAATCAATTTAAACATTTTAATATGTAATAATTGCTTAAAATACATAAAGACTGTTTTGAATTTGGGTTTAACGC
Source organism: Cerastoderma edule (assembly GCA_947846245.1). NCBI lineage: Eukaryota > Metazoa > Mollusca > Bivalvia > Cardiida > Cardiidae > Cerastoderma > Cerastoderma edule. The sequence goes on along the minus strand of OX401405.1, from coordinate 15,268,684 downwards.
TGTGACATTTTTTTTAGTTTCGTTATGGCGTTCCTAGAATCTTTAATATTAGGCTACGTTTCTGAACAAAGGAAACTCCTACAACACCAGAGATACCGATGGAGCTCAAACTTAGGACCCATAATTTGTAAACCGCCCCCTTAATTATTTGGCCACGCAGAACTCCTCTAAAAGACCATATGAGACCAAGTATCTAAGCGAAGAGCAGGCAAAATTGGGTCCTTTTTTCTTCAACAAAGATATGTTTTTGACGAGGCCATACACAGGGCTAGAGTTGAAAAGCCACAACGATTTTCCAAAAGAACAAATTCCTAAGCAGAGTTGGCGGTCCTTTTCAACCAATTTCTATTTGGATTGGAAAAGACCGATAAATGTAGGTTGAAAGTGCTAAAGAGAACTATTTCAGACTGGTCCTTTATTGGCGGATGTTTAATAGAAATAATTTTCCTCAATCTGATCACGCTTGGTTTATCCATTGAAAACACCTCTGAAATAATAGGGATGGCGCCATATTGTTTCCCGCGAGAATGACGTCACTTAACTTTCGTTTTTAAAAATAGATCTTAAATGTGAAATCTAAAAAGTCGTTAACTTTGATTGAGAAAACAAGTATACATGTCACAACAACAATTTCGCCATTTGGTATGAGTTACTGATAAAAAAAAATTAAAAAGGATGTCCAACACTTCCATACGCATTGAAATACTTAACGTGCACGCTTAGAAAATGCCGATTTACCCGAGAAATTGTAACCCTACACTTATATCCGAGGTGTATTTCACAGCTCACGGAAATACCCGAGTAGTTCCGATTGAATTGTTCTATCCAGAAAACCCGTTTCCCTTCAATCAACGTGTATATGGGTGGAATACGAACGACAATCCTGATATTACAGTTTCCAACAGACTGGATCTAGGTTTGAATCTTGTTATATACTTACGTGTTTGACAATCGAAACCGGTCCAACCCACGGCACAGTCTGACTTGCACATTCCCATGATGCTGTCACAAGCCTCACCCGAGTCCCTACAGTGGCATTCCTTATCACAGTTACTACCGAACCGTCCATTAGGGCAATCTGTAATAAAATAGAAATTGTGGTAATACTAGTTTTACTCAGTCATGTTATTTATTGATTGGTATATCTATCTCTCTGTTTAACTTTCTATTGTTTGTCTATCTATTGATCAATGCTATATTACTTTGGTATAACTTATCAATTGATATATCCGAGTGTCGGCTTGGTAATGATATACAATTCAATAAAGAGATTTGTTAAGAGATTTAGAGTGTCCATTTACTTGCGGCATCTTGACTTGACATTGGGTAGACTGCGTGTGTGCTGCCTTCCTTTGATGCTGCAGTCACTTTGTAAAGGATGATGTTAGAATGGAAGTATAAAACATAGCACCGAAACATAATTTTGTAATTGATTTTCTATCTTACTAATTTTTCACTGAGTTCTCATTTTTATTTTTCTATCTCATGTGTGCCCTTACTTCATTCTAGATTACTTTGCAACAGCCACTTCAGATGTCATTGGGACAAAACGAACTGCTCAATGTGTAAAATATCCCATCGTTCCAATGGCCTTTACAACATACAATACAAATTCTTTACTGCTTTGGTGTCGTATGTTGTTCCTGTCATTTTAGACAAGTCACAAATTTCCATTTGGGTTAATTTTTTAATCTATTACGAAATGGTTGTATAAAGCAACCTAGGACAAGTTCAAAATACGAGATAATCAGGACAAGTCTTTCATTGCGTGCCGATGCTGACATCAGCTCTTTTCATCTTCTAACACCGTAACACGAATCGAATACAAACCAGTTTGATATTTTTCGGGTTTTAAATAGAACTAACGGGAAAATGTTTTCTGTCTACAGAATTTTAACAAATTTACAATTAAATGATTAGGCATGTGTGTATAAAACTGTATTTCTAAGCAATGTATAACCCGCGAAATATGAAAACATTGTGGAAAGAGAAAATTTTGTTGATGATTCTGGAGACATTTCACCGAAAATATATGTCTATAAATATAACATAGAAGGACCATCTTCTCATTATACTCAAACCATTAAATAGGACTTCAATCTTCGAACACATCAGCAAAACACTGATTTGACAGGAAGATTTGACATTCTTAGCAAATAACTGTTACAAATACCAGAGCATGTTACATTCTAAGCAAATTGCATCACATAACACGAATTCATACTTTGATAAGACAATAGATTAACGTGTTTAATCGCGGAAAGATATTGTTAAAGCCATCTTCGCTCGAAACTTCAGTTATGTTGGATGGCTATGTATCCCTGACAAAAGAGTTAAGAGTAATGCATTATAGTATCTCCCTCATCGCAAATCGGCATGCATGCTACCACGACATTTCAAAGGCATTTGTCAATCTACAAACGATTAATCCTATGCAATTGAACAACAAACAAGCTGGCCTCTGAGATAACATGTCTTCACCACTCCCTTGTGTTAATTTGATTAAACACAATTGTCGTGAATAAACCAATAAAGTATTGTGACTTTTTGTGACAAAAGAAGTTGCTCGTGACGAGTAGTTTCTCCTTTCCTCATAATGGTCACAATGATTTCTAGATTTTTAAACAACGAAATTGTATTTTCTTTCTCTCGAAAGAAAGAGACAGAAACAAAAAAGACAAATATATGTCGATCGCTGGTGGACTCAAACAACGAAACGCACCAAATATCGAAGTAATGGGTTATAATGGTCTATGGTCATGTTAGAACGACATTTCATGTGAACCTGTTCGATCATCACCTGATTTGTGAAGGGAGGAAGATATTGACCATAAGAACTAAGGGTGCTTGAATGAAATGCATACTCCCCCTCAATAGCTTCAAAAGGGCGTACCATAAGTGGGGTTATATTAAGATATAAAGGACAAAGGTTCTGGGCTTTGTGAGGAAAATACGTAACATTAACCAGTATTTTTGATGAGTTACTTCTAAGAAGGATTGCTACGTTGTCTGAATGTCGTTTAGATATCTTCGGATATATTTGCAAACTTTATAAGTTTATCCGAACTCTTTGTAACAATTACAATTATACCACCGTAAAAAGCTTAGATTGCAATTATACCTTTCGAAAATGAACTACTAAGGCATTATGGTCGACATCCTGTGAGTGAAATAATCAATGCACTAAAAGGGTTTGTTATCCTTTAATCGAACGGAGAGTGGACCGTGTCGAAAGCTAATTCCAGGCTCTGCGTCAGAAAAGTGGCGCCAAATATGTATCACGTGACGAAGTCTTTTTGAAAACGCACTGTTACTTAAAAAGGAATCAACGTCTTCTGAATGACTAGCAAAATCTTTTCTAATCTAATGTTCATGCATATAGGTGTTGTATTGCAAATATGTTAACGACAAGTATTTACATGAATGTGACACTAGAACACAGGGTTTTTCCCATTCCCTTCTCTTTACCATACCTTAATATCTAAGTCCCATATGCATATGCTATGAACTGGTATGAAGTTTTGAATGCGGCCGGATTTAGAGCTATGGATTTGGTGTCGCCTTGTGTCTTTTAATCTAGAATACCCATACTCAGCCATTTTGAAACATTTCCTTTTGTAGGATAACTTCTGTCATTCTAGTTACACATCGGTCCGAGCCGGAACTATTCGTATTAAATCTTATAGTTCCCGCCCCGACCAATGTATGCCGAGAATGAACGAAAAAAATCCGACGAAAGAAAGAACTTTAAAATGGCGGATTATGAGTGGCATGCTTGGCGATTTCGATCTGGATACGACACATAAATCCCAAAGAATGAAAAGGTACACTGGTTTTCGTACGTCCCGACTCTCTCCCTAGCTGTGCGTCTAAAATGCTGTATCTCTTTCAATAAATTGAAAGAGATAGAACGTTTAAGACACACATCCCGTATTTACTGACGATCACACAAATTGATCGCCACGTTAAATCGTGTTTTACTATCGTGTAGCCATTAGTGGATCGTTAACGTTACGGATTATCTGTTTCATTGCAATTAAAGCGGATTCCAATCAATGTACAACGATTCATCGGATCATGTGATAGTGTTTTTGGTATTTTGACCGGAGATAAACTTGTCGAAGTATGGATACGTCAAAGAAGCTTAGTGCAAGAATAGGACATTCAATGACGTGAATTGTATTGAAATGAGTTAGGCAACTGATTAAATTTCTCTCATTTGGTCGGATTGGTGATGACTTGATTACAAGAAACGTATATATTCGTAATACAAGTGCATTTAGATGAAAAGTTCTATCTTTAGTTGTTAAATGAATCTGTTGGGTTAAACCGAACTCTTTTCAAAGAAGGTTGTATTAATTCAATGAATGATCCGATAATAGACGATTACAGTCAATAGAAAAACCGTGTACCGTTTATAGTATCTGTATGAAAGAAAATGGCACGATGTAAAACTCTTTAAATCAAACACACGATTGAGGAATACATTCATGTCCTATAAGTGATAAGACTAAGGATAACTTACTACAGTTGTTAACGTTACAGTGTTCCCAGCGACGTTTCCTGTCCGTCGTATAGCACCATGGACGGGATGAATCCTTCGTGGTCCGGCAGAAATTATCCGGAATATCCTCATCCGGAAAATCGTTCCGGTTGTAGGAGTGTCGATGGGGATTCTGGGTATCCCATCGCTGACACATAAATAGATTGGCCGTCACGGACACGTGACCCTGGTAGTTGCGTGCTTGACCATTATAGAAGCAAGTGTTTGCTGAAATGGATGAAATGATACTGCTCAACTATTGATGGGGTTTGAATTTTCCTATGTTTCCAGAAAATATGGGTAGCGTTTTACTTAACAAAAAAATTTGGATAAATAAAACCGGGTTTACATGAAAAGCATCTTAGAAAAAAACACAATGTTGTTATGGGACACGTTGTATAATGTGTTACTTTACAATATTCCATATCACATCATTGAAATAATAGGGGAGGTTTTTTGAACCAATACAAATCTTTAGCTTAAGATGCACAGACACTACCAAGGGCTTTATATATCGACGATCAATTCACCTTTTGATTTTGAGATACAGCACTACAAAATACACCAAAAAAAGAAATATGTTCGCCATGGCAATGTTTACAGAGTTGTTCTTGATTCTTAATCCATTAATCTGCATAAGATTATATACATATAAATCAAAGCTGAAAAAAAGAAATATTTTTGAAGGTTATTGCAAAGGATCCATCCTGCAAGTGATGCAAAATCTTCATTGGGAATGGATGAGAAACAAACTTAAATTTGAAGAGACGATGTGCCAGTTGTACAGTGGTGTCTTAAGTCGGACAGGAACGATTGTCGTTGAAAACATAAGTTGTGCAGTGACTTGCATAGTTGGTCAATGATTAATTAGTCAAAGAATAAATTAATTTCGAATTACAGAATCAAGTTAAACGGTGATGACAAAACCTATGTAGGGTCTGCATCTTTACATTAATTTAGTCATATCGATGTGGTCAGACATATCGATACTTGGCAACACTCTCATCAGTACTGTACATATTTTTTTCAACGCCACTGAGGGCTTTCACAAAGAAATATTTTGATTATGGTCGAAAGAGCCAGAAAGCATTCGAGCTGACTCTTTTAATCATTGGAAAGACTATTTACAGAGTTGACAATTGAGACTTCACAGCTATGGCATTAATAAACCAGTGGGGGTTTAGCTATATACCTTTTATTGTGATCGAAACCTTTAACCTGGTCTCCTTCAAATTGGAAACAATTGATTGGGTCACATTGAACGGGAAATAAGAGAAACAATACTTTTATTAGTTATATTTGTTAGAAACTATTGTTATAAAGACGAATTTGCAATAATTAGCAATTCATATTTTGATCACAGTGATTCCTTAAGTAACCTACAGCAGCAATCGGAACTACTCGGGTATTTCCGTGAGCTGTGAAATACACCTCGGATATAAGTGTAGTGTTACAATTTTTCGGGTAAATCGGCATTCGCCAATTAACACATTTTCTAAGCGTGCAAGTTAAGTAGTTCAATGTGTATGGAAGGGTTGGACATCCTTTTTAATAATCTTTTAATCAGTAACTCATACCAAATGGCAAAATTGTGGTTGTGACATGTAGAGCTGTTTCCTCAATCAAGTTTAACGACTTTTTAGATTTCACATTTAAGATCTATTTTTAAACACAAAAATGAAGTGACGTCATTCCGCTGGGAACCAATATGGCGTCATCCCTATTATTTTAGAGGTGTTTTCATTTGATAAACCCGATGTGTTCAGATTGCTACAGAAGATGCATTAAAGTTTGGTATAATAGAGTAACGGCTTAACATTGACGACAGTTCTCACCTAGCTGACATCCAGGTCCCCAGAACCCAGACTTACAGCCCACATAGTAGCAGAGGCCCGTCACCTTATCACAGGGTTCATCGTGCATACAGCGACATCTATATTTACACTTATACCCGAACGAGCCATCGGGGCAGCGCAGCATCAGGTCCCGGATGTCACCTATAAATAGAACAACAAAGCATAAGTCATGTTTAGTTTAGGAGAAGGGCTTATTAACAAATTACCACATAACACTACAGTTTGACGACTTTAAAAAACATTGTGGCATAAACAGAAACTGCTTGTAACAAGCAATTTCTCATTTTGCCTCAATGGATTTTCAATATATTCACATATCACAACAGCAGAACTGAAAATTTGTTCTCATGTTTACAAAGCTTTTATAGAGTCGCCTGTCTCAAGTGAAATGTCGTTGTAGGTGGTAAAGAGTTAACTACAAACTACCACCCAAATCCATTTGTAAAAAAGCATACATCAAAGATATATCTAAACAAAAAGTAAGTCAACTATCTGTAGTAGAAGGTCCATTTTACAAAGAAATTAATTGTATAAGGGGCCCGGATAGCTCATTCGGCAAAGGATTCGCAAGGTTTGAGGAGTGCCCCGGTTTGATTCCCAGTCAGGCCACATATTTACTCACTTTGGTTACGTATTGGTTTAATGAAAGTGCAGGAATATCGGGTGAAAAAAGCGTCAACCGAGACGAAGTCTTTTGTCCATTGCCTTTTACGAGGACAATTCAAAATTGTTTCTTAGCAACACCATAAAATAGTGTCATCTTAATCGATCACAAATAATATTTTGTTCTAAGCAATGATAGCCGCCTGTCGATTCTTCTATCTTTATGTTGACGTATGCGGGATGGTATCAAATTATTTTGACCACAAAAACCTATCATCGTTCAGAATGATAACAATTCATTTATTATGTGAATGCTTTCTTTTGATTTCGTATATGTGTTCGTACTTTGTAATGACGTGGGACATTTCAAGTTTATGTCCAAGTAAAGTTTTTTTTGCTTGAAAATTTCAACGAAAACATGTTTTTGGTCAAATCATTATGATATTATTTCAACGTTTCGGCTTACGCCTTCATCAGGATGATAACCTTCCAATGTATCTTTTTACTTTTTTATCAATAAAGTCATCGCATTCGAATATTCGTGTGAAATACCGAGGACCCTTGAACCAGCCATAACTCCACACTCACTGTGGTTGTTGATTGTTCAGTGATATTGGATGGACTGTGATGTCCCAGCTCTTACTTCCGGTCGACTAGAGGGGGTAATGGCGTACACTTGATTAACCCTTTCCCAATCCATAACGACATTTGACCACTTTGTTGTGGACGACTTGAGAAAACATTGTGCGAAAAGGAGAAATTGCTCGTAACGAGCAATTTCTCCTTTTCCCACAATGTTTTCGGTCCTATTAGAAGATTATTTTCTAATTTCATCAAATTTCGAAATGTCGTCTGCAAACCCTTTCAATTTGGGACAGTCGAAAATTTGGTGTTCACTTGATTAAGTCATAATTAGATCCCTGCCCAGTATGGGAGGTCTCAAGATTCAATTAATGTGGACACAATTTATGAGGTCCCTTTCCCCTTGTGATGTCCACCATACATCCAGGGAAGTCTTGGAGGAATTCGCTCTCAGTCTCTTTCGTACTTTTTTGCATTTTGTATGCGTTCTTCGAACTCTATTTCCCTCTTCACCAAACAAATTCAATTTAACATGAGACAACCCTTGGTATTGTTTGTGCTAAAATGAAATTGGTTGCATGCGCAAACAGTTGTTCTTTTTCCTACGATAAAATGTGCTTTTCAGACAAACATATTTTTTCTAGTGCACGACAACTCAAACTGTCGTCTACAATAGCGTTACAATAGCGCACTTTAAAAGCTGTTTGATTTCGGTGGGAAAATATCCAATATCAGCAGAAAAATCTTTGCTGCAAATCATGTATTGATGAATCTGGAAAACTCGAACATTTTACATTTTTTGAGATAGCTCTCCTTTTGTCACAATGTTTTTGTTAAATTAAGTAATACGTTTATTTTCAAATACTATGGCTAGGCTTAACTAGTTCAGATTGAGTAGAAATCTACCCCTTTCCAATCCTCATCATAGAAAGTGAGGACAGTTCATCATGGTTACTCGGACGATCGATCGAACGCTCTTGGTCTCATGAACGCTTGGTCGCGAATGTCGTAATCAGATTAGTCACCTTCAATTAAACATGGCCTTTCTCGCGACACGCTTTATTTTTATTTAAGTGTCGGGATATTGATGAGGTCAAAATGGACCAAACTGTGAAGAAACAATGAAATTCATGCGTTTTCCCTTTTTAGGAGAACGTGATTTCCAGATCTAAAGGAACGAGTCATGTCGGAAAGTATTCGATGCAACTCGGGTATTAACGTGATGGAGAAGTATATTTTCTATATGGGTTTTACATCACATCAACATTATTTCAGTTATGTAGCGATGCCCGACTCTTAATGATGGAGGAAGACCCCATACTCAACGGCCCATAAGGGCTGGTCAAGGCGGGTAGAACCAACGGCATTCCGTAAGTCAGTCGGGAGACTACCTCTCATGAAAATCCATATCCTTCTCAGGATTTGAACCCACGCGGAGAGGGGCCATGTGATTGGAGAAGTATGACATTGATCTATTGTAAGATACCGATGATTGGTATTCGAATATTTGGCATATCGTCAGCTTTACGATCAGAGTACAAGGAGTGAAATGCGTCGTTTATCTATTAACAAAATCGAAACCAAACATTTTGAGAAAATAATAAAAGCAACTAAAGAAATTGTGTATGGTAATTTTTCATTAATGTTACGTTCTGCATATATACGAATTAGCCCGAAGAGGGAACGAAATGCATTAAATGCATTAGAATAAACTCCTATAATTACATCGAATCCGTAGGTTCAAAAAGTCAACGTCCATGAACTTTTTTTAAAAAAAGGAGACAAATACAAATATTGAATTCCGTTTAATGTGCGATTTTGGCGTCGTTCGTTATTTTACCGTTTTAGAAGGCAACAACTTTTTTTTTGATAAAATTGCTCTAATTCACTTTCCGAACACCCTCTGTCCCATTATACGGCTCCATTAACCCTTTACTAAACGCTAAAATATTGTCTGTCCCAAATTGAAAGAGTTTGCAGACGACATTTCAAAACGTGATCAAATTGAAAAACAATCTTCTGATAGGGCAGAAAACATTGTGTGAAAAGGAGAAATTGCTCGTTTTCCCACACTGGTTTCCAGAGTCGTCTGCAACAAACTGGTCAAAAGTCGTTATTGTTTGGTAATATGTTAAAGTGCCAATGGATGTTTCAGAAGCATCAAGTGTTTTAAACAAATAGAATTGCCACAATTCGTATCAATAACCACCTATCTTTGTATTAAATTGTCCTTAATTCTCAAATATGTACAACATTCTTTCTTTTCGAAGTTCTGATGAGCTACTTTCCATGGGAAATATCCAAACTCAAGAAACTAGGAACGAACTATACATGGTCAGGACCTTTTCGCATTACGTAAAGAGTCAGACGAGAAAAATGACTAAAAGACACGCGTAAAACGTGCCTGAGAGCTAACGCAATGAAATTACTCTTGAACACAATTGGATTTGTTTGGATAACGCAAACAACCTGACGCGGCGAAATTTCCTTCCAGACTCTACAAATACGGGAACATTGATTTTCTTTACTACGCTGAAAACCACTCGAATTGGAATTTAGGGCGCAATTCCATTGTTCACATAGGCTTCAAGGCAAAGGAATCAATTGACTCTAGTGAGAGGTGAGGTACAAGACATAGAATTAAAGATCAAAACTTAAAGCCCTGTATGTGAATGAACTTTCCATCCCAACGAAAATGAAATAAGATAAAGATAAAAGAAAAAGACAACTATTGTGTTTCAAGCATTCCTTTCAAAAGGGTCTATGAGACCTTTTTGTTACAGCGACATGATGGTGTAAATTTCATTTTGGTAATTCTATTCCCTTTTATACAATTACATCGTAATTGTCTATATTTCCTCTGAATAGCATTGTGGAATCCTTTCCCAATTTTCGTCTCATCAACATGTTACTGAATTGTATTTTGTCCTTCTAAATGGTACATCCCTCTTATCTTTTATGTCACTTTCTCCAAATATATAGATATTCTACAAAATGGTTGATTTCCACTCTTTATCAGTGATGAACGATGTACACGAATAGATTCTTATTTTGCCACAACGCTTTTTGAATTCAATCTGATGCAAGACATAAAACGTAGCGTTAGGTAGTAATATAATACGGCAGTTGTGCTATATCTATTCCTTTGTAGCCATCAGCGTTTTCTTCAAAGCATGATTTAGACTAGACGTCGATAAAATATACATCATCGCCTGATATAATGACTTTTCAGTTTAAGAAATTGATGTCTTGACATTAAAATAGTATAGGTTTCTAAAAAACCAATGGTATTTCGGTCGGCCTTTTCCAAGACACAGATAGCCAGTGTTAGTCCTCTCTACCAACTTAGCATAATTCGCTGTAAGGGAAATTCATACCAGCCTTAGGGCCAACGTTTGTACCATGACACAGAAGCGTCTTATACACCCATCGTGATTCAAATACGGTTTGCAAAACAATGGCACAAGAGACATGTGTTATTTTCATAAAGTATATTCTCTGCGGTTTAATTCTGAACGGTTCAAATTAACTAATCAGATATGCGTTTATGTCGTGCAAAGCAACGGTAACATCATCGGAGAAGCTCTTCAGCTAAAGCCATAAATTCAAAGCTTTTACTAAACAAAATGCCAACCTCTCCACATCCTCTTTTACAGCAAAACACTTTTTCTAAAAGGCAATTCTAACCCTCATAGTGCTTCAACCGACTTCATGCTTTGCAAACAGGTAAGATCGAAGTGAGTTGGCGGCTGGCCTTAGATCTTACATGTTTTCTAATCTGAATATCTCTCCTCTTCAAAATTGAGGGTTTCGGAAGGCAGACGACAAAATAATCTATTTTTAGAAAGTTATCCAGCATTCAAAGTGTTTTGTATATTCAGAACCGCTGAAGACTTTTTATATATTTACTATGTACTTATTGATATATGAGTTTTACGTATTATTTGTTCTGGGCCGCAGAATTAAGTAGACATGCACAGTGACAAATGTGAAAGTTCTTCAAAGATAACCATAGATCGACGTTTACTTTAACAGTATAGAGGAATACGCATTGCGATCAACATAGAAACTCCTTACACCTGTAGCTTTCTTTTCTGCAAGTATTCTTTATTGTATTGTGACACGTCATTGAAAGCGTCTCGTAGAGACGATTCCATTGATGAATTAGCTTACAATATTGCTTGTCTCAATACTTGAATATAAGGGAACGCTGTTTCGGTCTCACGCAAGTTCTTAGCATCAGATGTTAAGTAAAACGGTACCCTGGTGAATAATACACACCAGTTTTGCATTTGAAAGGCCCATGTGTTATTTGTAGTCATGTCTTAAAACTTTAACAACTACCTGTTATTACTGATAACGGCTTTGTTGCCAATAAAGAGAGAACGGCAGATATTTATAACCCTAATTACACAACAGTTGGTCGTGCGAGTATTTCCGCATCCTTAATTCATTTTAACGATAAAGACATGATTGAGAAAGAAGCCTACATTCTCGTCTAGGTTTCGTATTCCTTTTGTTTTCATCTTATTTGCTAAAATATAAACTGAATAATCGCTAAGTCATTCATTTACTTCTATATCTTCACAGTCGTCTAACTATGTCGTTTTGAGCCCCTAAGACAGGAAGGTTGATAGTTGTTCGTTATCTCTCAGCACTAGGTTATGTCAACACGCAAATAACAGTGTGTCTCTAGAATAAAGATCGATCTGTGACAATTACCAGAAAACTGTCTCCAAAAATAGGTATCTCAAGTCTCCCGAACCATTCATTAGAGAACATCGTTTGCTATAAATAAACCACTAGTTTAGTATGCAGGATTTTGTCACACACATTATCGTGCAAGAAGATAAAGAGAGAAAGAGAGTGAATGTGGACAAACAACCAGCAGAACATTGATAAATATAAATCACAAGCATTGTTGATATTGCGCCGAAAACAGAAGTGGAACGCGACCATTTCGCAGAAAATCTGCCCAAATATTTTTTGTAGTATAAACCTTTTTTTGATCAAATTATGTTGAAGTTAACAAATCAAATGCCAAAACAAAGCCTTCAATAGTTTTAAAGGCACATCAAAGGAGAGGAGTACAAATAAGTTACTGAAAAAATTATATGTAGGTCTTTTATTATGTTCATAAAAGTCATGAGAATTAGTTTAAGAATGCACTGAGACCCTATTTAATACACTCTTTTAAAATAAATTATTTTGTGCTTGAAATAAAGTTGTCTCCAATTCAATCATGTTTATCAACAACCTGTTTGTTTACATTTTCAAAATAACGAATTCTGATTGGCCGGTTCAAAAATGTGTGCATCAACTGTCAAGGTCAGAGGTGAAGTATCAGGAAATCTGAATTATAAAACTTGCTAATCTGGTTTATTTCTGGTTTACTTTCACATTTCAAATGTGCTGATGGTTTTTTCTGGTAATAATTATTTGAATCTGTCCAAAAGTTTACCAAATAATGTAGTTTGATATAGCATTAATCTCCTTTAATGGGCCTTTAAATATAATTTAAATCAGTTTTATGAGATAACTTATTTAACCCTTTGCAAAGCATTGAATTAACATGTCTAATGTATTTCAATCCAAAAATGCTACATCGCTTTTGAGATCTACCGCATACAAACTGTACATTTCATGTATGTAGACTGTATCACTTCAAAGCCCGAATGATCATACATAAGTTGTAGGTTAAATGAGACACTAGTATCGGATCAGCCGGTGCAATCTGTGAACAAGCACCGTTAATCTTTTAAAGCAATGGTTCCTTTGCAGTACTATACAGAATGTTTGTAGAATGTATCACTTCAAAGTCCGAAAGATCACAAATGGAGATGAGTTGAAGGTTAAGTGAGGTATCAGATCAGCCTGTGCAATCTTGCACAGGCTGATCTGATACTTCATTTAACGTATCATTTCGGAATGGACTGTTTTTTGACTGCCATGTCGGCGGCTCATGAACAGACACCTCTTGGGAAATCAAATCATGAGGCGCTTGTGCGCTCCCATTACGGTCTCTCAATGCATGTTTAGAGGGCTGGATGCACCGTTATTTTAATTTAGTCGGAAAACGCCGTAATTGGTGTCCCTGTGTGAAGCGCCAATTATCAAATATTTCCAATAAAAATGGTTATGAATCATGACAAGGGGGGTAGCTATGATGGATTGCTTTCAGACTTTAATCTTTTGTTTATTTTTGTCTTTTTTTTGTCATATCTCATAATCATCCCATGTTGCGTTAGTTGAAGATTGTGCATGTAAAGAATTAAAAACGAGACTGGAATATGAATCCTGCTAAATTACATCATTGGAACCACACATATTTGAACCATGCAGCTTTTAGCAATGATCCGCATGCACATAGCGTTCGTTTCTGTTGATATCTGGTGATCTGTCATCGGAATTAAGCTTATATAAATACGTGTTTGTCCTATCTTCTGTTGTCCGCCATAAGTATGTTCTGCTAAAGTGTCATATCTTCCTTTGCTACTCATTTGTTCACTCAACCCCTACCGGATACTGCAGATGCCGAATGACGTCATAAGTATGCCCCAGTGATGGCACTGTAACGTATTACTACGTATGTGTTTACAATGTGATGTCGGCCTACTAGTTATTAACATTGAATGGCTAAGTTAACCAATGACGTCATGAGTATGCCCCAGTGACGGCACTGTAACATATTACTACGTATGTGTTTACAATGTGATGTCGGCCTACTAGTTATTAACATTGAATGGCTAAGTGAACCCTTTGAATGCTTGGTACTTTTCTAAAACATATTTTGTGTCGTCTGCTTCCCAAAACCTTAAATATCTACTTTATTTTGTTGGGGAAAGTGACCCAGTGTAGCATAGAGTTGGTGACTGGTCTTAATCTAACCTTTTTGCATGAGCATGAAGTCGGTTCCAGCACTATAATGGTTGAACCCTTATCGTATTCTGACACGTATATATGCCATTTTATCTTTACGAATGCTTATCGAGGAGAACTGTATCGTTAATTAAACACGTATTTATCTGCAGTCTACTTGTTTGAATATCTCCATATTAAAGAGCAATATTTTGTGTAAGACCTAGTCAAACTTTTGTTCAGATCTGTTACAAAATCACTCATGGGGGAATGTATCAACGCTGACACAACAGACGTTTAAGCCAAGCGACAATCAAATCTGAGGGAATTCCGATCTTGCAGATATTTAATAACAAAAACTCGAGGACGCTTAGAAAGTTTAATTTAGAAAGCGCTTTCCGCGGGAAATCCGCCCGCCACCACCGAATGACAACTGACATGACCGAGTTATAAACAAGCGGGGATGTCTGAGGACTAATTGTGGAGAGTTCGAGGAATATCCAAGACAATGTCCCCACCCTGAAACGCAATTAGCCCATTGATCATTGGGAAATTCGGGGAAATATGCAGCAGTTACCAGCTCACATCTGACAGGAAAATTGGGGAAAATTGGGATAAGATAGCTCCGATTAAATGATTCGCGAAAATGTAAGAACTTGGAAATGTCAAAGTCTTCTATTGACGGGATTAATCTCAGTCGGAGGTTAGAGTTTTTTGTAACGGATTTATTTTCATTTGCTATAACGCTTTTCTATAAGGAAATAAAAGTACTTGAGGAATGAGTCATATATGAGAGCTTTTCATATTATTGTTTCATTTTACTAATTGAAAAGGAAGAAAAAGAATTTGACCTAAAGAGAGAAAATTTAAGATAAGTGTGCATGCTGACAAAAGTTGACATATTCTGCGGTCTACTTGATAAGCAATGGTAGATCCATGGACACAAAATGAATACTGTTCTCACACATTATTTGCGTTATCCTTTTTTTATAATATTAAACCAGTCGAAAAATCATGTAATAGACCATTCTGCCAATAAACTTTATCCTGAAGGAGTTTCTGGCTATATCAGATAGCGAACTGCAGAAGGAACGTGTTTTTCCTCCTTAATGTTCATTGAATTAAAAATGGACGCAAACACTTCATGAACAGACGCTTTACTTTGAAGCAGCCTGAGTCAGTTTCATTTTAAATAAAATGATTGATGACGTAAGTTAACTGTCTTCGACAAAGATATGTTTATATCAAAGATTTTGGTTTTTTTTTAAAAAAAGGACATATACATATCATCAAATCACTATTTTGCAATGTTTCGGCTCACGCTGTCATCAGGATAATGACTTATCATCGTTATTAAAGATACAGTGAACCCTCGTTTATCCGGACATCGATTATCCGGATGTCTCGCAATCCGAACAAAATTGTAAGGGAACGGAATTATTGGACCAGTTTATTGCAGACGATTTTTGAAAACATTGTGGGTAAAGGAGAAATTGCTCGTTACGAGCAATTTCTCCTTTTCCCACAATGTTTTCTGCCATATCAGAAGATTATCTTTGAAGTTCATCACGTTTTGATTTGTCTTCTGCAAACTCTTTCAATTTGGGACGGTCGACAATTTGGCGTTTGTTAAAGGGTTATAACTATACACCGCTCATACAGACCGTTTATGTCTTAATGTGAATAAGAACATGCTCTGTTTCATTAGTCCGGATTATTCGGTAAACCGGACATTTTGTTGGGAACGGACGTGTCCGGATAAACGAGGGTTCACTGTATAATATTTAACTTCCAAAGATAATTATAAAATCGCCAATGGATGTCGATATCCAAGTTTCCGTGTCTGATAAGACAAAGACCACAACAAAGTTCACCAACAGTTACTTTATATATTATACGAATTCCCCTGAAAACGTTGGCAGGCGAATGTTGACACGAAGTTCATAATGCATGATATATTATCACTGTCAAAGAGAATACCCGATACTACTCGACTTGTTGACTGAAACCTATTATTCATAATGGAAATACGGACACATGGCATTGGGAAACGGGACTTGCTTTGTATTAGTTTTCACAGATTCACTGGATCAGTCTGTTCTTGTTTCGAGAGTTTCTTATTATGTTCAAAAATATCATACACGATGGGATTTGATTAGCAGAGAAAATCTGTAATGGCACACTGCACAAATGTTGTATAACTAACTGAATATTTCCATTGATAACCTCTTGATATATAAAATCTAAATATAAAGTGAAAGTTCAAAGTCTTATATTGTGAGTACCAGTTGGAATCATATCGCCAAGACGCTGCTAACGTGTACCAACAATAATGGACTTAGAAAAAAAGATAGATAAAAAGAAGAAATTCGACATGGAAGTACACCTTTAATCTAAACTATGCACCATGCAAGCAAACATTGACGACCCATCTCAGCTCGTATATGCTTGTACATGTACATTCTACACTAGACCGTTACGCGGCCTTGCTGCATTTTCGCATGCTACAGGTCCTTTGGGAAAGACGCATATTGTGCAAATACAATTCAATTAGTCGGTAGAATCATATTTTCTCACTTCAGAGATGAACCGACCGGGTCATCTAGAACCGCCAGTTCTGAGATGCTATCTAGGTACCGTTAAACTGTTAGTGCTCAGACCAATGTTGACACCTTCACAACATCGCCCCTCTATCTTGGGAGATAAAATTGTAATATTCATGTATAGATGATTTTATCCATAAACGCACGGTTAAAAACTTTTTCAGCAACTTACGTTTCCACGCTGACAAAAAGAGATTTTTTATCACGAGCCATGTCTCTTCCTGTCATCATGTGTTTCGTAGTTTCCAAATTTACAAGGCAAATTATACTTTCATACTTTTCTTATTGTCGTTTGCCCTTACTTCCAAATTGAAACAGCCACACGAATCATGTTAAGGAATGGGTTATTGTTTTGAAGTTGAAACAGAAAATATCACGATCGACATTACACAAGAATATTATGACTGTGTAGGCACTACAAACTTTGATCTTGGGCGATACAATTGTCGTTATTTGATACCCGGGCTTTGTCAGTTATGGCGTAAATTAGAATGGGAGATTGGCTTTTACCGTATAATATCTAACATCTGTCAGAATCAGGATAGTTTTATTTGACTTATACAAAAACAGTACATCGCCATTTTAACTCTTTACCACCTGCAGATGACATTTATTAAATTGAAGCAGTCGACTTTAGAAAAGCTTTGTAAACATGTGATCTGCTGTTGTGATAAGTGAATAGATTGAAAAAGCAATTTCCCTTTTGCCACAATGCCTTTTGAAAGCCATACAAAAAATGTGACGCAAGGTGGTAATGTGTTAAACAATATATTTACGATACCCGTTTCGGAGAGTCTCGCGAGATTTGCGCCGACTTTGAGAGCCTACATAGACCAGAGACGTTAATGTTTAATAGCGTTTTAACTCAGTTATGGGTCATAGAATTATGCGCAGTGCACATAATAGTCGAAAATAACTTTACGTGTAGGTAATTTGATAAATGCGGAAGACACCAGACGGAGAATTACTTCATGACGATGGCCAATGATATACAACAACGGATCAACTACGATCTTCTATGGTTAATCCGGTGTAATACATTATTTTTAATTATCTTGTTCGTGAAGCTGTTTCTCGTTTCGTAATTGGCGATTATTACTTTGGTCAAGTTGTGCAAATAATACAGGTTAGGCCGTCGGTATTGTAAGTTCCGGATGGAAGTTTCCCTTTCAACAGTTATACAAAACTAAGCCTATGAGTATTGTCACAAATGATCATGTCTTCAATGAATAGAATTCCACTCGTTTTATAAGATTCTTTGTCGTAAGCAGTCGAGTCTTTGTGCGAAGATAATCTACTGCCCTGTACAGCTGATTATGTTTGAGTATGTAACTGTAATACATTTCTGGTTAATTTACAGAAGGTACCAATTGATACCTATGGAATAGACCAAAATGATGTTTAAAGAATTTCTTAATCTTCAGAGGCTTTGAGCAAGACTGACAAAAGAGAACTACATGTTTGTCATAATTAGTAGATGCTTTATTGGTCAGACCGATCTCGAATTTTATATGTGTCAAAACTAGCTGTAATTCGCACATGCCTTTTGTATTGATTGATACCTAATGAACGATGTATCCTGTTCGAAAGCAATAATGGCTAATTTCTATTCTGACCAATACACAAGATATTTAAGTCCCAAAGAGGAGACCCCTCGTAATGATTCATATCTGTGGGGCCGGGAACAATAGCTGTACATAATTTGATTGATTTGGGCGAGAGGGAACCATCTCCCACAGCTGATTCATGATTCCGGAAATGAAATGGTAAATCAACTTCCCGCCTAACTAGGTGTCAAGGAGTCATAGGGCATCATGGGATTGGGAAATCGACATGACATGCTAATAATAGAATGGTCATTTGAAAAAGGGAATTGTAGGTAGTTTCCTGTGGCTTTAGCGTTTTACAATAGCTTTTGACCAGACATAGCTACCAGTTTTTAATTAGATAAAATCAGAGGTTTACGTTTTCTTGAACAACGCGAAGCTTGTATACTTGTCATACCAATTAGCATACTTTTTATTCACTAGATCAAAGTTCAAATTAATGTAAATTACTATAGATATATTCATTCATAGAAATGGACATTTGATTCCACATCACAGTTATCTATCATACATTTCTGTTTTTTCTCTCAAAAGTTTTCTTTTTTCCTTCATTTTTGTCTTATTTTTTCATATTATTATAGAACATTTAAGAAATTTATAAAATAATACAGTGAAGCCTCGTTTATCCGGACCCCGATTATCCGAATGTCTCGCAATCCGAACGAAATTGTAAGGGAACGGAATTATTTAACCAGTTTTTTGCAGACAACTTTTGAAAACATTGTGGGAAAAGGAGAAATTGCTCGTGACGAGCAATTTCTCCTTTTCCCACAATGTTTTCTACCATATCAGAAGATTATTTTTCGGACGGTCAACAATTTGGCGTTTGCTAAAGTGTTATAAGTATACACGTGCATACAGACCGTTTATGTCTTAATGTGTATAAGAAAATGCGATAATTCATTAGTCCGGATGAATCGGTCATCCGGACATTTCGTTGGGAACGGACGTGTTCGGATTAACGAGACTTCACTGTATACATTTCTTGGTCTACCTGATAAAGATGAGTTGATCTTTATAAGCCTAGCTTTCGTTCGAATCCTTTTCATCTGATATAAAATAAAGGTTTATCTATGTGTTAACATATATTAATTAGTGAATGAAACAATTTTAAACTAAAACAAGGTAATGTAATCATAGATAGACTATCAACTGCCGTTTAACGAGCTAGATTCTAGACAGGCAAGAGTCGAAGCCATACTGTCTAAGTGCTCAAGGAAAGTAATATCATTCAAAGCATCTTTGAAATTGAAACCACACAATTGATAACTCTTAAAGGCTAAATGTGCATTGAAAAACGAGGTAAAGGTGTCTCTCGGTTAGAGAGATATTCGCCTCAGATCACACTGCATAACCATAAACATGTGGGAACTGTGGTCCGGTGGTAGGTTGTCGGCTACGGCATATGGGGGTCCCGGGTTCGGGATCATCGGAATTATCCTGAGCAGAAAATGTACCCAAAGTTGCTCCTCTCCACCCACGTGTATAATAAATACGTACCTGTTAGGGAATAATCCAATGTAACATAGCTGCATTTGCACCAAATTTAAACAGTCGGTTTATCACCCAACGATCAGGGAGGTAATTAAAAAAGTCTCTTGAATATGCCTAGCATAAATATAAGACTATTAACCCTACATTTACCTTTACTATTCATATAGTCTGATCTAAGGTGGTGCTCCTCTCTTGATTAATGAAGAAATGCCCGATGAGATACATCCCTACAAAGCCGTTTTAGCCGTTCATGATCAGCATATATTTAATGAACCTTCTCAACTCTAGCTGATACAACAACACTGGAAGCTTCAAAACCATCAGAGCAAGCTTTGTGCATAACACGGTAACTGCCGTCAATTCTAAAGTGGTTCTTAGATGTTTAAGATATTCCATTTTCGCACACTTAACTTGCTTTCTAACTATTCCCATACTTTCTTTATCTTTCACTCGAATTGTTATTCATTCCCTTGACGACTAGGTGTTCTTTAACAATTATCTATCACGCAAACCCTTGAAATGAATGCAGAATTTATCGCTAACAATTATAATTTGACATTGCCAAGTCTATTATCTCTTAACTGCGTTTTCTTCAGCATACATGATACAGATGCCGTTGAACTATTATGTCATTCATAAAATGAAAAGTTGTTCCATAAAAAAAAACTAGAAGGCAAGGTAAACGAATGTGAAATTATTTCGTCAAGAGATGTGCCAGTCTTAATTCAGGCCCATGTATAACACAAAACGTGTGTCCCAATTGTAGGAATTAAAGTTACCAGCATATCTGTCGGAAATGTCCCACGGGACACCAGAAGAATGCCTCATTGTTCCACATTCGCTTCAACCGATCATTCCACGATAATTCATTTTACAATAACATCTACAACAGGAAAATTAGAAGAGAAAACAAAGTGATAAAAGGATAAATTGCTCATAATGAGTAATTTATCCTTTAATCACAATGTTTTGTACCCTTCACCATAAATCCATTTTCTATGTTGCTTTCTTATTTCGTCGGATGTTGCTATTGAATTGGACCAACCACAAATTTCGATATGGGGAAGTAAGGATTAAAATTTCTCAACACAAAACGCACAACATCCCATCCCAGGGTAATACAGCCAGCCCCCGTATCATAACAGATGGCGTGTTACAAAACAAATCTGTCAAACTAAAATTTCAACCCCAATTCTGAACGACTTGTAATTTCTACATCCTCTATCATAGATGCAAGAGATAGAAGATCAAAACAATGGAGTATCTATCAAAAGGCTGTCACGTTTCGATTTAGAAGTATAACAATACTTTAATTACAATGGTCAATAGGCTTTCAAAATTCAAATTTTTGTAGCTATGCATGTAACCGTAAGTTATGGGTCATTAAATAACATCCAGGGTTCTTCCGCCACATTTCAGCTTTTAAAGTCTAAGACATCAAGTGCGAACGTACTGTAGGTCCAGTATATCATGACAGGGTTTCCGAGATAATGTACTAAATCGGTAAGCAAAATACCAAATTATTTCTTTGATGTGCGCGATTGTGTGCTTTCTCAAAGGCATTGTAGCGCTATACTACAACGTGCTGCACAAACGCAGAGGATGTATTTCAGTCCTGCATCGCACAAACATTATAAAGTACAACGATGATAATTGTAAATTACTGTAGAGCCAATCTATGTTACAACTTGTTATTATTACCTTTTATGTTATTTTGCCTTCTCACATTACTCTTTTATCTTTTAACCTTTTTGTTATAGTCCTACTTTCTATGTGCGCTAAAAGACCATGGGCCCGTTTTACTAAACAACTTACGGAAAATGTTTGCGTAAGTCATAATTGATTAACATGGATAATATCTTCAATGAAAGTACAATATTGCAATGTGGCACGTCATTGGAAGCGTCTCGGAGAGACGATTCCGATGATGTGTTACTTTGCAATATTGCTTTGCCAAATATTGAAATAAAAGGACTTGTTGTTTTAGACTTACGCAAATCTTAAGCGTAAACTGTTTAGTAAAATGGGCCCCGTTGCTGTCGATGCGCCTTGAGACACCACTTATTCATTCTTTCCAATGGTAACAGTTAATGGTTCTATTTGCTGTGTAGCGGTTCTGCGATACATATCCTATCGTTCACTCGCAGGCCGTCTTAAGGCAGTAGATGGGAGATTGATTGATAGTTTATGTCCAATAAAGACGGAGATCTCCAATTAAATCTGCTCCATGGGATCAGAGATATGTCTATCATTAGGCAAGGCTTTTTGACTGTAAGCATACTTGAAAATCGCGATATTTCCACTTTCTCGACAAAGAATTAATGATGCCTTGGCACCAGGCGATGTCGAAAAAGATTTCTGCAATCTGTTAACCCTTTAAAACAATGAACATATATGTATTAAAGGCACATAAAAGAAGATTAATGCTATATCAAACTATTTTATTAGGTAAACTTTTGATCAGACTAAGTTAGTTATCACAAAAAAAAGAACATCAGCAAAACTTGAACGTGAAAGCCTACCAGAAATAACCTAGATTAGCAAGTTTAATAATTCAGATTGCCTCATTTTTCACCTCTGACCTTTACAGTTGATACACATTTATTTGAACCGACCGATCAGATTTATCTCTTTTGAATATTTAAACAAACAGGTTGTTGATAAACATGATTGAAATGGAGACAACTATATTTCAAGCACAAAATAATGTGAAAGGAATCTTTTTTAAATGATCTAAATGCATTTGTTAATTAATTCTCATGACTTTTATGAACATAATAAAAGAACTCCATATATCTTTTCATTAATTTATTTGTACTTATCTCCTTTAATGTGCCTTTAAGTGAGAGAGATTCGGAATCACATAAGTTAATTCTGTATGTAAATACTACATTACAAATTCAATAATATGGAACATATTCGTATAAACCTTTACATTCTTACAACTTAATCCTTCTCGATTCTACTTACTGGCACTTGCGACGAATATGGAGTCTTGGAATTGCGTACCAGTAACATAAATGACAATCATGGTACAATATATACGAAAGACAAATTCTGTCTGTACGCACCCTTTAATGTCAATATTTCAATCTATTCTGCACAATGCCAATCGTTTCATAGTCCAAAGTTTAGATTGAGCGAAATAATTAGGTATGCACGTATGTTTGTAACAATACTTCGGGATTGCAAAAATTCAATTGTATGTATTGCCCAGCTTGTCCAAATGCCTTAATGGACAAGTGATTTTTTACTGAATTTTACTTTATAACCATTGTACGGACAAGTGCCGAAAAGATAAAGCATTCAGCACTAGTGAGTAAGAACTAGATCTCACCACCACTTTGCTGTGAGAGAAAAACAGACATAATCGTATTTTCGAAACGATTTCTAAGACGCTGAATGCATTCTTGATTATCTGTCAAGGAAAACACAAATTAAGCGGCACGCATTCAAGCAAAATACATCATTTATACTGCCTCCCAAGAAAATTAGTTGCCCTAAAATATTGAGGTCCTATCCATTTTGTGTATGCCAGGTTTAAGAAGATCATAGACATCGTTTGGTAAACACAAATGCTTGCAAAAGCATTGGCTTTGGAATGATTGTACAAGTAAAGAACATATATGATAGAATAAATTTAAGACGTTACCGCTCGACACGAAACATCGTCATACGTATTCTTAAAGAGTAGAATAATTCTCAAATGTTTTCCGTTCGTTGCTCCAAGATTAACTTATCTAGCGTGTTTTCTTGTCTGGCTACTTCATTCAGTATGTTTGTTCTTAAGAACCATACACGGTTCTTTCTTTCAAGGTAACTACTGCTTTATTTAGCAGGACGTATTGGGATGCTGTGCTTATATGAACGATAATTTAATTAGCGATGTTCTGTATGTATGGTATTAGGAAGTTTATATGCTGTCTAACACTATGTTGTATTTTTTGCTATAAAATATGATTTAACTTAAGTTATATTTACGCGCTAAAAAACGGAATTCTAAAACAACAAGTATTGGAATAAGAATGCAAATCTGGTGTTTCTTACAATTTCGGTTTTTACACTTCTTCTAGGCTTTCAAACCTACAAGAAAGTTTGATATTAATGACAGATTGGATTCGCATAGCAATAGGAAATATGACAGCGGAACTAATAGTGAACGTGTTGTTTGATTGAAAGGTCTGCATGCCAAAGGAGTCAGACAGTCATTTCAACCCTTCACCGAAAATATTGTGAGTTTGTACGCCTGCTGTTGGCGTATTTTGAAATTAACAATTGGAAATGGAGAAGGTAATCTTAAGAGCAGTATCTCTTTTTTTCTACAATGGATGTTATTCTTCTAGAAGGTAAGGTTTCTTCAATTTCTATTCTGATGGCCGTGTGCAAACCTTTGGTGCTTTGGGCAAGTTGCTGTGCCTGTCTATGATTAATACCCTTCTTAGATTTATATATGACTATGTCAAAAGCATGTACAAAATATTGCTTTTTTATACATCAACTTGTCCGACATCCAACAAAAACGGACTGAATTCCCTTTCCATGAGGCACAAGATGGTTTCAAGCAGTAAATCCAAATGCCTCATGGAACCGATGTTGCATTTGGCGAGCTATGTAAATAAAAATATCACAATCTTCAAGAGATCGCATTTTCTCAGGAGTCGGTCTGCCCAATCTATCCATATTAACCAATTCATTTCCAACCACATACAATTATTGAAATTGATAAATACATGATGGCATGTATACACGGTACCCGATAAAGAAAAATGACCGCCGTAATTCAGTCTATTGTTATAAATGCTCCTGAGGAATCCCTCAAATTGAATAAAACCGTCGCGTCACGTGACAACACATCCCAACAGTCTTTAAAGGTAGAAACCCGAAATTCGCCATTTTGAAACTCATTTTGTCGTTGGTGTACTTAGATCATTCTCGGTATACATCGGTCTGGGACGAGCTGTTCGCTTTAATACGAATGGTTCCGGTCCAGACCGATGTATACTGAGAAAGGCCGAAGAAATATTACGAAAGAATAATTTTCAAATGGTTGATTATTGTTATTCTACGTTAAGATAACAATGGAATTATTTGTCAGATCTAGATCATTCACACTTGATGTAATTAGTGTTGTATGTATTCACTCTATAACACGTTATTATTTCTTCCCTTGGCATTTATTTGTATGGAATTGAACGCTTAGTCAACAATGTTGTATTTATATTGCGGCTTTCCTTAACTAGTTCAATGCTCAATCGTATCTACTCGGCAATCCCCGTAACAAGTCGGTAGATATACCTCGTAGGCAGTACATGAATACACCAGAAATCCAGGGGTAATTCGCCTTATTTCCGGCGGCTAACGCAAAATGCACACAGGCACTAAATATGAATAAAAATACACACAAATTGGTTATATATCACAATTGAATGTTTGTTTTTACCCTTTTCATTAAAGATGACCATATCAACACATCTTTGATTCATATTTGGTCAATCGTATCTACTCGGCAATCCCCGGCTTGTGCTGGGGATTTCCGAGTAGATACGATTGCAAACGGACATGCCCTTCGTTGCTGACCTAATTTCAAAAATGGCTCCCCATTGCCTCCGAGGTTATTTTAAGAAATGGCCGAGGTGTTCCGAATGGTTCAATGCTATGACTCTTATAAACTTCACCTAAGGACACTTCAAAGATACCAGCGGTACCGGATGGATTGCACCCTGGACTCCTTGATGATAAATCCGCCACCTAACCCCTAGAACAGTCATGCCCCCTCCCCCGTCTCAAACGAATGAGTCACACGTTATCTTAAAGTGTATTGCCGGATCAGCATGCGCTAATCACTCAAGCGATTCGGACCGACATTTTACGCAGAGCGTGCAGCTCGTTTTGTCCGAGAGAGGGTTCCTCGTGTATAGTTTCCCCATTGGTGATTGATATGGACTTCACGTAATAAAATCACAGCAGTTTTATGTCCCCAATGATAGATCAGCTACAATTGGAAGAACCTTTCTAACTTGATTGGTCTTTTTGGGTTAATGTAGATTGCATTTTGACATTTGGGTATATTCCAGTGAGGAAGAAAGGAAAATGTCAAAAACAAAATACCAGATGTGTAGGTAAGGTCTCATCACGAAATAGTTGTTTGGTTCGGGTTTTGCAAGATTGTGATTCAACATTTCGGCGGTAAGATAGTGTATTTGCAAAATATTTTATGTCACGTATATTCTGCGTAATAATGTTTATAAGGATTTTGTTTGATAACACACTACAAATATTTACAACTATCTAAGAGTTGTTGTTATTTTCTCTTTGAACGCATCCCATTCTTCAATATGCACCTACCAAAGGTTTAACACCATAAAACATACAATAAATTGTGTAGAATTGACAAAACAATTTGTCTTTTCCTATTTCTCGGATTGTTTACCTGTCGGTATTCCCCCCTCCCCCCTCCCATTTATCTTCGAACAAATAACAAAAATCAATATGTTATGACCAGGAACAAAAGTTAAAAACATCAAATCTGTTCATAAGATTCTACAAAATGAATTGAAATTCAAGCTCTAAACTCGTCAGGACAGCCTAATGTCCACCCAATAATAGTCCTCTCCCAGCGTCCATTTCATAATGAACAATTCGTGGAAATGGCGGTTTTATGATTGCCCCAGGGACCCATTCCCTGTCCGGTCAGGCTGGGGTTCTAGTCTATATTCATTTATCTGGAATGTGTCATCGATGGATACTGGCGATGGCACTGGACATTGAACGTCATAAATAACTGTAGTGGTGATCATTGGTGACATTGGTAACCCCTAACTTCATAAATAACACTTCCGGAATGGTTCCAGTGATGTCTCAAAATAATCACACCAAGTGCAAGTAATGGATATTTTTTAAATCCCTTTTAATTGTACAGTCATATTTCTTTCTAATTTTCCTTGAAAAGAAAAACAGATAAACATGCAAACACCACCCATACATATCAATGAAAAATAAAAATGATCATCATTTTTATATCAGTTCCGTTGATATGTATTGTAAGGTTTTTATGTTTTTCAGGAAAAATTGGAAGAGAACAGATTTAAAGGGTTGATGGTCCAGATAGGTAATGTCACGCCTTTACCCGTGGGTATAAATTATATCTTCTTGTTCACCGATGTTTAATTATGTATTTAGATTCAATTATTGCAACGCATTTCGCTTTTACATTAATAGATATTTCGCCGCATTCTGAATGGATTCTCCGTTCAGTTGCTTTTTTCCATCAAATGCTATATGAAAATACAACTGTACTCTTTTGCTGCAACATTTTATTTTGACTTGCGAATTGCATTTGTAAGTACCACGTCTAATTTTCTCTTTAACTTTACTCTGTTTTCTTACAATTTATATATGTACATTACTTTAGTTTGTGTGAAAGAAAAAGATATTATTGTATAACTAAACTCCCATGTCTGACAAATTTAGACGTTAGCGAATAGAATATATTTGAATTGAATTAAATTTTAAGCACCTCTTGTGTACGACGTTGAATCACAGAATATCCACTTGGCCGTTAGAGTACAAGGCAATTACAGCTGCAAGTGGCGCCAGTTACGTCGGATTAACGGTTTGTATTGCACTCCAAATATCGGCTTGATTTGAACACTGTGATGGGAAAAACTTGTTGTTGAACGGATTGCGGGACTTGAATTGGACCGTAAATTGACATTTCATTAAATTGGAAGTGCTATTATTCGCCTTAGCGTTAATTCCCTCCTCAATCAGAACCCGGCGTTGGCAGTTTCATTTAAGGCGTTAAGAAAATACACGTAGTAAATAAGTTAAAACTATTTTATATTTTCCTCGAGGACTTGCACCGACATTAAAGGATTTCCATGCGTAAACTTGTTGTATTCGTTTAATGAGTATATTTGCGTATACAATTCTTTTTAAACTATAAGTCAGAATTAGTGAAAAGCAACTTTGTCGTCTGATCTCAAACCAATATCGCCCACCAGATAACTAAAGCGCACTTGCATGTCTACCCAAATCCTGAAGCATGCCTGGTATTTACGATTATGTTCGTTTTGCTTTCCGATGCAAAAATGACGGACCGATTTTGATAAAAGTCGACAGTATGTACAGGCTAATTGATGAATTATGTCGGTATTTCATTCTTTCGTCGCTGTGTGTGATATCAAGTTATTTCGGACAGATTACTTCCTTTGGTAACACAGTTTTCTTACCGGTGCCCACTTTTTTAGATTTGCTTCGATTTAAGTATCAAAACTAGTAAAAGACGCAATGTAGAGTTGTTTCTGCAAAACGAAAAGTCGGTTTTTCATTGAACCAAAATCAAGTATAAACCGATTACCAAACAATAACGACATTTGACCAGTTTCTTGCAGATGACTTTGAAATACATTGTGGGAAAAGGAAAGTTTGCTTTTATCTAGCAATTCCTCCTTTACCCACAATCTTTTCTGCCCTATCAGAAGATTATCTTTCAATTACATTACATTTTGAAATGTCGCCTACAAACTCTTTCAATTTGAGACAATAAAAAATTTGGCGTTTGGTTAAGGGTTAAGGACCGTTCTTTTTTATGGAAGTGGTATTCTATTAGGCTTTAGAAATAACCACTCAAGCGTTAAACGAATTGAAAACACATTGATCTTTGTCACCCAAGTTTTCATGCTGGGTTAGTGATTACAGAATTCATCGTGAACGTTTATTCAAGTCCACTCAGCAATTTCTTCAAGCACTTATCCTGATGAATCCAGCTTTTCGTGTAAATTTAAGCAAGTTTGAAAACGTTGTGACGAACTGCGTTTATGTGTTTATATATCTTGCCATATCAAGATGCTTTTTTCTGCAGATTTTTTTATTAAAAACAACTTGCATGGTTAATTTCCTTTGGTTTGATACTATTTATTCTGAATATCATATTGCAATAGAGAAAAGAAAGAAAACTCACTGCAAAACAGGTGCATTGAAAAGCAGGTCTTAATGAATCTTTGGTAAGAATTAAAAAGGATAAGAATTGGAAGGCATGTCAAGCTTCTTTAAATTTCGTGAATACTTATTTAATCAGATACATGTTGAGGGTCAATCTGTTTGACAAGAGAAATAAAAGATAAATATAATATCATTAATACTCGATGGAACAAACTCGAATGTGACAATCTTTGTGATAAAATATTCTAAATGTGCATGATTTCTTGAGTGCATGTCATAATTGACACAATGATAGTATTCTTAAAAGATTATCTTCAATAGACCTTTCACATAGAATGTTTCCAACAGTTCTAACCACCTTATTCTTTCAAAGACAGGAACAGCCTTTCATTATGAACACAAATATTTACTGGTTAAGAAATGTCCCTATATGCGAATCATTGATTCGCCCATCTTGAAACCAATTGAGATAACAGTTTCTATCTGCAAAAAGACAGAATCTGTTGTGGCAAAAGGTCCAATTGCTCATGAGATGTGTATAAACGCTTTGTAAAAATAATTATGAAGTAGACGCTAACAAGTAAGGTTTTACAAACTGAGTATTTAATATAACGTGAAATATTATCAGGACCCACAGCTCATCTGTCTATAATCCATTGGAATGAAAGAGTCAAAATAGGATAATAAGTTTTAGGAAGTTCATTGTATCAATAACGTAAGCAGAAATCCATCACTTAAATGCGTTCAATTCAAATATATATATATATATACAATGTAAATAGTACCACGGTAGATTGCATAACAATTCGTATTCACTATTGTAAAGTGTGTTTATAGAAAATGAGATTGCAGTTCAGTTCAGTTCATTGTTTATTAAAGTCTAATAATATTTACATTGCATGAAATTGAGACCTTTTTTAAAAGGCAGTCAACCAATGAATATTTCTCATTGATTAAACATATTGTCTAGATGCCAAAACGCATACACAAAAAGGATAAATCAACTTTCAATTTACATGACTGCTTTCGCAAAATGGGAATCGAAATAGATTGTACTATCTATTGCCCATGAATAGTATCTACATTATCAATTTACAGCTGTTTGAATTGTGATTAATGAGAAATTATTCAATGTGAGTATAATGTTATTTTAAGTCAGCATCTTTAATACCATCTTCTTTAAAGATATTCTATAATTCAGGGTTTTAAGCAATAGATATGTTACGTGATGAATTGTCTGAGCCGAGACTGTGTATTCCTTTTGCCTTATTTCCTTATATCGGAAGAGTTGGCTGATCCAAATTCAAAACAATATCACCTGACATGTATTGACATAAAACACAAATTTCTACTTTATGGTATTAGGTAGAAACGATTCTAACGAAATGATCAATTGCTCTTTAGGAGCAAATTATTACTTCCTTACACCATTTTTTTTTTAAATTTTTCAATTACAGACGTAGCATAGTAAAGTATCACTTATCCTACTTGGTCCAGTGGTTAAGGGACCGGTCTTAGAAGTCAGAGTCAAGGGTTCGAGCCCCACTTGCGCCTCTGTTTTCGTAGGGTGTCCTTTCGAAGGACACGTGTGCGCCAAGATAGTACTGATAAAGATCCAGAGGGCTGTCGGATGACTGAAATTCATTTGACATGTCGTTCAACCCATTTATAAACTAACAAATATCAGGTATTATTAAATAATTACATAAGATAACGCACATTCTTGATAAATATGATCTCTGCAACTTAAACAAAAAATACCGATGCAGATCAACCGCTTTGAAGATCAGTTACCGATCAGGAACAAACAACATTTTACGGAACTCTCCCAGGGTAAAGGGTCGCCCATGATTTGTCGTTTATCCGTCGATTTAAAACGGTGTCCTAGCAATCATCCGACACAATTTTAGAGGCATTAGACTTTATTCCCCGTTCACTCTAGGGAATTGCATAGACGGTCCCCAATTTTGTCGGAGTTTTCTTTTCGGAAAATCGGTGATTTAGTTTGTTTGCCGTTTTGTTTAGCTAGCACTGCAGTGTGTAAGTTGGGAAACTTATTGGAGTCAGCGAAGCTGAATTGGTGGTTGGTTCATTTTCTAGATGGTGTAGGATTCGAGTTTATTCGAGAAGTTATTTCTGCACCGTTTTGAATATTAACCACTTTTTCGGTTACGGTTGTCTGTGTGCTTATTCTTGCATCTTAGTATCTTCTCACAAACATTTATTTCTCAATCTACACATATAGTGTTCATGGAAATCCTTTGAACAGGATTCCCCTCGTGCCATGTTTCAAATGACGTGATAAATGCTTAAGAAGCGACGTCAAGAACACGGCTTATATGTCCCACTCGGCTGAATACGATGACTGTGTTTAAGTATAATTAAGAGTTTAAGTTTAAGAACAAAATCGTTATTTTTGATAATACGGGCGCTGGATTGCAAATCTGCAACACACTTGACTTAATCCTCGCGGCTCGGTACACACACGACAAATGATTACACACCTTTCGAGTTAGAATATGTTCTTATTAGACAAACGAAAAAACCATCGCAAAGTTTTCCAGCGATATAGTCTTGTCCGGTTGAGCTGTTCGCATCGTATGTTAAGGTAGGCAAAGGTTTGATAGAAAACCCAGAGATAAAAAAGAAAATGATAAGAACATATAAAACAGATAACAGAAGGCGCCAAAATGCCATTCCGTTATCATCCAAGACAATACGGGAGTATATACAGTGGACAAATGCACCTATTAAGATAGCTGGAAACACTTACTAGATTTTACTTATAAGCTTTTGAGTATTCACTCAGAACATTTGGATCAGCAATTGGTTTCAAGGTCTTGAAAAATCGAAGGTGTTAAGATATACTCGTATATTTAGTTCTACAACCTTAAAACAAACAACAACAACAACAACAACAAAAATAAATTAAAAAAAATCAAGAAATCATTGTGGCAAAAGACAAAAGGAAAAATTCACTAAATCGTGATTTTTGAGATAATAACTTCTTTATAACAAAACCCCGATTTAATGCCAATAAAGCGATTAGGTTGTGACATGCCTGCTTCCGTTATAGTTTCTTTAACCCATTACCAAACAATAACGACATTTATCCGCTTTGATTCAGACGACTCCGGAAATTATTGTTGGAAAAGAAGAAATTGCTCGTAATGAGCAATTTTTCCTTTTCCCACAATGATTTCTGGTCTATCTAACATTATATTTCAATTTCATCACATTTTGAAATGTCGTCTGCAAACTCTTTCAATTTGGGACTATCGAAAATTTGTTGTTTGGTAAAGGATTAAGGAAACCATCGTTATATGATTCCATTGTGCACTAACCAACAGTTACATTTAACCCTTATAGTGCTGGAACCGACTTCATGCTTATGCAAACAGGTCAGATCAGAGTAAATTGGCGACTGGCCTGTGATCTGACATGTTTGCTACTCTGAGTATCTGTTCTCATCAAGACTTATCTGACATTAAGGTTTTCGAAAGCAGTCGACACAAAATTATATTTTTAGAAAATTATCCAGCATTCTTTGGGTTAATCATACCAGAGTCGAACCGATGTTAGAGTATCAAAACAAAGGGGGCTTTTATAGCTCATGTCCTACGGGAGTATAATGGAACCGTTACACAGTAAACACCCATCAAACAACTGTGAGAGTTTCGGATATCTATATCACATCGTCAAATTTAATTATAAGGGGATACATTACGTGAATCATGTCAACACAAGAGGCACTGAAAAATTCTCTGCTATTACAAAGATCCTGGAAAGAGCATGTATAAGTACAGTTTAGACGCATATTTTCTTGGAATTGGAACTGTTTAAGTATATCATTTATTGTGTTGATCAGTAGCTACCAAACGAAGCCAGGAAGTACCCACAAAACTGAGTTCAAACGATTTGTTTCCTTTCACAAAAAGACAGAAATAAAAAAGCTTGTTTTGTCTGACTTCATAAATGACCATAACAATCGGACCATATGTTGACCAATTACAGGGAAGAATCCTTCATTGTGTCCAATAGTGACCAAACCATATCTTGACCGATTAAAACGAGAATTTTCGATTTTGTATATAGGTTAGAATTGATAAACATACAATCACAGTATATCATCTTTAAAGCGATCACTCTTGAATAGCTTATGGAAATTATTAGTTCTAAGGCTGTCTTGGTACACTTACTGTGGTTGATTGAATCAAGATTGACTGTAAACCATCTTTTTCCTGACACAACTTAACCCATTACCAAACAATAAAGACATTTGACCAGTTTGTTGCAGACGACTCTGGAAAACATTGTGGGAAAAGGAGTAATTGCTCTTAACTAACAATTTCTCATTTTCCCAAAATAGTTTCTACCCTATCAGTTTTTCAATTTCATCACCTGTTGAAATATCGTCAGCAAACTCTTTCAATTTGGGACAGTCGAAAATTTGGTGTTTGGTAAAGGGTTGAATGACACGCCACAATGTACTCGTACGGGCTTGATGAAACCTAATGATCATGGCGTACAAACTACTCTTAATTTCGATATTTATTAATCCCACGAGAGAGCGTCTAACTTTCTAATTGTGGAGAGTGGAGGAAAAAAGTGTTTAAAAATAGATGAAGCAATCCCTTTTCGCGAATGAATATGATACCCCCATGGGACCGATGATTCGATAAACTACAAAACAGTTGTCTTTGAAACATGCTCCCTACGGAACTACGGTTGATTTGATTTTAATCCGTGGACAAAGTCGACATTTGACTCAGTTCCATTGGAACACTGGTTGATTCGCTTTCCCATTAATCAGCCAGTATTTCTTTATAAGGTTTAACAAATGGTTAATCAAAAAGTACCGCCGGGTAAGTCACTTCAAGTCTTTTAGGATGAATAACTATATTGTGTATAAACTTGGAATCATTCGCTCAATAAGAAGAAAAATTGACGTATTTTTAATTATGTTGTTCATTTTTGAAATCAAATTGTGCTTAACTTAAAAGCCCTACTGAACTGATGAATCAAAGTATACAAGTTAAGCACATGTTCTAAATTTCAAGCTCAATATCAATATGTCAGAAAAGATACCATTCAACGATGATGCTAAATAATCTGGTCATGCGTAGTCGAACAATGCATTAAAAGATGACAACCAAATGCATTTTCGTACGAAACAAAATGCTGAAATGACATTTCTTTGTATTACGTGAATGTATTTGATAGACGAACACTTGAAGAAGTTGCGCAGTCAAATTCGAATTTATCCATTTTGACGAACCTCAACAGTTGATAAAGGAGATGTATGAGCCTTCGTAAGCTCGATTTCGAAAATTTAGTAAGAAACGTAAAAAAAAGAGCTATGAACAATACATGATCGGTACGTTGGTTACATCTACCATAAAGCATTTCGAAGGTTTACAAAAAGGTGTTCCGATCTATTTTCATAAAATGTATAAATATCAATATAAGATTCATTCTAATCTGACATTGATAAAATACCTCTTAATTAAAGTGTGTGCTCATTGTGCTTTCAATACAAGCCCTACAAACTAAATTCAGTCTCGGTTGGAGCCGCCAAAGTCGACAGAAACGTGGTGTATTATATAAGAAATGCATTAATACTGACGCCAGTCATTCACAAAGCTCCAGTAGGAGCATGCCGAATGTCTTGCGTCCTGTATTGAGGCCGCCTCAGCATAAATGGATGTTCAAGTAATGTTTACGAATGGTCGCTTTCAACAAGATCGACTGTACTGAACTCAAACGCCTCACAGTGATCTCCCCTTGCTACGCTGCATCGACCACTGCCACCACAAGATTTTTCATCCAGATTTGGATGAAATTCAAATGATGCTGTTTGTGTTAAGAGATTACCGGATAGCTTAGTTAATTTAGTAACAGTACCTTGTTGTATTGATTTCTGACCAATTAAGTTGAAAAAAAAAAAGTTTTTGTTTATAAATAAAGCACTAATGGATTACAATTTTTTAGTTTTGCCACCATCTTGTTAAGCCATTTTCGTTTCTAAGTATGTGGTCACGTGACATTTGTGATGGCAGTGATCATCCCCATACAGGGAGATCACCGTGAGGAGTTTGTACTGAATTCCGTGTTATTCTTCAATAGGTCGCGGTTTCCACCTTGTCACCGTTGTAATAAACGAGACCTTTGATCGACACACGCTGACATCCACAAGTGTGACTCACGACTCATATCCCGAAATGAAACAAATGGAACCACTGTCCGCTCGGACAGTGACAAACAAGCGAGCAAACAGGCACACGACACTTGATTCACCCTTTTTCTAATAAAACCAAACCGAACAAAATCAAATATATTCAAAGTACCAGCTCGATTCGTTATGTCAACTGAAAACGTTGCTGTCCATGAGTAAAACCTAATTTTGATACAGTGAAGTCACAGTGTTAATAATCTGTCATTATCAACCACGTAAACTATGTATAATTATGATTTCTAAATTGTCCTAATTGCTCGTCCAATGCAAGTGACTAGAAGCAGATAAAGTTCGTAATTTCGACCTGAGTCGGAAATGACCTCAGAGGCACCCTGCGTTGGTCGAATGTGTTAATAATTTCCGGCCACGGACAATAGCAAACAAATGCACTGACAGGTCATATGTCTCTGCAGCTGAGACCGGCGCCTGCTGCCCACTGCCTTATTCATTATTGCAATATCGAATTACTTTTCATCGTGCGCCCGCTTTGAAGAAGCAATTTGATACTGTTTGTACCGGAAGGAACTGAAGAACAATTGCTAAATAAGATCAGGAGAAGAAAAGGAGAATTCCATTTCCCGATGAGAATTTCAGTTTTGATAGTGTAAAAAAATCAAATCGTCAAAACGTAACAAGATTGACGTGTCGACTACTTTGATGGTTTTGAGGCGAGATGCCCTTGAAACTTTGTCGTCTGTAGGGATTACTTGTCATTGTATGTGTCAATTGTGCGTCGGCTGGGATAAATTTCTGGTGACAACAAAGCTATTCTCTCAGTGTTTCTGCATCATTCCTATCCGTTCTCTCAAGAGAGTCAAGCGATGGTATAATTCGACACTTAAGGAGTTATGTTTGACATTTTTAAGGAAAAATAATTCTTAGGACTATTATGGTCTATTATAAACAATGATATATCTAGTGAACTATCTTGTAAATAGGTTGCAAAGGTTCCACAGAAGTAAATGTGTTTTGCGCCAATCTTTTCCACACAATTGAGTTTTCTTAGGTATCTATATTTCAAGTGGTGTCCGAAAGATTCGACGGACAATTTACCAAAAAAAAAAAAAAACGGTCAGAATGCATTGCTTCGTGAAATAGTTCTTAACTACAGAAAATTAGATGACAGGTTGCCAACAAAACTCCTTATTAGATAACTAATCTAAAAGTTTCAACCAATAATCAAGGCCAGAAGAAATCAGCATGATTAACGCTATAATCGATAATGCCAATACGACCAAAATAGCATAACTCGGATCATCCAAGCTCTTATTGCAGAACATAATGCTTCACGTTATTCTATCCTAATGCTTTCTGTAAAAGAAAATGAGTTAAATAAAGACATTTTTAATAAAGATTTGTTATCGTATTGTATAGTAGAACGGAATATCGATGACCAGATCAATCGGACTAACCAAAACTCTTCTTCGTTTAAGCACTTGGAAAGCTCACTCCTCTGTGTGGTCAGTTCGAGCTACATCACATGGTGACGACAATGGACGACACAGAGCGGTTAGTCTGACCGGTCAACCGCAAACAGTGCCCTCCTGAAATAACACCGAGGGGCTGCGCGTGTGAGAACAGTCACGTGTTAGTGGCTAATTTACATGTTTAATGAAGATACGGATCCCGTGTTGGTGAAGCATTAGCCGACAAACCGGATCGTTAACTCAACATTTTAATGAAATAGGGAAATTATTTCATGTTTAAGTTATTGTTTCAATTTTCAGGGCAGTGTTTTCGAACACAGATGTATTTCTTTAAAAGTATTCGGTTGAAATCTTGTTCTGTTGTTACATATATCTTGAACTCTTCAATCTCCCAAATTCAAATAAAATGTAGGCAGCAATACACGGTGTCGTGAAGGTGGTCAAGGTAACACACTATCATGAGAAAAACCGAAATCGTTAATTCAATTAGCTCTTTTCTTTACTGTCTTACAACAAACTTTTCCCGAATGTACATTTCAGTACACGATATCAGGTCTTTTAGATATCGGGATATTGCTTTTGCTAATGAATCGGTTACAGTAATCATAACTCTATTTGTAACTTGTATTTTGTTGTCTAAACACCAAAAACTGGTACAGATTGCGGCTTAACAAACATTGCATTCACATACATAACACTAACTATTAAAAAAGACTATGCCAGTGCAAAAATCATTTCATGATAATACATTTTCTTTTCATTGTTTTTCTTTCCTCAAGACTGTCGTTTTCGCGCAAGCGTAAGCATTTAACCCATTAACAGTCGACGCTATAACGATCGTTTTTACGACACCGAAAGCCGCATGGTGACACATGGCGATATAAAGAGGTATTTGTGTGAGGTATTCACGAGATCTGTCGAAATCAATTGTGTCCTTAAAATCCGGATATCTTACAGGGGAGATCCCAACGGTATACAGTAACTGGTTTCAGCGACAGTCTAAAATGGATTGGATAGCTTCAAGCCTATTGCGAACGATATATGAGAAATTATTTCTTTTTGTTTTAAGGATAACACTATGTAAAAACAATGCATTCTGTTCTGCGGTAGTGGCTGTTTATTGTTTCATCAATGTGAAGCCAAGCGTTGATGTCCCAAGCTTAAGAGGTATGCATATACTGAAAGCAGCTTTGTTAAGCACTGGAAGGATGTTGTATATGTCAAACTAAAATACCATTTCTCGTCTATAAATCTACAAGTCCTTCATTCCTTATGAAAGTCTTAGGCCACTACAAAAAGTAGACCCCGATCCATCAAAAAGAAACAAAACAAAATAAAACAAACAAACAAAAACAACAATAACAACAACACAATTTATCAATTTTGTCAATTTATTCGGATTTTGTCTTATGATGACGCTACTTATTTAGCGATTAAGATAAAATAAATTTTGATACGAAAAATCCGCTAACAATGAAGTCCAAACCAAATTCCATTTCACCAGAGACTTGATTGTTTAAAATTGATTTCTCGCTTGACGGGCGAACACTCTTAATTCCCTAAGTGGTCCTTGTCTGTCCTTATTTGTGACAGAGCCACTACGAAAAACGGGTTATTGTTTGAAGGTTCTTTTTATATTTGTATAGAAGCGACCAACCTAAACGGAACATATTTTCCGCGGCTGTACTGACAGCATTGTAACTAAGTCAATTCTTTTGTTATACAGTATGAACACTGCTTTTGTAAATCACGACTTTCTTGAGGTTTAAGAGAAGAGACAGAACTGTGTGAAAAAAGTCATTTCACTTAAGAGCAATAACTTCTTTTTCACACTGTTCTCCACATATGTAACTTAAACATATTTTGTTTTATTTCAGGCTCGTTTGAAATATACTTCACATTCGTCCTGATTCTTGGACTCGGACAGTTTCGTTTAAAGAGGGGGCTTTCCTGAGAATCTCTGACAATTGCAATCATACCAGGAAACATGACCAGAAAATGTGACTAGAATCGTTAAGAAGGCGCCCAAGGCTCTAAATGTCACTTATCCTCGTACATTTTTTATTTGAGTAGAGTATCTTTGAACACTGTTTATTATTCCTGAGCGGGACATTTCTTGTATATGAATGTGTAATGGTGTGATTGGATTTGAAAAGAAAAATGTATAAAGAAAAACAAGTTATTTTACCAGCAGTTACTTTTAATCAAATCGCATTTGATACGATAGTATGCCATGTATATTTTATCCTTTTCAATCATTTTTTTTTATCTAATTCTGTTCGCCTGTTTATATGTTGTTTGTTTCCATTGTTTACCTGTTGTAAACTTGTTATTCTGGGAGAGAAATAAAACCAAACAAACAAAATCGTTTTCCATCAATTTGTCATGACGATAACATATCAACAATTCTACTGAAACATTTATATCATTGTCAATTTAAGCTATCAAGAATTTATACAAACCATCAGAGTATGTCTTTAACAAATGTATATTAATATATCCTTGTATATTCAGTATACATGCATCCATCCAACTATGACACTTTATATCCATAAATCAAATCATAATTTTGATCTGTTGATTATATGACATGACATGGTGGAACAATTTTAAAAGAACTAACATTTTGGTTCAAAACGATATTTCTCATTTCCCTGCCAAGGCCTGTTTGGCTTTTTCTTTTCTCTCTTGAGAATTGTTTGTACTTAGCACCATTTAACATTTTTACCTTGACTAAGGTACTATGGACATGTCATGTAAAAGGGCTTTTTAAAATGGCCATGAAAGAGGACATAAAACATCGATCAGACTTTCACAATAATGATTACTATTTACAAACGGTTCAGTAACCGTCGTATGCGGAATCAGGTCGTTGTTGACATTTCCATGAGAAATGTCTTTAGCGACTCTGATCGTATGGTACCAATTGTTGGTCCATTAACACGTATGTACGTATGTTTTCACTGTCTATTCATCCGCTTCCTTCTCGTACAAGGTTTGTGAATCGGCATTTTCTTTTAACTTTTTGTCTAAATATTTCCCCCCAAAAACTGAAAACTTAATTTCATATGTAACTCATCACAATTGCACAAGAATCTTAACACCATTTAGGATGAACAATTTCAATCGATTGATATTGGATTAAGCAGCGAACTAGCTGTGATACATCTTGAATTCGATTATTACGCACTTTACCTATAATTTAGTAAAAACTTATTTCAACACATCTGAAGTGGGCGATTTATAGAACTCATAGCGACAAAATAGAAATCGCATATCGATATACAATATCGCAATTGTTCTAACCAATGTTTGAATGTTTGCACACATTTTTGTATCATTTGATATATATGGACACATAGATATACATTTATGAAATAAATAAATGCAAATAACAAATGAACAAGATTCGAAGGAAAGTTAGTCTGATAAAAATCGTCTACACTTTAATATTAGAATGGAAACTATCATTCTTATAAATAAAGCGTCAAATATTAAAAACATTATAGAAAAGATTTGATCTTATTCAATGCATCATCTTAAATCGGGTACACAAGCTTGCTTTATTAGTCCTTTCTCGCATTGTCGTTTGAACACAAGTCTCTCTTGCACCATGTATGCATAACAGCAAAGCTGCGCACGGAATAACCTACAATTTGGCCTGGACCCAACGATGCATATTGCCCCTGTCTTTCTGTCAACAGACTA
The DNA here is from genome assembly GCA_947846245.1 of Cerastoderma edule. Lineage (NCBI taxonomy): Eukaryota > Metazoa > Mollusca > Bivalvia > Cardiida > Cardiidae > Cerastoderma > Cerastoderma edule. The sequence continues at coordinate 15,228,225 of OX401405.1, read as the reverse complement.
ATACATCACCGACTAATATGCAAGTTTAAACGGGAGGCAGTATATCTTCGGAAATCTGAGACGATTCTCATTAACACTTTACATGGAAAGAATGCGCTTCGGTACATTCTAAGCATACGAAGACGTACATGTACGAATACGAGAAATGTTCCCTTGCTTACTTTTTTTTTATTCTTCTCCGCATCATATAGTGTGACATTGAGACGATTCTAAGGAGTACCCACAATATAGGATTTGCTTTTATAGTTACTGAAATATTGCAAAAATCATGACCTGATGTGCTTATTCATTTTAAATTCGGAATAGTACGGTATTTGAAACCATCATGAAAATAGAATAACCTTCTCTTAAAGAGCACCATATGCAATTCTAAAACCAAACATTTCTTTTATCAAAAGGCTGACAGAGTAATTATGTAGTTTTCCACGATAAATCTTATCAATTCCATTATGAAAATTTAAATGTTCGTCTACCTGCAGGAAATATCTCTATAAAGAGAAAGGGTTAATGCGTTTTACAGATGTACGGATTCTAAAATGGGCATCGTTTCAAAATCGCTCATCTGCTTCGCATATGCTTCAACTGCAAGGAATGCAAGAGAGATCTTTGTTTAAATATCAACCTCGACATGGTGAAAAAAGGTATTAGAGGATCCTTTGAAAAATTCTTTTGGGCTTTTACTGATTGAAGCAAACTTTATGGTGTTTTTAGTTTGACAGACATCTTTGAAGAGTCGTTATTGTGGAGAGTATGGTGTATTTTACATACATTATATGTATATCAATGTATATCAATGATCATTTAAACCATTGTTCGCTTTTGAAAAATCCACAACGGTAAATTTAATCGACCTTTCTCATCAAGGTAGATAAAAAAAAATATAAAAAGTATAAAACGATGAAATAAGAAAATAAATCCCAACAAACCCTGCACTTAAAACAAGAAGAAAAACACAACATATAAATCTATCCTATAGCTCTTTTGTCTACGACACAGATAGACCGAGGAATCAATGGCTTTTTGACCATTACCCCTAAGCAAATGTATGATTGGTCATGATAAAAAAAGGACTTTTGGCGACAAAAAAAAAAACCATGAACACGTGCGCCTGTTTAATATTATTAGGTTTAAAACATTTTTACAAAATGATGAATTGGTCACTGACAACAATATGTCACTTTGTCTCAGTGTTTTGAAGACTTTTGCAGCAAACGTGCTGAAGTAAGGTATAATGAAGAAATGGACTAGTATAACCAGTTCAGCGATACAGCCATCAAGTACACGTGCGTGATCCTGCCAATCACGTGACATGACTTTCGTGCCGAATGAGTCTCTCTCCCCCTCCCATTCTCTAGGCGTGAAACCGTAAATAATATATCACGGAATAATTGCCCTTTAGTGAAATCAACCATTCCAAGTTGCCTTAATGGGACCTTTCCAGTTCGATTTCGTCAATTTTCACTACATGTATGTTTATTGCCTTGTGGAACTATTTTCCCATTATACTTTTCTAGAATATGTGTTGGTTTGTGAGATAGGCACAAATTCAAAGCAAACGCAGACGATTTATGGAACGTATGAACTTCATCACATTATTTGCGCTTATGAAAACAGCTTTGTACGTCTGAATAAAGTATTCCCATTTCCCAGAGTACAAAAAGTATGCGCTGTTGGTGTCGGTAAAACTCGTCTCATCGAGACCATTGCTATTTCTACTTGCTTTTATGCAACGACAATCGAACATATTGTGACAGTCGGAAATTTGTCGTTTTGTAAAGAGAAAATGCTGATAATCTACTATCCAGTGGAAGTATGCGAATACATGCATGTGTTCTAGTAAAACATATTTGAACTTTGTAGAATTGAAAACATATCTGCTTCAGTTGCTTTGATCGTCAGCTTCCTGGCAGGGCAGACTTCCGGGTTGTATGATCCTTGGGTATGATGTTAAATCTGATATGCCAACGGCATATCGTTTATAGAAATACAAATAACGAGTATCAACTAAAAACTCCATTATACTTCTTGACTTTGGTGCACATTACATAAGAAACAACTGACGCTAAATGATAGAATGCCAATGATGCGCAATTTAGCATATAAAAAGAAATAAATCTTTTTGTCAAGATGGTTTCTACTCAATAACATAATTGCACTGTATTCTTTTTTTGTATCGTCTACTTTCAATTAAGGCCAGTTTCCCAGTAAAGAGGGAAAGGGTGATGTAATATTCTTTGTGTGTGTTTTGAATGTATGCACCTGTTCCACAGGTGAGAATACTCGAACTGTTTTAAAAAGCACTGGTGTATAACATGATCACTTCTGTGAGTTCTAGAAAAGCATAACACGGTTCCTGATTTGTCTGGAATAGTCCAGTTTTTGACAAGAAATGTAGCACACTAGATCCTGAACAGGGGGTTGGGGTTGGGGCGGCTTTCGAACAGAGTCATACCAAGTCTTGCCAATATAGTTAGATATATAAATAGTTCGTCTTGTTTTATAATGTTTCAAATTTACTTCATTATAACATATGTTGTCACTTTTGCCATTGAGGCTTTTTCAAAAACCACTGTGGAAATTGGTGATACCAGATGCGTTTGAAAAATGATTTTTTCTGTGCTATAAGTCGTCTGTTGATGCTTACAATATCACCCCGGTACAAATAACCATATGGGAAATGATGACAAGCCCGAGACCCACCTACGCCAAATGTTTTCCAAACGTGACTGGAATTTCAAATAGCACACGACGCGGCCATGGTAAACTGAATCAGCGAACGTTACTCGAATATACTTGCCATTATCTGGCCGATAATCCGCCATTTGTTACTGGACAAGTACGACGGATTTCCCTCAGGAGAACTTTGGCTGGGAAATAAATGATACCAATGTCTTTACTCTTCCCTCGATCTGAAGTTGCTTAACGCGACTTTCCAAGAAAACAGCTTGAAAGGTATGCATCCAAACATAAAGGACTAGTTTGAAATGGAGTTTTAAGAATGATGAATATATCTTTTGGATTGAGACGAAATAAGAAAGCAAGGTCATGCTAGAAAAAATGATCGCACATAAAATGTTTTCCTTTGTGCTTTTTCTTTACTAGAAAACATCCCTTTTGTAGGGTTAAAAAGGTAAGTGGTTCTCCTACAAAGTGCACGCATGAATTTGTAGAAATGTTGCTCCAAAGCTTTCCCTTTTGCATTGCACTAACGGGGTATTATTATTGTTTGTCCAGTTGCACACTGGAAAATGGCCAAACACAAACTGTATAACAGAATTCACTATCACAATTTCCAGACTCCCGCCAGTTCTGAAGAAGTGTCAATGGCTTTTACTCCTCCTAAAAATGGTCGGCTCAGACAGAAATCACATTATAGGATATAATATGGGTTTGACCGCGTATAAATAATTGAAACCAAAATTGCTGGGACCAAAATAGTTGACGCGTTTACGATTTCCTATACCAACCCATTGGTGTTAAGCACGAAAAGTCGCATTTCGTTAAGTTTAGTGAAGTAGATTCACTGCTTCTCTAGTCTGCTGCGACGATACGCATAGCTATTCACATTATAAACTTGCAACTTTTGTTAGTAGAGACAACTTGCGATCTTTGCTGGCTATAATCCTGTTCAGATGAATTTTTCATTCGAGTGGAGAATGTGTGATTCATAACTTGACAGTATCGCTGTGCAAGCCAACGTTGTTGTTGTTTTTAAACGAGTTTGTTACGCTATGATGACAATCATAGGCTATGATGACAATCATTGGTTATCGTAGTTAACAAGAAATAAATATAAGCAATTTCTGTCATGAATCATTAGCTTTTTACTGATATTATTAAACCATTACCAAACAATAACGACAGTTAACCATGTTGTTACAGAGGGCTCTGGAAAGCATTGTGGGAAAAGGAGAAATTTCTCTTAACGAGCAATTTATCCTTTTCCCACAATGTTTTCCGCTACTATTAGAAGATAACTCTTCAATTTTATCACATCTGGGAACGTCGTCTGCAAACTCCTTCAATTTGGGACAGTCGAACATTTGGCGTTTGGTAAAGGGTTAATACATGTTAACTAACTTTATGGCCACGTTGCATGGCGGATGTATAACCGCTTTCGAATTTTGCTGACAAAACTTCGTTGCGAATGTATGTTCAAAATGTATCGAAACCCTTACTCGCATGCAATCTCGATGTATTACATATCGCTCTATTGGCTAACGAACATTTTTCTCTTCGATGAAATGATGTACTTCACTGACATAACACGAAACCTCATACAATGATTCTTCTCTAGCTTTGATTTATGTTAGATTTATGGCGGAATGTCAGACATTTGTATAAAAAAGAGCACAATAGGGCATACCTTTGCTTAAAACGTATACAGCAACCGTAGCCTTTATAATAAAGGTTGAGTTATTTGAGTAAAATGTATATACGATGTTTGTGAGACAAATAACATATAAAGAAACTGAATCAAAATGTGTCAAACTATTAGAGTAAACGCACCATATTCCTGACCAGAAACTTACATTTCGTTCCTAAACGAACGTAACTCAGAAAACTTTGTAAAGAACAAATTTGTTATTAATTCTTACATCTTTATAATCCCGTTTTTATGTATAGACGAAAGGCCATTATTTTGGACCAGCTGACGATTTTATCATCACAACAAAGTGTAATTTGCACAATAACACAATTTACACAATAAGCTTATATAAGGAAGGGTAATATATCCCGTATAAGATTTCGTATAAGAAGCCATACACAGAAAGAGAGGGTTGTATGTTGGTAGGATATCGCATGACTTGGCTCATATAACTTGTCCATCCAACACACGTCAGACATGTGATTAACTCGGAACACATAATCACGGGAGTTATTAGAACCTTTTCGAAAATTTGAATAACCCGCCGATAGCGTGATGTCTTTAAACCATGCCGGAAAGCACATATGTGATTGAATAATGAATGTTCAAATGTAATATTAGTTGAGATAACGTTGGAACTATTAGAACGAATAGGGGTCCGGACCTTTACAAGAATAATGTGAGAGTTGTTAAATTTTCACGTTCCAACACGTTTGTTGGTAAATGGACATTTCATGTCTTTCAAAATAATACTTTTTATTAGAAATATAAAATTGAGAAGAATGAAACTTTTTTTTTCATTCATCATATCTGACCAGGTATGCCATTTGAGAGTAACAAGGACTTTAAATATCATTAAAGATCCTGGACGTCATACACTAAATATATATAGGTAAAAAGTAGAATTTGCGTATGGTATCCAGCTATGCTTCTACCAAATATTCATTAAAAAAATTCGCCGAATTCGCGGTATAAATGAAGATATTGACAGAAAACCCCCACGGCCTTGACTTTTGTATGTTACTAAAGCTATATGGTAATAAGTTACGTTACATGGGCTGTCAAGTGCCTGTCATGTGACGATATACACCTAACGAAGAAGATACTAGCGTCAGCGTCCATTTTTGTTTTCAGCATGTAGTCTTAGTATCACGTGAGCGTCACGTGACCGGTTGTTCACACCTTGACGCTATATTTAGATTATGTCGGATTTCCCTCGGATTTTTATAAGATGGAAAATGTCAAAATTCATCTTAAATGCTATTGGTTTCTTTGTTGAAATGTTAAATTAATCTTTATTCCTTTATTTTCGAAAGTTTAAAAGAATAATCCTATGACGCACGGAAACTTTAATTCTAATTTGGGAAGCCTCACTTAATACATCCAACGAAAACATGATAAATGCAATGTACCTAAATCAAGGATGGTTGCGTTTTCTTAAATCAATTATAGTTGTTATAGTTGGTATCCAATAAAAGACGCATGACACAGATGCCCAATCGCTTTAACAAATCAACTCGTACCAAATTCGTCTTACTCACACCCAATAAAACAAGAGATGGGTGGTGTGTGCTCATTACCAATTAATGATGCCCAAGACACTTGCCAAGAATCGCCAGAAGAATTTATGCGGTAAGCTGCGTAAAATAGTACATCAGATCAGCCTGTTTAAACTGTGCATGCTAATCTGAAAGAGGCTCTTTTTGATCTGATAATGTAAAAGCTGCTATGATTTCCTTAGCAAAACACAAACACCTCGGATGAAGGTTGACTAAATGAAAAGTACAATCCGATACATTCGACTTTCCAGCAATGGTCAAAATCACCCCCTTTTACGCCAATAACGGACAACATACTTTACATTCAGAAAAGGGATTCCATGTCACCGGAAAGAAAATTGTCAATTTCCATGTCTAAGTCGGTTCCTTCCCGTTTAAACACGTGTTATTCATTGGAATGTCAGGGGCGCTTAGGATTTGTGTTTTGCCCGCTCGGTGTTCTAATGACAAATGTCCCTGCTCCCGGTGGAGATTCGCCCGGCCGTTTCAATATTTCATTACCGTTAATACACCAATGATTCCAAGAGACGACTCGTCTAAAGACTTACAGTCAGAAAGGTACGGTTTTCCAGTGTTTACAGAATTGGTGTCTTTATACGATTACTTAAACAGCCACATTCTTGGGACTTCTCAAATGCACCACAATGGATATTTCCTTTAGGCGTCACTCCAATAAAGGTGAATTTTGGATCGATTCATTATGTTTGTTTATCAGTATCAAAATATGAATTCCTTAAACCCTTTACCAAACGCCAAATATTTGACTGTCCCAAATCGAAAGAGAACATATGGGGAAAAGAAATATTGCTCGTTAAGTGCTATTCATCCTTTTCCCACAATTATTCCCGGAGTCGTCTGCAACATTCTGGTCAAATGTCGTTATTGTTTGGTAATGGCCTAAGGCATCACAGCATGAAGCATGGCTTTCTGTCGCCGCAGTGTTTTATCCCTTTCCCGACAAATTTTCGACTGACCCAAATTGAAATAGTTTGCAGACGACATTTCAAAATGTGATGAAATTGAAAAATATTCTTCAGATAGAGCAGTAAACCTTATGGGAAAAGGAAAAAAATCTCGTTACAAGCAATTTCTCTTTTTCCCACAATGTTCTCTAAAGTCGTTTGCAACAAAGTCGTCAAATGTCGTTTTGTTTTGGAAAGGGTTATTCATCGCAAAACGTATAAATCAAGAAACCCTTTATCTTCTTGCAGGTGTGTTACAAAGTAAGTGCATAACAGAAGATTCTAAAAGCGACATTGTTTCATCTTCAAACGTTAAGAATAATACATAAGTCTCAAAACAAACGGACATTCTCATATAAACATGAAACATTTGAGAATATTCCTATTTAAGCCTGGATTTGCACATGATTAGAGTAGAAAAGCGTGTTATATGCCTTTATTCATTGTCCAACACTTATAGCAAACCATCCGTAGCTGAAACATTAAATACAGAAAAATTTAAAAGGGTTAACGCATCTGGACATCCGTCCAATATGATAATGGTGAGAGTCGGTGTGTTAGTGTCAAGGGAAATGGGAGCGTAATGTATGAACCCTGAACCCAGGCGCGTCTGGCACATGTCTTGCAGGCCGTCGATGCGTCAGTCTTGCGTCGAGGGACCTCTTTCTTGACACACATTAGACGATTAGTTTTGTCATGGTCGTTTTCTCTGTCTGAAATGGTCATCCCTAAACTTCTTTGTGACATTTGGCGGCCGCTGATTGTGATAAAAGAAAAAGGTTTTCTTCATACACATTCTTGTCGCTTTTTAAAGTAATGACAATGTTTTTAATTCATCAACAGTATAGTTCATTATAAGTGACCTTTGTATTTGCGCCAATACATGTATCTACAACAGCCTATTGGAAGACCATACTGTTTGGAAATCTGTTGATATATATGATCAGATTAAAAAAGAAAAATGCTGCCAGTAAAGGCTTGTATGACCTGCTTTGGTGGAAACAAATTAAAAAATGATTAAATCATAGGATACCAAATTATTTAACAGGATCTTCCCATTCATTGTGTTTTCATGTAGAATCAGCATGAAATTAAGGGAAAACGTATAAAAATTGAGTTATGTCAAGAACTATTACAGTTCCTCTCACATTACACAAAACATCTTCGATAGCAACATTCGCATACAATTTTCAGATAAGGTGCATCTCAAAAGTATGAACCACTTGGCATTCAAGAAACAGTTGGATCGTCCTAATTTCCCTTTAAATGATACCAAATCAACTCCCCAAACTAAGTGGTTCCTTTGTTAGACGAAGGTTATTACGATAATGCAGACAATTAGAGGTTATGATGGATTACATGCTATGATGATGCTTCAATGACTCATACTTGACATCTTTCCATGGAATTTTGACGAGTAATTCCCTATTGGTTAATCCTTATAGTGCTGGAACCGACTTCGTGCGTATTCAAACAGGTTAGATCCAGGCCAGCCGCCAATTACATTGGCGGCTGACCTGTGATCAAACCTGTTTGCTACTTTGGGTATCTTTCTCCAACACAATCAATCCGATATGTAATGTTTTGGAAAGCCGACGACACAAAATATATTTCTAGCAAATTACCCAGCATTCTAAAGTTGACATTTAACCTGTGCTTTTGTTATGTGTTATTGCGGCCGTTAAACCGATTTCAGCGTTTCATGTATTGCCCGAATAATAATTATATCAATTATATCTTTGATATCAAATATCCATTTGTTTTCAACGACTAAAATATTGTGTCCAGTTGTTGTCCTTCTGAGGAAAGCAAATGATGTATTTAGTACACTGACCATCGAGAAGAGAAGAAACAGACACGCTGTTGAAAGGGCATGTAACTGTTATTAAAGCCATATACACATGAATTAAGACTACCCTTGGCATAAGAAAAAGTATCGTATTTTCTTTCGATGTCTGGATAGAAACAGGCCCATTATCTTCATTAGTTTGAAGTATATAAAAGGATATCTATATCTATAAAGGAAACCAAAGCACAATGTTTATATAGAAACGACAATGACCATTCAATAATGACCCAGACGTCATGTGAAGCTTTTAGCAGCTGTGATCCTATTTTATAGAGGGAGTAGAACGCCTAATATGGACAAACTGTTCGATAACATTGTATTGTACCTAGAAATAATTCCATAGAAATCTTCGTATTACCTCCATATCTCATTTGTGTGTTTGATTCATGCCGTTACATATAAGAGGGAACCAATGCTAGGGACATATGTTCATGAATAAGAAGTTCAACCCAGCATTCTTTCTTTACAAATATTACCGAAAAGTTTTCATTAAATTCTTGGATGGTAAAAACCTTATAATAAATTATTGCATTCAGAAGTGCTTGTTCACAGATGTGAAGAAATTAGGGACAATGATTACTCTAAAACTGTACAGAATCTTTTCTGTTATATGATTTGGACTGAAAAAACCCCATCCAGTCATTTGAAGCAAAATTCGATCGTTTTGAACTCTTTAAAAAATGTATACAGTGAGTTTACATGTATATCACTCTGAGAATGTGACATCGTTTTTGAGATATATCACATATAAACAGTACATACTTAAATAAATTGACGCTACTGAATCAACTATGCTTTCACTAGTACTTCTAAATGAATCTCAAATAAAGGTACACAATCCTCATTGTTTCAGCGACATTTTACTTTGACTTTCAAATATTCTCTCCATGAACAAGCACCTTAACCCATTACCAAACAACACATTTTCGACTGTCCCAAATTTCAAGAGTTTGCAGACGACATTTCAGAATATGATGAATTTGAAAATAATCTTCTGATAGACCAGAAAACATTGTTGGAAAAGGAGAAACTGCTCGTCACGAGCAATTTCTTCTTTTCTCCCAATGTTCTCTAAAGTCTTCTGCAACAAAGTGGTCAAATGTCGTTATTGTTTGGGAAAGGAATAAAAACATCGACACAAGATGCATCACAATACTTCCTAAGCCGTTAACGAGCAAATTCGTTGAATCAAATATTTAAGCAGTAAAGGGTTAATGGTGAAAGTCCCTCTAAATGGATCAATCCGTATGTATAGCACGGTATTTGTGGAAGCGTAAAGGCGGTGTCTGAATGCCTGCCGGTCAGTGATAGCGTTCACACTAATGATGCAATTTGTGGCTTATTCTGACCGATCGAAAACGCCCTGGTCAGCGAGGGTTTGAGAGGCGGTATTAGCGTCAATCAGTCACCTAACGCAGGGTCTGGGAGAGGAAATATGCGCTCATGTTGGTCGGACACGTATCATGGCTCTGCTGTTATGTGAATTTGTTAGTTTAACCCTTTACCAAACGCCAAATTTTTGACTGTCCCAAATTGAAGGGTTTGCGGACGACATTTCAAAGTGTGATGAAATTGGAAAATAATCTTCTGTTAGGGCAGAAAACATTGTGAGAAAAGGAAAAATTGCCCGTAACGGGCAATTTCTCATTTTCCCATAATGTTTTTTTAAGTCGTCTGCAACAAAGTTGTCAAATGCCGTCATTTTTTTGGGAAAGGGTTAAGAAGTAATGGACATAAGTTATCGGTTTGACCCTTAGAATGCTGGGTCATTTTCTAAAGATTGATTTTTGTGTCGTTTGCTTTCAAAAACCTTAAATATCTCCTTAATTTTGACGAATATAGAAACTCATAGTAGCAAACAGATTTGATCACAGACCTGGATGTAACCTGTTTGGATTAGCATGAGGAAGGTTCCAGCACTAAAAGGGTTATTGCCTACTTTTTCTATTCTGTTGTCCTTACAAACGACAATGTATACAATTCCTGTAAATGTCTTTTATGGTGACAGTATATATAACTCACCTGGCAGAATAACGATAATGTCTGAAATGATGATTTGTTAAAAGCTATTAAGCAAAGAAGGTGCGATCTATTCCTTATGATCAAAATTATGAAAGAGCAAGGTTTTATTTCGTACTTCATAATGCATCATTCTATCACTAATTTACAGCATCTGCAATCGAAGACTTTAAAAGGCACTTTGAAAAAGGATAATTGCTCTAATTGAGCAAATTATCTTTTTGTTAAAATGGGTCCTACGTATTATCGAAAGAAAAATGGGAAGCTTATGCTTTTGATAGTCGTCTCCTGTTGTTTTTTCGATCGTTCAGGGGAACGGATTGGAGTCTCATACTCGCCTTATCTCGTCCTCGGTTTGATTAATGCCATGTTGTTTCTGGGAGCCCGCAGTATTTGTACTCCCCGTCGGAAATATCATATTTGTCCTGACAGACACTGACAGACGTTGTTTTATGATTCTGTTGATTTTCCTCTGATTGGAGTATCAATCCTGTCCCCTCATGTACTCAGGGCAATGTGATCAGTATACAACAGGCGATTGTTGGGTCTCAGTTAATATGCTGCAATGTGTGCTTCCCTATATAGAGGTCGGTTGGCTTAAATACTTGGCATACGTGTTCATGTCTAGGTTCATGGTACAGAAAGGATGCTAAAACAAATAATTGTGAAAACAAAGAAAGTAAAAAAAAAACAACCACTATTTGCCAAGGTATCATTTGAGGCTCTTAACCCTATACCAAAACGCCAAATTTTCGACTGTCCAAAATTCAAAGAGTTTGCGAAACACAAATCAAAATGTAATGAAATTGGAAAATGATCCTCTGATAGGGCAGAAAACATTGTGGGGAAAGGAGAAATTTTTCGTGACGAGCAAGCTCTTCTTTTCACACGATGCTTTTCGGAGTGGTCTGCAACAAACTGGTCAAATGTTGTTAATGTTTGGTAACGGGTTAAGTCCTTGAGATAATATATTTATGTACAGCTTTATGGTACTTGAAGGATCCTACAACAAGCGGTTGTGAAACAAAAAGGTACACAAAGAAAGTATTTGCCATGGTATAACTTTAGGCTCTTAAGCCAACTCGCAATACGGAACTCAGTTTCAAGTCTGACTTCGAATTGAAGAAACCCAAGGCACGATAACCAGGCTAGACGAATACCATTTACGATCTTTACTTTTCATCGTTTATAGATGATGTGTATACAGAAAGCAGTGGTTTACTAAAATATTTTGAATCCACTTAAATTGTTTTCTGCTACACATCAGTTTATATGGTACGTGTTGAAAAAGGGCGCTTTTATAGCTTCAACTTCCGCTCTACCCACGATCCTTGATTGCAGTATGAGATAGTTTAAAATGAAAAAAGCCCCATAATAAAACACACTTAATGTTCATGAAGCGATTATATCAGTTGGACTGATACCAGATATGATTCATGAATCAAATTCCCGGGCGGTCTCTCCGGATACCAGGAAAATGATATTTATTTAACGGACCGATAACAGTTCCCATACGAATTCTCTTTTTCGGTGGTTATGTATGAATTGTGTTGAGTTCGAACCAAAAGGTCGTATCTCATTCAACCAATTTCTACCGAAACGCACAATGAGTAAATGTACGGCAAAGATTCAGGGACAAGGAATTTGTATTGAAAATACTAGGTTTAAGCCTGTTACAAACGTTCGTCAAATACGGTGTTCATATGAAAATCAATAAAAATGAAATGAAACGTTTGACACCGACAACATTGATGGTACAACGTAAAATTGTCATCGACCGAAATAATTTTGTTTTTATTCACTATATTCCTCATAATGCCGTTAGATAAATGGAGAACTGACGGTTCATCGTTCAACCATTTAAAATAAAGTTTAGCAAAAATTACTTCTATTGAATAGATATGGCTCTTAATTTGGCAGAGAACATTTTACGGACATACGTGTAAGAATCTGTAATGCTGATTAATAAAAGAGTGTTTTTAACTTGAAGTGCTGGAACCGACATCATGCTTATAGAAACAGGTAAGATCACAGACCAGCCGCCAAGTACATTTGTGGCTTGCCTGTGAATTAACCTGTTTGCTACTCTGAGAATCTTTCCTCATAAAAAATAAGCAGATATTTAAGGTTTTGCAAAGAAGACGACACAAAACCCTTTTTATAGAACATTATCCAGCATTCTAAGGATTAAGTACGTTGTTTTGTCATCTGGTTTATTTACAAAGAAAATACACAGGAGTGGTTGTCAGTGTTGCAATGCTCTATCGCTTTTGTGTTCGATCGTTAAAACAAAGTCATTCATGATCTAAAAGATAAGGTTTAAATACTCAGGTGCTAACTTCTCTTTTGTTCGTCTCCCCAAGCACTTCGAGTAAGGTAGTATGCATCATTTTCTTGAATCAGGTATTTCAATGGGTTTCCCTCGGGTTTTATAATCAGATAAATGATGTTTAACACCTTTTTCTTGGCAATGTTTCATTGAAAATGAGGTATGGCAGAATATCATCGATATCCAAGTGGCTTACTCAAACACAATTCTTGGTAGAGGCAAATGATTTAACCGCATTAATTTCATATAAATGTTTTCGAAAGTAAAAATATACTCCACATGTTTTAGGTTAACATTCCGAGTGCCCTTCTTGATAACATTCAGACATACCTCCATGTAAGAAAATTTTATGCAAATAGTATTGTTCTTGATTAGCTAGCCTTTGAGTAGGAATCCAGAGAAGCAGATAAAGTGGTCATGTAAAGTCAAATGTCAGCAGATGATTAACGGAATATTTTAAGCTTGTTACAGATAGCCTGCAACACATTGTTGATAATTCGAATGTATTCAGTTACAAACACAAACCAATGTGTTGGTACGGCGCCAGTTATGTTCAAATAATGTGCGTTACCTGAAGATTAAAAGATACCTCACCTCCTATTTCAAGAATATTGGCACAACACTCTCGTTCTTGTTCGTGTGATTGCTCGGTGTATAAAGGATGGTTCGGCCTATGCTTTACTTATACCTATTACACCACCTGTTTTAACACACTACCACCTTTCGCCACCTCTTTGCATCTTGCAGCAGCAACTTTAAAAACGTATTATGGCAAAACGAGAAATTGCTTGTCACATGCATTTTCTGCTTTAGCCACAATGTTTATTTTTTTTCATTTTTATTTACATATCACAACAGCAAAACTGAAAAGACTTTCACATGTTTATAAAGCTTTTATAACGTTGTTTGCTTCAAGTAGAGAAATTATCGTCTGCAGGTGGTTAACAGTTATACGAATAAAACTATTGAATCAATGTGGTGTCATGCATTCCCTCTGATTCCTTCTGATGATTTAATTTTCATATTAGACGGTTCGGCATACCGGTAAAATAAACATAATGTTACTGAAAATAAAACGATACAAATAACAGTTTCTACTTTTTAGTCACCTTTCGTTTTAAATAGCATCTGTACATAAGACTGTACAAGGCATTATTGATCAAAGCATTATGTGATTACATTTATACTCAACGGAATTCTCCTACGCATGGACTCGCGTGGTTTTGTTTACAACTGCCAGACGCGATTCTGTTTCAATTAAGTGGCGGAATTAAATATTCCATAATATAATCGTTTTTATCCGACTCATTCTGATAGCGGTTTTTGTTCCATGAAAACGAGCATAACAGATGAGACCCCATTAACCTGCAGCGATTAAAGCGCCGAGAAACCATCGGCAATGGTGGAATCGTGAACACTATTAGGCTGGCAGCGCCATTATAGCTATGGCGCCCTTCGCAATGTGGTCCGCTTTAGGAGGATATGGACGGACACAACGCGAGCTTGGTGATGGTTTCACTTGTTTCCGAATGAAAGATTATCACCTTTAGCTAACACTGGGGAATAACATTGAAGATCAGTGGGTTGAAGGGGGGACCATTGGTCATGGGAATTTGTTTGTATTCCTTTTATTTCGCATTGTCGCACTTCAAAGATGTGTTTGGTTTAAACAATGGCATAGGAATCCTTAGATAAAATGAATTGACTCTACTTTTTCATAATCACATGAATGGGACTAGTTTTATAATATTTTTTCTACCCGGGAGGCCTTTTATGACAACTAACAACATATCAAAATATTAATCGACCGTAAAGCCAAATCTAAACATCATCGCCTGTAATGCTTTGTAATATAAAGATGTGGTTTAACAGTGATGACATGATTGCAGGCGAAATTCGCTTGTTGTTCCGTCAACACTGACATAAATATATATCTATATATTATATTGTTATAGTATGTCCGAATCACACAACAGTCCCTTCATTGAATTGGAATTTAGAGATTAAGATAAACACACACAAACACATTGAAAATAAAATTATTTTGACAAAGAAAGCGAAAAAAAATCAAAATACATGTACATGGATAGCTGAGACGCGTTTGGCATTTAGATGATTATACTTTTATATAAGAAGAGCCTTTTATTTTATCTGAAGCATAAAAAGCTCATGGCTGACAAAAAACAACAACACTAACTTCATCTTCACATGCATTTGTAGGAATGGTAAACGATACAGTTGTATAAATCTCGACAAATGAAGTACCAACTTACACAGGGGGCAATATAGACTTCCGTTGGTTATCAAGAGAACAATAACCAAGTTACAGTAAGTGGTGTAACACCTTATAGCGACAAACCGCCCATGTTATAAACTCTCTTGTGTCACTCGTCTTCGGAGTTTCCATTACTTAACACGAAATATAAGGCAATAATAGATCGATTCTAGTGAGCAACTCGACCGCTAAGTGGTAAATGTCTGACACAAATTATGTTCCTCTTTCGAAGCAAAGTACCCCACATGGACCATTTCTATTTTATTCACATTTCTATCTAGTTTCAAACTACATCTTATCAATTGAGTCTGAAACGCAATGCATGCATTCATCCCACATGAACCATTTCACTTTTATTCACATTTATATATTGTTTCATAATCATCAATTGATTCTGAAACCTTTAATGGTAACATATTCTCCTCTAAGTCTACTTTCAATAAGTATATCAACCAGAATCACACGTCCACTTAGAAAGGGATACGGTATATAAGCACAGTTTGTGATTACAGGAATTATGGTATGTCAGGGACAGAGCAACTCTAAATGGACCTTATAGTAATAATGACCATGTTCACCACCTGCCAATTATGTACTGGTGAAGCTGGTTTATATGATAGAACATGACAAATGTACATCCACATACTGGGATAGCAACGTACCACCAGCATATGTTGTATATGTTATCAGGAGGGAGATACAATATATAAATCCTACAAGTTTTTATTGTAGGTTTCAACAAGACACCGCCAGTACAACAGCCCGGAGGTGGGTATCAGTGTGTCGTACTTACACTGGTTTCTAAGGGCTGAAGTGGTCAACATTGATGCAGTGGTAGATCGTCAGCCTCTTGTATGAAGGTTCCGGGTTAGATTCCCGTTAGGCGAGGAAAAAACTGCCGGTTCTAACCCAAAAAACCGTCGCGAGTAATATAAAGCAACCTCAAAGTATCAAAGACTTGATCACATGAATCAACATAAGAAATGCGTGGTCAGATATTCCAGGATGCATTGACCGCTAGCTAAGTATAGGTCTCTTAAAGATGTACGAGCACATATCTCTATCATTAACAGCACATATAATATCTATTATTGACCGGTGTTAAAAACGCCGTGTAAAACAGCGCGTATTAACCCTTAAAATGTTGGGATATTTTCTTAAAATAGCTTTTGTGTCGTCTGCTTTAAAAAAAACCCTTAAATATTTGCTTAATTTTGGTGAAGAAAGATACTCAGATTAGCAAACAGGTTAAAACACAGGACAGCCGCCAATTTATTTGGCCGCTGGCCTGGATCTAACCTGCTTGCATAAGCATGAAGTCGGTTCCAGCATTATTAGGGTTAATAAAGAGAGTGCTTTTACTCAATCTTTCTCCTAAGTATTCTGCAAAAGGCGACGAATTTCTGTATATTCTCACAGTGTTTATTTCAAATATCAATACAGGCAAGGCTGGATTAAGAGCCTCCAGCCTACATTATGCTGTATTCTGCTGTTTTATCGTAATAATACACGACATACATAAACCTGACGTTCTCTTTTGCTTTGAACCCTTTATGGCGGTGTAAGTTGCCTTTTGACCGACGCCTTTGTGAGATCTCTCATTACAATATTGGCTGGATCTAGTGTTGCTCTGTCTTTCCGTAGTAGGAAGAAACTTGCAAAAAAAGAACTTTACAAATCTACTAACGGATAGGCCATTTACCATAAAAGTTTTTCCAGGAAACATCAATTGTGTTTTTCACACATAACTGATTTATGGTTATCTTGTGATCTAAGCGAGGTTGATACTTTCCATTAAATCGCAAGAGATCTTTTCTATGTTTGAAGCAAATGCATTGGAGATGCTTTCCGAAATCGAGATCCATCAAAAAAGATCCATTTATCCTTGGATCATGAAGAATACGTCTATACTTATAGACAACAAAGTATAAGCCACAATCAGAGCAAATAAAATACCAAGTGAATTTGTAGAAATTTTGTTTCCTTGAGATTTTTTAAAAGGAGCTTTTTCCATTATAGTGTCACCCATATTGAAAGGGCCAGCCGCTTTTGGCTTATGTTTTAAAAAGAAAAGTGCTCTCTCAGACCTGACAAAATCCTGCCTCAAAAGGCAGAGTGCTCTCTCTGACCTGATAAAAGTCTGTAAAAAACACAACCTGCTCTTTCAGACATAATTAAAATTCTGCTAAAAAAGACAAAGTGCTCTCTCAGACATGATACAGTTCTGTTTCGAAAGGCATTGCGCATTTTCAGAAATGGTCTCAAAGATGTTAAATGTTCGTTCGGGACCTCTTTCTCTTTAGAGACAGGAATACATCAAAAGCATTTCCCTTGTTGTTTCTCACAGCCTACGTTCACATTGGGAAACAATTAACCTCCGCTAATGGGAAACTCACTGACCTGTACAATAACTGCATTCCTCATACAAAACAATAGGGAAAGCTTACTCACACAATGCTTGTCTTGTAAGAAAGTATTTATGTGCACATGCGTGAAAGCTTTTGATCTTAATCAGCCTGTATACATTGTAAAAGCTGCTTCTGGTTCTTACATTTTCTTTTTTTGGTTTAGATAACTCTTGGTGACGTATTTCTATCCCCAAAAAGTGGACATATCGAGTGTTCAACGCAATACTGTAGTAAGTGCTTGATAAAGAAACGCACTTACTATAGTCTTGTGTTGTTCACTCAATATATGAATTAATCTGCACAGACAGTTAATGACCAATCTTTGGACAATATACTGCAGCCAAAATGTACGACTTGGTCGTGTGAAGGCGTATTCCTATGCTGGAAGAGAATGCAATATGAACACCTCTTTACCGACGAAATAACTGGATGCTTATATACTGAAAGAACATCACAAACTATATGTATTTCTGTGACTCAATTTGGTAAATTTTCTTTTTGCATTGTCATTACTATACAATTTGAGTTTGATGATCGTTAAGTTTTATACGATGCCTTACAAAGTAAGAATGATTTTTAAAAACCATTGGAAAATCTAGTTATTGCCTAGCAGTTTTAACCGAATAGTACTCTTTCTAGTTAGGAGCCCTTTCTAAAAGATATTTTAAGTAGTTTCTACCTTTGCAGTTGTAATATGTTCCTATAATTCACGGTTTTAGTGCATGGACATGCATGGTGAGAAGGTGGCTTGTAAAACAATCTAAACTGCATACACCTAGTGTAATGGATAAGATCAAAGCAAAAAGCTATTCCAAATAATCTAATACTATGCTTGTATTCTCACGAACTCCCGTAAGTGCTCGTTTTGCGTGGTGTGGTTCATCATAAGCAAACAATTCTATACAAATCTCAACACAACAAAGCATCGCATCTGTTTACGAACAGGGAATAAAAGCCCAGACAGTTATATTCGACATAAAACCACCACAATGTAATCTTGGCATTTGAAAGCATATAACACGTCTACAATATTTCCTTAAGTACCTCCATCGGTAATACTGAAAATGGTTGGGTATTATGTTGCAACAACACCCCAATGGGGAGCCATCAATGTGGTGTATTGTACATTCGTCTCACGACGGAACTTAGTCTGGTTCTATACCGAGACCATGCTTCCTTGTGTGGGCACACAATACGTTCTCGTCGTCAATATCAGATTCGCACAAGACACGCTTTCTTAACCCTTAGAATGTTGGGTAATTTGCTAAGAATGTATTTTCTTTGTCGTCTCCTTTCAAACACATTACATGTCTGCTTGATTTTATGAGGAAAGATACTAAGAGTAGCAAGCATGTTAGATCACAGGCCAGCCGCCAATAACTTGGCAACTGGCCTGTGATCTAACCTTTTTGCATAAGCATGAAGTCCATTCCAGCACCATAAGGGTTAAAGTACGTCCAGGACATTGTACTGCGTAACCACAGGAAATGTCATTAATCATACTGACATTTACAGAGACCGATCGGTTTTATATCATAAAGAAAAGTATTGAAGTATTCAAATACATATGACTAAAATATGCTTCCTTCATGAGAGAGAAACATTCTTTTCGCTACAATGTTTTACTGTGTTCAGGAACAGCGAGTTGTTAAATTTAGACTTAGATAGTTAACATCTATTGTGAAACAAGTTTTTATAACTTAGATTAATTACTCTCGATTCTGCTTCCTGGATCACAACCGGTACTTGCGCCGAATGATCATTAATGAAAGGCCCTGCTTCTTACAAGGTTCGAGCCCACGACCCTTGTGTCAAGAGGCCGACGCTCTACACCTGGATAGGTGTCCTCCACTGGCGTGTTTAAAGCTCCAATTAGACGAACCTAACCTCTACAATCATGCATTTGGTAATCTTAAACATCATGTCTTTGTTTTTTGTCAATAAGGGTTTTTCATGATGCAAACATTATTTCAGTTACGATTCGATGCCAGGCTACTGATGATGGAGGAAGACTTCGAACATGTATATAAGGGCTTGTCAAGCTGGTCAAACTGGTCACAACCACCGGCATTGCGATGGTCAAGTGGGAGACGGTCTCTCATGCTAATTCGAATACCTTCACCGAGATTTAAACACACTGGAAAAGGCTACGTGATTTCAAGTACATGTACTGCACACTAGCAATAATAGGCCACACGTTCTGTACAATAGCCAGTAAGCCACGTAGCCTTTGCTTCAGCGCTTTCATCTGACAATGGTACACACGTGTGTGTGTTTATCAGCAGGATCCAGGTGCGTTTGTGTGAAATGATTACATAACATCGTGTTATTTACAAACGTTTCCATCCATGTACGAAGATACACGTGCAGTTTGTAAACCATTTCGAGGTTTGGCGCTAAATCTCTTTTAAGGTTTAGTGTTTTAACATTGTCCTATTCAAATTTTAACCCATCATTCTAACGAAACATTATCCAGACGTCAATTTATAACTCACAGAAATCGTTTGTTTATTTGGCATACAAACAGCACTGTACACAGGTGACTCATTTTTGTTTGAACAGATCTCGAACAAAAGCAAAACGAACTGTTCATAAACATATACATATATAAACAAAACTTAAAATAGACACGAATACATTGCATAATTGAAAAACATATTCTCAAATATAATTTTATTCCAGACTCTTATGAAATGGCTTTATTTGAACACACAATCCGAGTCTTCTCTCGGGATGATGATATAAACGGGTGATTTAATTATTACCCATTGTTTCGGTATCGAAAAACAAAAATAAAAAACAACAACAACGAAAAACAAGAAAAACAAAAATAACAACAAAAACATTGAGATTCATTCAGTATGGTATAAGAAGAAATATACCCTTATGCAATAAAAGCGACCATTATACAGACTTCGTTGTATTGCCAATTTCATTGAAGATCTACATCAAATTGCATATTCGCATTTCCATTTTTGAAATTGCTTAGTTCGGCATATTTCTAAAAGCCTATCGCCACTCACCAAAAATAGAATTGGCTATATTGTTTGTGGGGTGCAATCATGCAACTTAACGTCCCAATGGGAAGATAAACAAATGCAACAAACATTCAAATAAACCGATGCATCGTAAAATAGTTTTGTTTGTTATCAATGGTAGCTTGCATAGTGATAGGTTGTCACCTAGTTATTTAAACGTGCTCGTACACAAAAAGAAAATTCTAAGGTTAAAGTTAAACGTCGTTGAAACAATACAGTTTTTGTATTTTTGTTTGATACACATTTAAAGGTATCTATTAAAAGCACATCACCCATGCCCTAGCATAGAATCTATTTTTTCGAAGTTTTGTAGAAGAATTTTCTGTCTAAGGCAGTCAACAAATCTTACAGCCCTTTATGGGGAGTTAGGTCGCATTCCCATGCAAATACATAGACAAATGATAATGCTTAAATACTGGGTAAAACTGATATCTCTAAATGAGCAATCTATCTTATTTAAGCTGTATAATATGCTAAAAATAGACACAGAAAATAATCTCACATACAACGGTAAAAATTGGGCTTACCACATCAAAAACACTTTAAACAATATTGGATTATCAAACATTTGGGAAAACCAATTATACATGCGAGTCAATTTTACCGCAATAAAACAACGCATATTAGACATCTATCAACAAAATTGGTATTCATCAATAAGTAATTCACCTCGTCTTTATAGCTATAGTTTATTCAAAAGTTAATTTATTATGGAACAATATCTCGACATCATTCATGAATCAAAATTCAGAAAGGCTCTTACAAGGTTTAGAACATCAGCACACGAGCTAGAAATAGAAAAAGGACGCCAAAGTAATATTCCCAGAAATGAGAGAATATGTAGAAATTGAAATTCTGGTCAAATAGAAAATGAATTTCACTTTTTATTAATTTGTCCAAAGCATATAAATTTAAGATCAAAATATATAAAGAGGTATTATCATACATGGCCAAATATGCATAAATCTGTCAATTTATTATCAAATCCTTCAAAGAAAATTATTTTTAATCTGTCAAAGTATATATATATTGCTCAACGCAATCGAAATTGAATGACACCTTTAAATGAATGAAAAGCTCTTCTGTAAATCCATGTCTTTGTTAAAATGTTTGGTAAATTGCTATATAACATGTTATGTTTATAATGCAATAAAATATTATGTATGTATGAAAGCACACTTTATTCAGGATTCGTCGAATTATCTTAGATCTGAAATGCATTGTCATGCCTATGGATTAAAATGTATATTAATTCACTGCATACCCATTTTAAAGAGTTAAAGCGATCTAATGATGCTTCCAATGGCAGCTATAAGTGTGTCTCACATAACAGTATGTCTGTTGTATAGTGTAAGAAATTGAATTTAACTTCTAGATTTCTTTACAATGCCCTTTGACAGTTCTGATATCAGGACATGAAATCCAATCATAACGCTGGCTTAGATTCAGAGTTAATCATTTCAGTTAATATAATCATTCGCAATGTTAATATGTAATGCTAGAACAATGTGAAAACTATCGTATATGGATTTATCTTGGTCTAGTTAGGTTGCTCGCCCAAGAAAATTGAGAAAGAACGTCACGGACAATATCACCGTTTAATTTGGTGCCACTTTAATTTTCTCTATGAAAGTTCGTCTAGCAAAGACTAATTCATTACCACGTTACTGGTTTTTGTTTGAAGATATGTGTATTATCGAAAAGAGGAAATTGTATATTTAAATGCTATCGAAATAGTATTAGATGTAAAAGTTAAGTGATGTCGGTTCCATATTGGTCCTCTTCGCCAGTGCCGTACCAACAATATTTCAGTTTTGTAACGGCATTCATTGATCCACCAGTGCTAGGTTATGGCTCTGAAGTGACCTGCCAAAGACAACTCTCACGAAACCAGACGCCTCAGTAAGGCTTTAACCCGGGACCCCGGAGTTCTGATTTCATCACCTTTGCCACTGAGCCACGCAAGATCCCAAAAAGCAACAAATCAACGAAACCCAAGTGGCTTACTTTAATTCAGCAAACCAGCCGGAAAAGATGCAAACTCTTCCCATGTTTGTATCATCTGATTCCGTATAAAGGACCTGAATTGAAGACGATGTCGTGACGTGTGGTTTTCTCCCTGACTTTAATTTTTGATCTAATCACGAAACATCTTAACCCTTATAGCGCTTGAACCGACTACATGCTTATGCAAACAGGTAAGATGCAGGCCAGCCGCCAACAAAATTGACGGCTTGCCTCTGATCTAACATGTTTGCCTTTCTGAGAATATCTTTCCTCATCATAATTCAGCAGATATTTAAGGTTTTGGAAAACAGACGACACAAAAATGTATTTTTAGGAAATTACCCAGCGTTCTAAGGGTTAAATAACACTCGATCATGAGCAAGTTAACTAGCAATTAGCATGAACTCATACCACAGATTACAGTTTCCGTCTCAATACCGACCCTTTACGACATTAATACAAGCTCTCGTGTAGAATTATACGACTGAAACAAAAACATCGGCAGATAAGAGAACAAAACAGAACAAAGTTTATTAAACAAGCGCATAGTCTACTATATGTTTTATATTTACATACTTTGTACAAAGTTTTATAAAAATAACAGCATGCAAAAAAAATCAAATACGTGTCTTTGCAAATATATCTTTCTATCTAATATGTTTACATGACAAGCACTGTTTTCGCAATATTTAATGTGTTTGTTTGTATGTATTTACATATATTGTCCACTTTTCATGTATGTGTATGTGTGGTAATGGCGATGCACTATAAGTATTCCAGTCATGAAATAAACTTCTGTTCTGTTTTGTTCAAAATTGGGTAGACGGGATAACACGCTCACCAGAAGAGAAAGGACTACTTTGGCAGATCCGTTCTATATAATACGTCTGTGGTCTTAATGTTTGACACATGTATACACCGGTATCTCAGCATCACCAATAAGCGTATGTATTTTCATGTATCTTGGCTTTTCATGTATGTGTATAGGCTATAATGGAGATGGACCATACGTATTCAAGTCATGAAGTAAACTTCTGTTCTGTTCTGTTAAATAGTGTGTAGATTGGAAAACGCGCTCACCAGAAGAGACAGGACCTTTTCTGCAGATCTGATTTATACAATACGTCTGTGGTTGTAATGTTTGACACATGTTTATACCGATATCACAGATTCAGCAATAAGCCTAGTTTACTCTTGTTATATTGCCTTCTCTTATAGCGTGAAGCTGTACAGAAAATGTAAACAAATTTGGCACTTTATTGAGGTTATCTGGTCTAACATAGATCTAGGCCGCACGGACGTGGCAGATAAGACTCTGATTGAGAGAAGCTCTACCATTCTAGGATATGTACGTCATTATTCAGATGTTTTCATTCTACTGGCCAAAATATATCGTTTCATACATGTATACCAGGGACATGTAGTGGTCTACATATCTGCAAGACAACTCATTGTCTTAGACCCATTTAGATGTAAGTCCACAGGCTTGGATTGGATAGGATTCTCACGAATAAGTTGTCTCAGCTGACTTTATCGAGGTCGAATCTTCTCCCGAATGTATATTTCAGTACACGTCCATTGTTGCTTATTTAAGATCACCATTCAGAGCTTGAGAGCAGTGAATGGCAAACTTAATGAAATACTGCAAACGTGGCGTTTAGCCTTTCGTTCATGCATACGTTTTTAACTTATATATATCAAAAGGTTCGAGTGACCACTGTGACTAAAAGTGTCAATTGGTCATGGTGAGAAGTTCCTTCTTTTTGGCTAACCAGTTCATTAACAAATCCTAAAAGAAAATCCTAAAAGAAAAGCATTTTATTTTGATGTTTTATAACAGCAGAAGTCTGATATCTTTTTTACTTTGAGATAGGTATATGACTTTCAAACGCAACAAACATGCAAGACACAGTCCTTCACCGTAAGGCCAGACGCGATATTGGTATAACTTCTCGGTTGGATTCCGTTAACCCACACAGACAGGGGAAATGATTCCGAGTGTTTGACAGGGCTGATAATGAAGTGGGGGTATTGAAGATGGTGTATGCCATTAGTCTTGTTCTGACAGCTGTAAATAATGACGTTGTCCCAGACCAGCCAAACAGAATTATCTCTTGTACGGATGATCCAGAAGTAGATGTGCAACATAACGTAACAGTGATTGATGATGAAAATGGTGATTAACAGTTTCGATGAGCTGAGTAAAGTTAACCTTAACCTTACAATGTGTGGTAATTTTCTAAAAATAGTTTTTTGTGTCGGCTGCTTTCCTAAACCTGAAATATCTGCTTAATCGGGATGATGAACGATACTTAGAGAAGCAAACGGGTTAGACCACATGGTTTTAACCTGTTTGCATTATAAGCATGAAGTCGGTTCCAGCACTATAAGGTTTAACTCGGATAATCTAAAATGTTATAATATTACAATAGTATAGGAAGGAAAAGAAGGTAGAGGGGGACATCTTCATTTGAATCATCTTCACGAAGTTATTCCCTGCTTTCATCTATCCGGATAAACAAACGAGCGGGATCGATTGTTTGCGAGAGAGAGAGAAGTCTTAAGAATACCTTCCACCAAAAGGTCTAATTACGCTCAATTAAAAAAATAATGATATCCAGAATGTTTGAAATCTCTGCTACTATTGTGAAATAAATCCTGTACCATAAAACAACAACGACATAGTTTGTTTATATCTGTTAAAGCTTTAAAAGGGTCATTTTAAATCAAAACGAAGAATGAACGTATTCATATTCTTTACCTAATTACTAGTACCAATAACTTGCCTTTACAAGGTATATCAAATTGTGTCAAAAGCATTATGATATCACAATAGATTTAGATTCAAATCATTTTTCAATTTTAACGAAGGGAAAACTGTGACGCATTTTTTTTAACCTTTATAGTGTTGGAACCGAATTGCTTATTCAAACCGGTTAGATCAAAGGCCAGTCGCCAATCAAATTGGCGGCTGGCCTGTAATCAAACCTGTTTGCTACTCTAAAAATCGTTCCTTAACAAAATTAAGCAGATATTAAAGGTTTTTGAAAGCAGACGACACAAAAGTCTCTTTTTAGAAATTTACCCAGCATTCTAAGGGTTAAAGATTAAACTTATTACACGTGGGACCCCATGTGGTGCCTGTGAGTCGAGTTGTGCGGATACAGGTAACAATTAGACGATAATTTAATAAAGATAACCCATTAATACTGGTTAAAGCACAAACTACGTTCAAGAGGCAATGCGCCCTCAGTCGTCCAAAGGATGGTTCCCAAAACTACAATCTAGTCAGCCTGTGCGCTTGGTTACCATCGTTTGGTTACTCGAAGGCGTTCCGTACCTTAAACGTAACTCTGGTCTGGCTTGAGATAACGGTAAAACAACCGTCGCCCTCCCGTCTAATACAAACAAAAACCGACATTTAACCAATTAATCAAAACTGCAGATTGTTTTAACTCATTGATTACAGCAAGACGCTCTATGATAAATTGGTTGTGAGATGCAGAAATCTACGTCTTTTGTAATAAGAACAACTGCGTATTCTGTATGTATTCGGAAGTAAGCACAGTAAGAGAGGTTATACAAAATTACTCATTTATTACATCCGAACTGAATTTGTTCATTGAATTGAAAACTTTGAGTTAGGGTTTGCTTTACAACAGGTGATATGGTCTTCCATACGTTTTAAATAGAACACTCTCTCTATCTATCTTAGGGTATGTATTCTTTATATGACATTAACAATAATTGTGGGGAAAGTAGTGTATGTTCACAAGTTTGAACAGCAAGCTTTTTTCTTGCCCGACAATTCAAAGAGGATTGCTTCGTACCTATTCACAATTTTACCATGAGTTACCTTACTCTATCACTTCGGTAGAAGATGAAATAGTCCAAGGTGAAAGTCGGGGGTATTTCTTGGTGACATGTAATCTCTCCTAAAACTTTTCTACAGTCACAATGAGTTTTACCTTTATACTAAAAAAAATGTTTTTTTTTTCACTTAAATGGTTGCATTCTGCAGATGCTTTAAACCCATCATATATTCTTGGTTGAGTTACTAAAATGCGCTCAATGGAAGTTATCCTTCTTGGACATATATTTCGAAAACATTTTCATAATGTCTCCATAAAAAAACGGAATTCCTGAATCCAAAGTCACTCACGATTAGCAAGTAATTAAGTCACCTAGCGTCTACAAATCCCGCCATTTTGGGTCTACTTTGTTCGACAGACCCCTCTTAACCCTTTACCAACCACCAAATTTTCGACTTTCCCAAATTGAAGTTTGCAGACGACATTTCAAGATATGATGAAATTGAAAAATAATCTTCTGATAGGGCAGTAAACACTGTGGGAAAATGAGAAATTGCTTGTCACGAGCAATTTCTCATTTTTCCACAATGTTTTCCAGAGTCGTCTGCAACAAAGTGGTCAAATGTCGCTATTGTTTGAAAATAGGTTTAAAGGGAAAATGGATTACGATCCCGCGAAGTCTCGCATGCTCTCGGCCCATTGACGTGACCTGCTTTTTCTCAGCACGTCAAAGCGCCATCGCTTTAAACATGAAGCCTAATAAAATATTAATTTCGTCGTTCACGCTTCTAACGTAGTGTAACAAACTAGCATGGGAATTCCGCAAATTCTACGAATGATAAACGTGGATGCCGATTCCTTGTTAACAGTTTACCGAGTCATGCATAGCCAATGCCGATCACAAATGAGTCATAGCAGCGCAGCTCATGGGGCTTTTAGTTTAGGGTACATCGATTACTATTTATCAACTCCTATAGTGTTGGTACTCATTTAAGGCATCTTTATTGAGGAAAAATGTTTTATAGCAAAGCAAGACCAAATCTGCCTTTCTCATTCATAACTAACGCATTTATAAACGCAAGACTGTGTTGTATCGAAAACATAAGTACGTATATTGGTATACATTGCTATGTTATCTTGCAGTAACTACCATGCAAATTATAAACAAAGAACGGGCAAACCAAATAGGTTTCAATTTACTTTACCACGCCAAGGTGAAATTGTTAATTGATTCATTCAGACCAGACATAATACAACACAGTTTTACGGACTAAAAGCATGTCGGTGTGCGTGCACAGCGATGGAATAATTAAAATAATGGGGGCGGAATTGTTCCATCATAAACTGACCGTTTGTTTACATTGATGGAAAATTGTAATATGTCGGCGCGTTTGTGAAGCCATTTAGACACATTATCTTAACCATATAAATGCATTACAGCTGCATATAATGCATTTCTCACTTGGAGTGAGGTTTCGATTTTCAATCAAACTTTATCAAAATAATGGGATGCTCGACTGAGATTCCATTTCAGCGTACCTAGCAACGCTTTCAATAAATGAAATAAAGTGACACTATGGACTAATCCCGGACCAAAACAGGATGTTGATGAAGGGAAAACAAATAATTTCTCATACACTTTAAAGCTTTGCAAAGTATCCAAATACATGTAATAAGCACCATCCAAATTTGATAAAATCTTAGGGTGTTTTAAGGTTTATACATTTTTCTATCATATAACAAGTTGTCGAGGAGCAAAGCAAGACTAACAACAGTTTTGCGCCCTTGCATTTGGACCTCGACATGTAATCGATTGATTCTATTTGGACCTAAAAGACATGACATACTGTCGGAATAATTCCATCAAATCTAAACTTGCCGATGCGAACAACGAGCAGAGAATGATATGCCTTTAATCATGAAAGTTATAAGAGCATATGTACACAAGGGATGTTTTCAGATATGGAGAGTTTGGTACAAGAGTAATGTAGTTCTCCACAAAAGTGAAGGACTTGTTATAGTTTTCTATCGAATAATCACGGTGGTGATGGCGGTCAATGTATAATGCAAACAGCCATTAACGCTGCTTATCAGCCCATGAATCGCTGTTTGATGTATTCTCGAAGGCATAACGTTTTTAACTTGAAAATCACTGGCAATGAATGAATGCATGAAATAATTAAGAATGAATGTCTTCTTTTATAGCAGTGGTTTCTGATGTGTTTTGTGACATATATCTTACACTACTGAGGGAAAAGACGTAATTGTTTCATTCGAACAGGGACAGTTTCATTGAAACAGTTCCTATGTATTCTTCCCTATACATTCTTATATTGTTACCACTACGAAAATAGAAACACACGAAGCTATGAAACAACAGACGGCAAATATCTGGTGTGAAAAAACTTTTTTTAAACCGTCGTTGCAGATTGTTGATTCTTACCCATTCGATTTCGATAAATTGATTATTCGGCAAAATCTTCACAAACATGCTTTGGACCATCCTATTTCATTCGATTATGAGAACATAATATATGATACAATTTCAATCTATCTACAAGAATATTCAAACAACAGGTCTTCCTTTGTCAAGGTGGCTTACTAAATATAATGTTACACGCGCATACAGACGCTTTTAAAGGGCGTTTTCCATTAAGCATGAAAGTAAACAGAACATCAGTCCTACTGTGAATGCCATAAAACGTACGACATTCTAAACCACGATAAATCTTGGATGATGAAGAGTAATGCCGATATACATGTGGTATGGGATGATAAAGATTTTACAACACGATAACCAAGGTTCTTTAACATATTACCACCTTACGCCACCCTTTTTAGTCTTCCAGCAGACGGCTTTCAAAAAGCATTGTGGCTGAAGGAGAAGTTGCTTGTCACAAGCAATTTCTCCTTTTGCCATAATGCTTTTCAATATATTCGCAACAGTAGAACTGAAAGATGCTTGACATGTCTATAAAGCTTTTCTAAAGCTGTCTGCTTCAAGTAAAAAATAATGTCGTCTGCAGAAAATGAAAGGTCAACAATAACTACAATATAAATACTAGTACGCTTTGGAAAGACACCTCCAAACGAAGACATGGGCCCGTTTTACTAAACAGTTTACGCTTAAGATTTGCGTAAGTCTAAAACAACAAGTCCTTTTACTTCAATATTTGGCAAAGCAATATTGCAAAGTAACACATCATTGGAATCGTCTCTCCGAGACGCTTCCAATGACGTGTCACATTGCAATATTGTACTTTCATTGAAGATATTATCCATGTTAATCAATTATGACTTACGCAAACATTTTCCGTAAGTTGTTTAGTAAAACGGGCCCATGGTGAATACACTGTCGTTACATGGTAGTGGTGAGTTTTGTGGTTTGATTTAAATACAACAAAAAAATAGCGTTAATTGGTATAAGCATCATACTAATCTAAACAACCACTAAGATGCGTGTTCACTGATGTGAGAAGTTTTGGAATTCACAAACAAAAACTGCAGAACAACTGTACTGGTATATGATGCGCAATGAAGAATAGTCATTGGGAGGAAAACTGTATCGTTTTTTGTTATTTAAAACGTGTTAAAAGTGAGTTACGTGCAATAATCCAAAATCGAGACGTCGCTTTTGAGACCTACCGCATATAAACTGTACATACATCGAGTAATTGACACTTTCTGAATTGGTTATGCTTTCATGTTACTTTTCATTGCATAATAAACAACAATGCAAAAACTATGTTGTTTCAACGACATTTCGTTTTGAATTTCAAATGTTCTCTCCTGTAGACAAGCACCATTAACGAAGAAAGAGTGCCATAATAAGTCTAATGTTTCGGTTGCATAGCGTTGGAATGTTTTAACAGTAGTAAGATCTTTGATGCAAGCAAATGTGATTTAAAGTACAAAAAGACCGTTAAAACTTAAAATGGGACCATTGGGGGCCATCTGCGTACACGATAATTTCTCACAACAGACTGAAATAGATATATATGTTAACCGAGAGACCAATAAAAATCCCACGGAAAAGAAGATATGACCAATTATTGAATGACAGAGTATACTTTCCCTACTTGAAGAAAATGTAGTTTACAGATGATGATATAAATCAAAAGATAATCTGAAAAACAAGTGTCTAGAAGAGCGAACTTGATGATTGTAAAGAGATAAATAGCTTCAATGGACAATCTCTACGATCATACTACCTTCTTAAAAGCTTCCGTCGACATGGTCGTTTATCTATTAATGTATTTGGAAAAAGGTTTTTGACAATAACTAGAAGCCTAGCAGAAAGAAAATGTGCTTAACCCTTAAAATGCTTGGTGATTTTCCAAAACTATATTTTTGTGTCGTCTGCTTTCCAAACCTTAAATACCTGCTTAATTCTATCGAGGGAAGATACATAGAGTAGCAAGCAGGTTAGATCACAGGCCAGCCGCCAATTTACTTGGCGGCTGGCCTGGACCTAACCTGTTTGCAGAAACATGAAGCTGGTTCCAGCACCATATGCGTTAAGATAACCAGAATGAACATGTACACGAAATATTTATTAAAATTTCAAATGTGGCCTTTGGGCCCGATTTAAAGTACAATATGCCGTTGTCACCTTCATTTATCATTCAAGCGAGAACAGCAGATATGCCGCTATCTGAACCCTGAGACCAATAAAACACAGAAAACCATAGTACCAAGACCGGCACAAAGTACGGGTAAATGCATGCTTCATAAACCAAAACCATGATGGACACCAGTAAGGATATCAAGTGCAAAACATATATCATGAATTGCTGTTTTTATATATATTATAGATTAATTTCTGTGTTAATATCTTCCATACTTAAAGAAACAAAAAACGATGACTAGCAGTAAAGCAGTCCCCCCCCCCCCCAAAAAAAAAAATATAAAAAAAAAATAGGAAAAAGAAATAGGAAATGCAGACAAACCAAACAAGATTCTTGACATAGTTTTCTACGCCTTTTTCTTCAATAGTATTCACAACAAAAGTGAATTTCCTTCTTCGTCGAATATCTCTTATGACGAGATATTGTCATCACCTGCGAACATGTTTGTTGAAAGGATAATGAGAAATTGCACCTTCAAATTCATTCTAGGAATAAAGGTTTCTTTAATTTCATACTGTTAACGAATTGATTAGAACGGGTATGAATGTTATTTAAGGCTCAGCTTACCCAATAAATGACTCACCTTACTATATATACTGTAAGTTACTAAATAAATCGTTGTGAACAAAAGCATCAATGGCTTACGATAAAAAATATATGTTTTTATCATAATAGTTCAGCCTCATACAGATTTGACGAAAACGAATAGGAATAATTAATGCAGACACAAACTTACAATGTTTCCTCTCATTACAACTCACAAACATACATACTAACATTTCAACTCGTAACGAGATACGCTCAATATAAAATTTGCTTTATGCGCAAGATTCGTCAAATATTTTTCAAAATAGAGTGTAATAGAACCAGCCACAAATTCAAATAAGTGGAAACGGGTTGAAACGCACGCATGCGCGCGACGCGGTTTCATTAGTCTCCAGTGGAGAAGCGGCGGGTCGCTTGACATGCATAGTTAATGCACACCAATAAAAAAACGAAAACAAAATATGAAACAGATGGTGATTGAAATATCGTTAAAAGGGAAATTGCAAAATCGATAACTCATGAGAGATGACCATGGTTGACAGGGCACAACCATGACAAATTCATGAGTCAGAAATCATGAATGGGTCCTGACTTGTCTGTCGCTACTGAACTTAAAGGTCGTATCTCATTTATTAAAAGGAGGGAGTTACAATCTTTTAGTTATGCAGTACCCCAACATTTCAAAGAACGGACCACCTGTATAAATGTGATCGAATTCCACTTCCCGGAAATTAGAAACCCTTGCAATTATGACGTCATTTTCGTGCATGATCGGGGTCCGACGGATGCTTGACACGTGTGGCAGGAAGAGCGTCTTTTCATCCGAGG
Organism: Cerastoderma edule; assembly: GCA_947846245.1. NCBI lineage: Eukaryota > Metazoa > Mollusca > Bivalvia > Cardiida > Cardiidae > Cerastoderma > Cerastoderma edule. The sequence continues at coordinate 15,195,596 of OX401405.1, read as the reverse complement.
GCCCTTTTCCGTATTACATGGTCGCTTGATTAGATTTATCGATGTGACATTAGTTTACGACTATGTCAGTCTGAATCGGTAAGGCGACACTGTATGCATGAACGCATGTTAATACCTCTATCCAGACATTCTATATGGATAGCACTGTGGGACGTTTGAATATCCACAGCACCTGCAAATGGCTGTTCCAAGGTAGAATATCCGAAACCCGTCATTTTGAAAATAATACCTTCATCGGATAGCGTCGTCGTTCTCGGTATACATCGGTCGTGTTCGGAACTATTTAGTGTAAAGCGAATATATCCGGCATCGACATATGTATATCGAGAACGACCGAAGTAATCCGACGAAATAAAGAGTTTCAAAATGGCTGATAGGCGGTAATCTACCTTTAAATAAAAGCTTGATGGTTATAAAAAATGAACAAAAATATGTATCGGCCTTTGACGATAGTACTGTTTCTATCTGCGACACAATACTACTATATGTAAAAATGGAAGAGGAACTTAACAAAATATTTTTTTGAAAAGGTCGTCTGCTATCATATCTTGTTAACCTTTTAGTTAACGACAGACTTACTGTGTTTCCTTAAATCAAAACAATAAGCTGACGACAAAATGGTATAGCTGGAATTTGACTGGAAAGATCTTCCCCAGTATAAATGAAAAGGGAACAACTTCTCAATTTTTCAACCAATACTTCAAACTGCCCCTTGCTGAAGGAGCGTTGCATTTCATACCATTTAGGTAAAGGGATGATTGAATATCGCATAAGACAAAGCAGGCAGAGAAATAGTTCGTCACTTTAAAATCCCAGGGGTCACACTTCATTTATTTAGATGCATGAGGTGTGACTTCAAGTTTTACAGGACAGAGTTGGTTCGTTTTTGTAATAAACGAGAATCGTCCTAACGGGAGATCCCCTATGTTTCCTTAAAGTTTTACAGGAACGTATTCGGCCTTGAAGCGTCTTAGTATAGAAGTGACAAGTTTTTCTGTGTGAATGATATCGATGGCAAAACACGAATTATGGCCTAAAATTGTAGCGTGTATCATTTAGTTTTCAGGTAGAATACCTTTTATCCGCCAATTTGAAAGTTATTTTATTGTCGGACTTATTCTATCGTTCTCGTACTACAGCGGTCGTGTCCGGAACTATACGTTTCACACCGAATAGTTCCGACCACGCCCGATGCATTGTATACCGAGAAAGACCGAAATAATCCGACGAAAGAATTACTTCTGTATATATCTTGCTAGGCTTTCGGAAGCCATTTCGCTCCATCTGCCTATAGTCGCATTAATAAATCCAATTTCTCATATCTACTTCGCTGGAACTTGTAGACTTTTCGAATGCACGGATTAATCACAGCACAGATTATAATCCATAACCACCAACCACGATGTGATTATTTAAATCCATAACAGTACTTTCATTTGCGACAAACATTTGGTTTTGTTTCATTAGATAATATTTAGTTATACCACGGTTACCATTGCACTACCAGTATTCCAGTTTTATCCTGTCACCAGCGCAATGAACGGACCGATAACAGGGTGCCGTATAACATTTGTGATATCCGGCACTAGCCATATATCACACATTCACGTGCGAAATAATGACGTCATATATACGTCATGGCATATGACGTCATGTGTGCATCATTCTCTACTTGTTTTCTGTCTTTTGTTTTCTTTATTTTGTATTTTGTTTTCAGTTTGTTTGTTGATTATAATCCATGGAGGTAACAGGATAAATAGAAGAGATGATTGGTGTCTTTGAATAGGAAAAGTTATTGGGCTCGGCCTCGGATTATTATCCGTTTCGCTTGCGGCTCACCGGATAATATTCCTACGCCTTGTCCGATAACATTTCCGATTCACAACACCAACCATCTATTCTCTTTATACCAGTAATCGCCATTCGACATGACTTTCTTCCCGTTCGAGGAAGATGTATCATCTACATGTAACAAATTATATGAATTAACTTTATCAAAAATCGACAAAAATATTCTTGAGCTTAGACTATCGGCCAACAAGTTGGCTTCGGTCCCAACAGAGTAGTTGAGTTGTGTGAAGGTTAAGTGGATGGATGTATTTTCCTGTTGAAAAATCAACAATAACGACACATACGAGAATCATAGTTAAAAGTGACAAAACAATGGTATATTTTTGGGGAAGTTCGGAAACTGCGTTAGAAAAAAAAGGAAGAAAAACACAATCATTGAACATAGTTTGCTTTCGATTGATCGATGCAGAGTGTCTTTAGACAAGATTCTCTTCTTAGACGTGTAGTTATACGTTTCCAGGAGAGTCGTTTTTCATTGAAAATATGTTAAAAACGGTATAAAATTCGTTGGGAAAACAAAAGCCTAATTGATTTAATTTGACAATTCGGAATTTCGAAATGGACTTACAGAGTGCATTTCTGCATATGCGTTGTTAAAACGCTTTATATTCACCTTGAAACATGAGCGACAAGGTGTGATATGTCTGCAGTGTAAAAAACGGAGACGTGTGATCGTCACTCAGGGAATATCACACTAAAATGATTTCTGATTACTCCATCTAAATTTCTGTTCCCATGAGTACAATCTGATCGAAGTGAACCTTTTTTCGAATCATTTCCAAGTAATATTCCTATAAAATAAAGCTATCATGAAAATGAAAAGCGAAAACATGCTAATGGTAACAGAACTGTAAAAACGTTCGTCTCAGATCTAATACGAATGATTCTGCTTTCATTGAATATCACTTCAATTACATATATTGTTCTAAAACTGGCAAAACACTGCGAAAGTTCCAAAAAGGATGCCGTTTTCCATAAACACTGTATTTTATTAAATCATATATCATTTCAGGGATAGGAGAAAAAAGTTGTTGTAATATTTGAATATTTTAATGTGATATTTGAATAGCAATACTTATTTCTGACTGTGTTGACATTTGCAGAAGATAATTCAGTTAAGTTTAATTTAGTGTTATATCTATATCCTCAAATTAAATACGAGAAGTTTATGAAAAACGGAATTTATCCATACAATAAACATGAAATTTCATTTATGAGTGTTCATTCAGAGGACCGATGACAGCTCATTGGGAAGAAAGTAATGAATATTGTTCCCTTGGGAGACCGTTAAGATTCAGTGAAAATATTTGGAGATTTCCCCCTTAGATAAAATTGTTATAAATCTTTGTTTGTTAACACACATATGTGTCGTGTCTATATTGACAAGTCTTTCCTGGATGATTGTCCCATATAAAAAGATGTCCACATCATTTCGGCCTTGTAATCGCGGATGATATTTTTAGAGGTCTCTGAGCATCATTTCTGACAACTTTTCAAATTTTGGCAGCGACTGCAAGTCCAAAATCCAGCTAAACAATTACACGAGTGGCACCTCAAACAGAAATACGTATTTATGCTACCACTATCTTGATACAAAACCAATACTAACACAAACAACTATTCGGGGAGCAAAACCACATGAAACAAAATCATATAAATTAAAAAACAAACTAATGCCATTGTCATATCATCAACGATGGACATGCGATCGCTGCTTCGTACAAAACATTAGCGGTTCCTAGCACTTAATGTGACAGATCTAATCATACAGATCACGTATCAAATTTAGAGAGCCTGGCGATAAAAGCTGTTGATTATGGACGAAGAATTATTGGGACGCTTTGATACTAATGGCAATGAATACCGTGTATTAGTAGTGATCAATATGCACAGCGCGATTCCACGGGCGGGCACTCTACCCTTTATCAAACGCCAGATTTTCGGCTGTTCCAAGTTGAGAGAGTTTCTTGACGACATTTCAAAACTTGTGGCAATTTTAAAACAATCTTCGGATAGGGCAGAAAACATTGTTGGAAAAGGACAAAATGCTCTTTTTTTCAACAATGTTTTCCTCAGTCGTCTTTAACAAAGTGGTTGAAATGTCGTTATTGTTTAGTAATGGGTTGGCATTTGTACGTCCGCCGAATGGTTTCGACAAGGAGTCTTTCGCTGTTATACATAATAGAAGACATACCTCTTTCATTTGAAGGAGCTACGCCATTTCTTTGTTCTGCAGTTTTGAAATTTGGTAAAACATGGCTAAGCGTCATTTTTACGGCTCTTTCGCTGTATAACAAAAGTAAGTAGCGCTATCATTTGAGAAGAGACAACTCTCTGTGATGAAATTGTGGTTTGATCAAATTAAAGGGGTTTGTCGTCGTAATATTATAATCTCTTAAATCCTTCATTGAATGAGATGGGGATTCGGTTTACAGCATAGAAAATGGGGTTTCAAGGCGTGGGCCTAATTGTTTTTGGGTTTCATTCAAACTTCTGAGTTATTATAAATGTCAATATCAAAAATGCATATTATACTTGCAAACTAACACACATAGACCTATTGATACATATGTCTAAAGCTTTATGTTTTCTGTAGCAGATTAGTCAAAATAAGGTATTATGCAGTAAGGGATTGAAAAGCAAATATATGGAATCCAAGAAATAAATCACAAAGCAGAGCGAACGCTTATAAACCACAATATCACCGCTACTAAGTCAACATCACACCAACAATTGCGTGCATGGACATTCCATAGTGTTCTTCTGTACAGATATAATTATACCCCTAACCATATGCATTGAAACGCACAAATGCAAATATTCTTTAGCTCCCTATCTCAAGAAGTCAATCATTCTTCACGAAGGGGTCGTTATCTAAGAAAGAAACATATTTCAATCTTGGGCATAAAAACATGTTACAGCGACCATGTGAACTTTGTGTGAACTCACGGTGTTACTAATGTAATAAAGATATAAATTTCACTGGGAGGTTTATAAAAACTGACATTGCATGTGAGGTTTCGGTAGCATTTAATAGCAGGTTTCAACGAAAGGTTTTATGGCATGGATAGGTCTCTCAACTGAAAACGGTTAGGTTGGATAAACTTTTAAGCATGCAGGAAATACACAGCCTACTGTCATAGCATTATATTGGTAAGAAAAACACTTTACAATCGAAAGAAATAAACCCATTAAAACAAAGGAGAACGTGCAAGATATGAGCAATATCTAATTTAAAACAACGATTACACATGTATGATTTCTTGAATGGCAAAAACATGACTTTTACAATAAGAACAAGTGTTTCAGATTTTTTTTGCAACATTTGATAATTAATTTCAAATGTGTCTTGACCGAAATCTTTGTTGTAGATTCCATTACACGCGTATGGTTGAGGCGATGTTTGTGAGTACCAACACATCAAGATTCACAAAGATAAGTTTTAAGTCCTTTACGCATAAGACTCTATCATGCACTCCACAAACCTTCCGTCTCTATGGCAGACAATAAAACAAATTGTATTGTAGAAGCGCTAGAAGCAACACAAAGACAGCTTTCGAAATTAGACTGATTTAATTAATATCATTGAAATGATATAGGAGAGCCGGTGGAAGCACGTTGTTTGCAGACCGCAATCATTGATGATTTTTCGCCCGCAGGCCTTTCGATCCTTTATCCGAAATGGATTAATTTGGATGCCGTCGCTGTGTAAAACAGAATAACGCAACTCCTTCATTGTGATGAAGGAGTTGCGATATTCTGTTTTATACAGCGAAATTAAGCTTGTTTAGAAGGGCGCCGAAATACAAATTCCATTCCTCACGAATAATTCTTTCTGATGTTAGACAAAAATTACTTTCGAAGAGCTCAGCATCCTCTAATGAGACATGTACACAAGATCATATCAGCATACCTCATCATATCAATATTCTAGGAAATTAATCAATAATGATATTGATATTTTATAGCTTGAATGCCAAAAACATTGAAGTCATTGACATAAACTACATAATAAACAACGAAAAATTGATGGTCAGTTCGTTGGAAAGGAATTTGTTGTTCCTAAGACGTTACCACATACAAATAAAAAACCCATACTACTTGTTGGAATAAAAATACAGAAAACTATTTACGAGGTGTATTTATGAGATCACGGAAATACCCGAGTAGTTACGATTGAGGTATACCCCATAGCTGATTCCCATCCTCACAACCACATTATTGAGTAAGACGGGAGCCGGTGACTAAGGTTAAACACAATCAAAACAAGGAACCAAGCGTCCGTAAAGACTTTGTGACTTGAAAGCACGTGTCTTATTTATGTGCTTCTCCACTTAACATAATGCAAAAACCCTAATGAAGTAATTAGAAGTTGAGTGTATGGGGAAGCATGGTTTATTTCATGAAGGGAAAACACGGGCCGATCTATCATCTAGTCAATTTACAAGCAAACTGTATACATTCTCACATACTTGAATCATTACAACATATGTTACTTGGTGCTTTGTTGAACGGATGACAAAATTAACAAAAAAATCGTTTTATTAATATGCGAAACTATCTAGAAACCATTGTGAAAAAAGGCAATGCATGTTCTTTATAAATGATGTCCCATTTAGCAGAGGATGCATTAAATGAAACTCATGGTGAAAGTTTACCATTTAAATCAGGCAAAATATTCACCTGATGATGGTTATTGGTTAAGCTTGAATTCGACATTTCCTGGCGTGTATATGCGTGATAGGCTTAACATACGGTTATATCATTCCGACGAAATCTTCCAGAAAATTGAGGGTGGAGAAAAATTCCCTCATGTGCTAATCAATTATAAACCAAGTCAGGTAACCCGCTTTGTAAAACGCCCACATTAAACAGTCCGTGTGCTAGATTTATTCAATCTATGCAAAAACGTAATGATTATATTTAGCGGTTTGTGTACGGGTAAACCAGGGAAAGCTTTGCACACTGGTTGGGTGTACCAATGGTTCAATTCAAGACTAACGTAAGGTTTTGAGAAACGAAGCACTTAAGATAGTCCTGCATTGAACCATTGGAACGTGTGCTCATTTAATAAATCGTGCCTCGTATAGAACACTTTAGACAGTAATTCTAATTCAAAACATGCACTCTAACCATGTCTGCCATTTTATGTTGTAAATGTTGCCAACATTGAAATAGACAACAACTTCCAAAGAGCTAAGCATACCCATGTTTGTCATATGCAACTATTACTGTTAAATACCGTAATAGCAATTAAACATTAAATATATATATGCATTTTTTAAGGGAGCTTGAATGAATAGACTGGATTTGCATTGAACTAAACCAAATCCGTCTGCTAAAAGACATAAAGTGTCTAAGTTGTGTAGCATGTGTTTTATCTTCATTCTTTTAGGGCGAAAGGTGACTTTTTTAAGCAGAATTTAAACATGTTGCCTTTAAGGCAAGTTATCATTCAGTGCATTTTAAAACTAAACTTAACATAACATAACTTAACATTATCTACTCATCATTCGATATAACTTACCATTCAGTATATGCAAATGACCGATAAAGGTATCAAACCACATTGTACGGATGCCCAAGAGATCCAATAGTTCCGTATTATTCGGTGCAAGAATTACAAACTTGACACAAATGTAGAAACGTGACGACAAATATCGGCGTAAATGACACAATTCTGTCTGTAAATTTTGTTTTCTGTACAATTAACATATAACATTGGCAAAGAAGGATAGTTACGATTGGGAATAAAACTATTTAACTAACAATAAATTTCCTTTCTACATTTTGTAAACTGTACAATGTACATATAAATCCCATTTACCGCCTATTTACATCATTTACAAGACGACCTGGCAAACACGTTACCATATGCTACGGAGGTGGTGAGGGACGGACAAGTTCCAGGCACGGTGATACCTTTCTTCATGAATTATTCTGACAGCCGTCCTGTCTCTCTGAGTTAATTACAAGCAGAGGTGGAGTCTGAACCCTTACAATGCTCGGTATATCTTTAAAATTAGATTTTAATGTTGTCTGCTTTCCAAAACTTTAAAATATCTGCTTAATTTTGATGAAGTAAGATTCTCAGAGTAACAAACCGGTAAGATCACAGACCAGCCGCCAATTTACTTGACGGCGGGGCTGGATCAAATATGTTTGCATTAGCATGGAGTCGGCTCCAGCATTATAAGAGTTAAGTCTTTGGAGCTAAACACAAATGCCGCATCTCTTTCATTTCGATGTAAAAAAAAACGCTTTTTGTGTTGTGCACTGACGAATCAATTTTTGTATTTATATGGACTTAACATCGTGTCCACATTATTTCATATCCATGGCAATATCAGACGCTTAATGATGGAGGAATACCCCAGACTGAACTGCCCAGAGGTGTTGGTCAAGTTGGGTAGAAACCATCGGCGATCCGTAAGGCAATCAGGAGCCAACTTACAATAATCCCATTACCAAACAATAACATTTCACCAGTATGTTGTAAAAGACAGTGGAAAACATTGCGGGGAAAGAAGAAACTACTCGTGATTGGCAATCTATCCGTTTCACACAATATTTTCTACTCTATCAGAAGATTGTTTTCCAATTTCATCACATTTTGAAATGTTTCAATTTGGAACAGTCGAAAGTTTGGCGTTTGGTAAAGGGTTTAACACAGTGCAAAGACTGTCTTTGAGGTGCTGCGTTTCTGTCTAGTCATAAATAGAACCATGCTTTATATCTGTATTCTGTGAAATAGAGAAGAAACAAGTGTTATCAGAGACAACGACAATGAACCTCTGACGCCTTCGTAAACAGTTTCAAATTAGAAGCGACGAGTTAAACATTTGTAGACAGGATTCTTCAGATGTTCCATAGGAATAAACCTAATAGAAAGCTATTAAGCCTAGGTTTATCAATGAATTTGCAAGTTTCTTAATTGGAGAAAAATTCTTTAGAATTAACGCTTTCAACGGATAAATGCTGTATTAACTTTGATAAACCAATCAAAGAATCAACCTCTTGATTTCTGTTTTACGAAAGGTCGTTTTTTGGCCAAATTGAATATGAAGTAACCATTTACCAAGAATATGTCCTTTCTATGTATTTAACATTGAGATATATATATATATATATATATATACAGACCGTGCAGGTGATCGATGCTAATAAAATTTTTATTGAATTAACCAAATACAATCTTGCTTTCATCATAAACCAGTCGTATTGCACCGTTCATTTAGCTAGTTTCGAAGCATTTCCATTTGCATACAACACAATAACTAACAGGCATTTTAAACATGTAAATGTTTGTGTTAAAGAGCGTTTCCTCGCCAATTTCAATCACCAAAGTCCATAGATTAATTATATTCAAGCTGGATTACATAGCTCGGAGGGTTGCTTTAAAGCATTAAAGGTTTTGAAGAAGGTATTTCCGAACCAGGGGCAATGAAATAACCAATAAAAACCCCTCTCATGCTCTAAGATGGATAATCCTCTACATATTGAAAGAATTACAGTAATTAACTTTCGTTGAATGTTGTAGTTTAAAAGCCACTCTACTTCAGTGAAACTCATAAACCATAAAACTTCAAGAGCGATAGAGAGTTTTAATTCTTTCCATGGTCCCCTTTATTGTTTTCATGATATACCTTTACGGTTGGTATTCTCTATAGCAATATACGTATAATGTAGTTGTATGAAGCAGTTCTGGAACTCGATCATGCAAAGGAATGTCTTAACTCTAAAACACCATTACTGTATCCCTTTTAATTTAATGAAGGGAGAATTATAACGGATTCAAGAGGAAAACCACCCTTTCTATGCGAACAATGAATCATTACTTTGTTACTATTCAATATGAGAATTCCTATACAGGATTTAAATGGCTAAATGAACTAATTCTATTAAGTCCTGATGCTGTCTTCAAGACTGTGGACGCCGATATTCAGAATCAGGAACACTTTCTACGAAAGTCTTCGAATATCAAAATTTGCTTAGACATTCCTGAATATCTTCGAACAGCTACAAACACAAAAGGGCTGTAAAACCAAAAGATAGCTCTCACTCAGTTTTATAAAGTGCATACTAATACATGTACGACTGTCTATATGTTCACAGCTACAGCTTTCTAAGGCAGCGATTGCCTAAAGCACACAAGTATGTTCGGTAAGCTGATTACCTCGGCATCTTTTATAGCTATCTAATCCTCAAGGAATGGGTTCTCAGTATTGATGAGTATACGGAAACATTACATAATACTGAACGTGTTATTCATACCTTTTTGACCATAATAGCTTTAGTGAGTATCTGTGTCACAAATTCATCCTGTCACTAGTGTACTTTTGGGACGGATAACTAGGTGCCGTATAACATTTGTGATATCCGGCACTAACCATATAATACATTCACATGACGAATCATGACGTCATAAAAACGCTATGACGTATTGTTTACATCATTCTCTACTTACTTTTTCCTTTTTTGTTGCGTTTTATTTACATCTTGTTTGTTTGAAAGAATACATAAAGGTAACAGGATAAATAGAATAGATGTAAATGTTCTTAGAATGCTTATTATCTAAAAATCAAATCAATATGAGTAGTTGGTATGTGACACTGTTACACGTTATAAAATCAGGGCGTTTACCTATGGATCGGAGTTTTTTTTCTCATCAGCTGAAGTTATTATGGTTAGTCTGGAAGTGGATAGCAATTATCTATACTTCACTCAATTTGACCAGGGCTCTTGTTTACGTGAATAAACGGCCAATAGACGGCCTTATACACATTTGAAATGTCAAATATGTTATAACATTCTCCTTATTACAATCTGAGCTACCTGATAAAACGGCAATATGTATAAGAATCACAAGTTTTAGAGAAATAAATCCAGTTAAATCTTTGATATCGGAAGCCAATGGTTTCAGCCAGACAAAATGACAGACCAATCCAATTATTACGTAATTTTACCACGATACGCAATTATTAGGTGAAGATTTCTTGTAAGATCTGCCAAGGGATTCTTTTTAACATTATTCGACAATGATCAATAAGTTTGTACAAAATATGAAATACTTTTATACAGTGTAGTGCACAATATTATTTTATATTACATACATATCCTAGCTACTTTATCATCATTTAATATACAGCGAATATGCATATTGAATTTATTGATAGAAACAAATAAAAGTATTCATTTTACGCGATTTCTCAACTTTAGTGATATTAATCTAGATATCAGCGATAGCCATTAACGAACTCAACCGATGAACTGCTACTGTTTGACCCACAGTTTTTTCATCACCATGATTATTCTACTGTTATAAATAAAATCAAGATACGAGTATAAATAACTAAAGCATGGGTCCGAATGATCAAGACGCAGATAATACATTCTAAAACAGTTAAGGCTTGGATCATCCGAGTTAAATGAATACCCGAAATACTCAGCTATAACGGTTTGGTTCCCCGGCCCCTTACTACGTACAGTGGACTTAAACATGAGCCATGGGACCTGTTTATCGTGTCAGCTCTATGTCAACCCGAGCCCATTTCTTTTTTTAAATTTCTGGACTGCTTCGAACATTTAACAACAACAGACGACAAAATGAATAAATAAAAAAATGACATTTTCATGATGATATCGTGAAAAAGCCAATATGCTTAAAGGGTAAGTTGTTCAGATGAAACATTTTATTCTCTTGTCAAAATGGTTTCTAAGGGTTTATGCAGCGAATTCCCAAAATCTGTGAGATGGGAAGGCCAATACCATAGTATATCGAGATTTATCATGGAAGTATCAGACGATCGTAAAATCACATCTGTATATATCCCCGACGAATCTGTTCCGCTAATCTAGTTATGTTGTGCGGCGATGGCAATATGTAATAGACTTGAGATAATTGTATTATGGCGCCGTTTGGGGGGCACTAGGTGAGGAAATAAAGACCCATTGCGATAGCATAAAACATCCTCATCCCTTACACGCTTTTTATTGTTGCAAACCTCCTATAGCCTCGATGCGTAAGCCTTTTCATTTTTTGCATATATTTACCTTTAAACATGATTATGGCAAATATAATCGCATTTGAACATATGTATTTCGATCTCTGTTTTGTGGTTTAATGATGTCCTAGCATTTATTAAAGGACACTTTGGGTTACCTATTCCTTACTTAGGTGTGTCTAATCTAGTGTTTGTCCTTTTGATTTCCATAGTATATTATATTGAAACTACATCCCAATGTCGATTTAAACACACTTTATGTGGTTATGTTCATCCGGCGTCGATGCATGGAGTTAAATCCATACATTGTAATTCTTCCTGTCATTTATCTTATATAACCGTATGCACATGTGAAAGGAGATATACATGTAGCTGGCTTCTATATAATTCCATATTTATTTCAACCTCAAATTCATGAAGTACAGGAAAGACAAGAATATACAGTGCTCATGCAAAAGCACATCACAACGTCACGTTGTCTTGATAATAGTGCGGTAAGTTTAAAGTTTTAAACGTTACACTTGGTTGCATGGGCACAAATGTTAATATCCTACGAGAGCTACAGTGTAATATCCGGATAATCATTGCGCAATTTCCTTATTTACAACACAATAGCTAGTAATTTCACATGATAACATACCAAAGCTGCAGTTGTATAAAACAATTCTTCTCATGATGTTGTTGTATGCATGTACATGACGACAATCTTGAATCCTTGAATATTTTCAACACCACGAACGCGGACGTCTCATGTAAAAAGCCAGAAATAAACCATTCAATCATAAATGATGTAAGATACCAATATGCTTATATTTACATGTTGTTTAAATCTTAGTTTCGAAAAGCTGATCACCAATTGATGGCTTCAATTTATTGCCTATGCTTAAGTAATTCGGATGATCCACGCTCAAACTTATATTTAGATAGTCGTTAAAATTTCATTTCCAAAAAGCTGATTACCATTTTGATGGCTTCAATTTTTCGCCTATGCTGAAGTTACTCGGACGGGCCATGCTGAAACTGTGTTAGAATGAAATGTCTGCGTCTGGATCATTCGGACTAGTACACATTCGGAACTAAGCGAAGGGTTTACCCAGGAGTCTGGGACAACGTTTATTTGGTTTAATAAAGGTACATCGATGTAAACAGTCTAGAGAACAAATCATACATCAGAATAACCGCTAGAGTGGTGGCATTTATTGGTTTGTAAGACTATGTATGGGAATCCCAATGTCGTCTCCTAACTATTGGTTTATCTATGGTTTTGTCTGGTCGCAGACATGTAGCCTGTGGTCTTTGGTACCATTTTACTAAACAACTTAATGAAAATATTTGCGTAAGTCATAACTGATACACATGTATAGTATCTTCCATGAAAGTACAATATTGCAATGTGACACGTCATCGGAATCGTCTCAGAGCGACGATTCCAATGATGTGTTACTTTGCAATATTGCTCCGCCCAATTTTGAAATATGAGGAATGGTTGTTTAAGACTTACGCAGTTCTTAAGCGCAAACTGTTTAGTAAAACGGTCCCCAGGCCCGTGCAAATATACCGTATTAAGCGGGGTATTCACCCAGGCCAGGGTAGCGTTTTACTAAACAGTTTACGCTTAAGATTTGCGTAAGTCTAAAACAACAATTCCTCTTTTATCAATATTGGGCTAAGCAATATTGCAAAGTAACACATCATTGGAATCGTCTCTCCGAGACGCTTCCAATGACGTGTCACATTGCAATATTGTACTTTCATTGAAGACACTATCCATGCTAATCAATTATGATTTACGCAAATATTTTTCGTAGTAAAACGGTACCCAGGACCACAGGCTAGCAGAAAGATAACCGGTTCGAGGCAACTTCGATCTATATATAGTCTACGTTTCCTAGAGCAGTAAAACAGTATGTTTTGATGGCTTTTTAGTATCATCAAGTTTGGTGGGAATTTAACTAATTAGCATGGACGTTATGAATCATTATAGTAATGAACTCGGACGATCCAATATATAACTTTCTTATCTACTTTTGTATCATTCGGACTATACACATAATGGCTTTGTGAGGTTTATGACCAGTGTTGGGTTTTTAATATAATTATTATCAAAACATTAACATGGTATGACTATATCCAAAATGTTGCAAATTGACTGGGTGGTTGAAATGAGGTCTTTCGCCGTATTCAACATTGTTAAAGTCCACACACTTCTTTTCATGCTCTTGGTATTTTTATGCGATTCTTTCTCTCAATTAAATTGCTTTCCTACGTGAATATGATAAATCCGTCGTGAGAAACGAATAAATCATAGAATCGACTGCATTAAACGTGGTAAAAGATTTTTGCCCAGCGGAATCTCGAACTCAGAATCGTTGTATGCCAAGGAGGACACGCTACCGACTGAGACTTATTGTTGCGAAATAAGCCCAAACCCTTTCGCCAAGGGGAATGTCTAGCAAATAATTCGAGCTTCAATTTATAGCTTTTAAGAAACTATACAACTTCACGATGGATTGGGGATAAACCGACCAAGACTTTGACCTAAGTGTACCAAGTAAGATATATCATACAAAGTGAATTCCCTATGTCTCCAGGTGTTATTTTATTACTTGACTAGACGGCATAAACAACTTGGTTTCGAAACCGTGGGTCCTTTTAGAATAATATGAACGAAGTAGTTGATAAAAATTACTTTTTTCTAATATGGGCAAACCGCTTAGATAAGTTTGTTTTATTTTAATCTTGAAGTAATATAATTCCAAAGCTTGGAAAGTTATAAGTTATTTATTGAAAAAAAAAATGCTTAGAAAGGCATTTAAAATATTTAGAATGAGTTGATACAACAAATATAGATCTAGCACATAACGCAGAGAACGGTAATATAAAGTATTTTAATGGTGTCTTAGGATACCATAGGGATGTTGGTTAGGGTTGACTCCCTCAGAGAGAGGGATGTTTCTGTCCTTATCGTTAAAGAACAGTTTAGACCCTGATCGCACAGTGATATGCACATCAACAAACGAGGGTTTCATTTTACTTAGCATCTTAAGCTAAAATAATTTCAATATGACATTTCCTTTGGTTTCAATATTGAGATAATAAATATTACAATGTAACACATCATTGGAATCGTATCTCCGAGACGCTTTCAATGACTTGTCACTCTGCAATATAAGGATGCCCGTCTACTAAACTAAATGACAGTGTATTTCCTAATTATGATGAAGTTGTTTAGAGTTATTAACTGTCTGGGGTCCTTTAGTTAAATTGTATTATGTATACTTGATGCATTGTGGGCTAGTGGCTTTCTCTTTTTACAAATAAACTAAACTTGAAGTTTGAAACTTGATTATACTTCTATTCAAGAAACAATCGATCTATATCAGTTTTGACTTACGCAAATACTTTCCTTTAGTAGGTTTTATCCAATGGTACCCATGTGTATATACCAACACCTGGTATACTTTATATACAACACCCGTCTTATAAAAGCTCGTGTGTAATAGGTATTGCTAACAAATGAATCACCCAACCCAACGTGTGTCTGGCGTATATTATCTTTTCTCTCCCCGAAACGCATTTCACCTGTAACTCATCGGGGTGTGTAGAGTTGAGTCGAAAGAAAAGAGAAAGTACTCGTTTGCCATCCGAGTTGGGTTTAGCCACTGATAAACGTGTGCTAATACAGTGGCGGATCTAGAATGGTTCTCAAGCCTTACACCTGATTCGATGTAAAGGAGAGAGAACCCAATATCGTGTAACAAAATGATTGTTTTATAAAAATATTTTTTTTCCATCATCATCTTGATTGAGAAGCAAACATGGACAAATCATATAGTTGATGAATAAATAACGAGTCACAGCACTCGATTGCTATGTTCCTCTTCCAAAAAATGCATACACAATCATGTAAACACGTTTATATCTACATGTATTTGTTCAAAGATGTGAAGACATTTTGGAAGTTGAAATCGAGCTTCTTTATAACGTTTTAACAGCAACACTATTGGATGACACTGGATAATAGTTATTGGAAGCAAGATAATGCCGTTTTTTCTGAAGCCTGTATGAGTGGTAAATATGCATCTGAATCCAAACGCGTTGCATTGCTTTTGGTATCTTCCGTATAAAGACTGCAAATGCCTTGATAAATTATCGCTTCCAAGATCAATAATGCTTTCGATAGCTACTTTTAATTGTATGGCAAACAATACGACAGCTTTATTGTTTTAACAACATTTCATTTTGACTTTCAAATCTCTTCAGATGTGAACAAGGACTTTTAACTACTAAACTCCCTCGCATCTGTGAACAAGAACCTTTAACATAGAAAGGTAAATAGCTGTCCGTACCAATAAGGTCTATTTCAAACCATTTTAATGACTAGAGTTGATTTACTCGAATTATTGAAGATAATAATAATAATAATAATAATAATAATAATAATAATAATAATAATAATAATAATAATAATAATAAAGACTTTATTTAACTAAGATGTTATTGTGTTATATGAAATAACTCGCAGAATAAAATATCTTCGTCTGGATCATTCGGACTAAGAGTTGATCGACTTACCTTTTCAAATGGGACTAATTTATATCTTATTAATTCGTTCAGGTTTAATTATCTAACAAGAATCATTAATTAGAATGTGGAGAAATACTGGATGGTGTGCCCAATTTACCCACTTTTCCAACCCTGGTGTTATCTTCCCGATATCAAAATATTCCATCCCACTAAAACATTACACCTTTAGTTCTTTTCATAACACAGTACTGATAAGAGCACGACAGGCGGTATGTTCCTTATCTCTATTCAAGGTGGTTAGGGGGTAAACTTACCCCACCCAGTCGTAATTTGCTAGACTTCTGATACATGATAGGTGTGTGATAAATACGTCGGATGTAATTATTCGCACCGATTCGAAATCAAAAGTGACGAGTACCTGGTTGACCACCATGAGCAAGACTCAAACCTTGGACCTGTTCGGTTAGATAGTATACTCTTACCTCTGGGTCATTTTCAACACATTACCGCCCAAGGTCACATGTTTGCGTCTTGCAGCAGATGCCTTTCAAAAAGCATTGTGAAAAAAGGAGAAATTGCTTGTAACAAGCAATTTCTCCTTTTGTCTCAATGCTTTTCCATTCTTTTCACATATCACAACAGCAGAACTGAAAATCTTACACGTATTTACAAAGCTTATCGTCTGCATGTGGTAAAGAGTTAAAACCAATTGAAAGCCCCGGACGTCTTAGGCAGTCAAAAAAGAAATTCGTAAGTAGAATAAGCAATGCTTACAAGAAACTAAACGTTCTAGTCGTCGGGATTGTAACAAAAAAGAAAGCATTGTGTTTCCTGAAAGTTGTGTATGTACATTTAAAATTACATCTACCTCACGGGATAATTAAGTATAGTAAGATCGTCCGCTTTTTTTTACAATTTCTTTGTAATCATGTTTTAACATATATGTACCAATCGATATAAGAAAACAATGTGAAAAAGGCATTAATTGCTCCTAAAATTGCACATTGCAAAACCTCTAGTTTAAGCTTTATTTTAGTTTAAACATATCATTATCCGAAATATTATCCCATATAAACATTACTTACAAACAACGAGGTTGGAAGGAGTCGGAACGAAAGGTTATGGTCCAGGGTACCGTTTTACTAAACAGTTTACGCTTAAGATTTGCGTAAGTCTAAAACAACAAGTCCTTTTATTTCAATATTTGGCAAAGCAATATTGCAAAGTAACACATCATTGGAATCGTCTCTCCGAGACGCTTCCAATGACGTGTCACATTGCAATATTGTACTTTCATTGAAGATATTATCCATGTTAATCAATTATGACTTACGCAAACATTTTCCGTAAGTTGTTTAGTAAAACGGGCCCCAGATGTTTCTCTTCTTGATACAACAGTTTATCGGTTGTTCACTATTTGATAATATATACTGGAATTATCGAATTTGTATTAGCAATAGAATGCCTTTGGCTTGTGAATACGTAATATACCGTTTGCCGTTTGATACAGGATAACACCATAAGTCTGTGACCCTTTCCTGGATCCGGTAGTACTAGACTAGGGCTCTGAAGTGACTTGCCAAATGTTGCTTCCACGAAACCAGAGGTGCCGATGGGGCTTAAACCCGGCGGCATGCCATTGAATCCCCGAGTTCTAAGTCCACCACCTTAAACACTGAGCCAAACACAGGACCTTGTATCGTTTGTTTTCGAGTTCTAGAATGGAATTAGCCTGGAGTCCTGCCCCATGCATTCCCTTGTCCGGGGTATACGTACAGGCCAGGCCCAAGGCTGGAATGGAATACATATACCCCTATCACGTTTTATTACTGTCGTCTTTAAATCGTTTTAATGTTCTTCAATATTAAAGTCAATTTCAAAGAAATGAGTTAATTGACTTGGTTCCTTTCCTACGCATGAACACAATGTACAAGTACATGTATATGTATTTTATCAGGAGCTTCAATCTTGCCGAATATACGGCATGCTCTGTTCGTTTATTTTTTCTAGTCGGCTATAAATAGAACCCCAACTTTCGGAGCAGGTGAGGAGTAAGGAATAATGTTCGTGTGTGTTGCGGGGAATGCATTCCAGAGTTATACTTTACGTTGGTTATGTGTTTCACCGAGCTATAAATATCAGAGTTAATGGCAATCGTCACGGGTCTGAATTCTAGGTATTAATGCAAAACTTATGATTGCATGTACGTCACTGACATATGGAATGAACATGTAACCCGCTCTATATCGAACTCACGTGCGTATATGTATTTGTATCAATCGATTGATTTATTCTGTATACATGTATACATACATGTTTTTCACCTTAATACATTTGCATCACAAGACAAGTAAACATATTATGTTTCTCTTGTAGTTTCCCCTTTTGTTACAATGTGTCTACCTTCTAAAGAAAGGTGAGCATTGTGATTTAACATAAGATATACTCATTGCTTCTACTTATACTTCGCACGTGTAGTGACAATCAACATCGGTTATTGGGTGAAATAATGAAAAGAATAACGGAAAAGGAATATTCATAATAGGTAATAAAGTGTTTTTCAAGAGTTAGACAAATATCTTGCAATTACCGGAACAACGTTTGATTGTAATGGCACCATTTTATTGAAATGGATTGGGTTCTTATTTCATGGAAGTCATCGCATATATCAATGTCCCTTGTTTTCTTGATTACTTGATAAACACCAGGCTCTAACTGTACCCATTAAGGTAGGAAACCCATAATCCGTCATTTTAAATTTGATACGTACGTCGAATTTCTTCGGTGTTTTAAAACCGAATCGTCCCAGCCCCAACCAAGATATACCGAGAACGCCCGAAGTAATCTGACGGAAGAATAAATTTCAATATGGCGGATAATAAGTATTCTACATTAAGTAACGTTGAGTCTGTTCTCCCGTGCTTCAAGACGTGTGCATCAACCATAATAATTTCACTAGTATAGTTTCTTTTACTCAGTGCACACGATATTAGCTCGAAATGAATGTAAGAATGTTATGAGAAGCCTCTATGTCAAATGATTCTCAATGCGCTTGTTTTACTAAAAAGGGAAAAACTTTTTTCTCAAAAATCAACAACAACATAATTTTAACCTAATTAACATACTTCTCTCAAATGCATCCTTCTCCACCATGCCTTTTTTATGTATGCACTTGGTGGTCTTCAAAGAAATTTCCGCCTGCCAAGTGCGCATGCACCTGTGTGCACTTGGCAAAGAATCCTAAAATTTCTTCTAATAACGAGAGTTAATCAGTTACATATTTGAAACACAGAGTTTGCTAGGCAATATAAACCCTTATAGTGCCGGAACCGAATTCATGCCCATGCAAACATGTTAGATCCAGGCCAGCCGCCAAGTAAATAAGCGGCTGACCTGTGATCTTACCTATTTGTTACTCTGAGAGGCGTTTGTCGACAAAACAAAGAAGATATTTAAGGTTTTGGAAAGCAGGCGACACAAAAATCTATTCTTAGAAAATTACCAAGCATTCTAAGGGTTAATGGCAATTTGAGTTTTACCTGACGCTTGCTATTGCGTTCATGGCCATTTTCCCATTCTGAGTCATTTGAAGCATACAGAAATATGTTATTCTAAAGTGGGTACCGTTTTACTAAACAGTTTACGCTTAAGATGTGCGTAAGTCTAAAACAACAAGTCCTCTTATTTCAATATTGGGCGAAGCAATATTGCAAAGTAACACATCATTGGAATCGTCTCTCCGAGACGCTTCCAATGACGTGTCACATTGCAATATTGCTCTTTCAATGAAGATACTATCCATGTGTATCAGTTATGACTTGCAAATAATTTCCTTAGGTTGTTTAGTAAAGTGGTACCCAGGTCTATATAGACGTACAAATTAGAACATTTTTAGATATTATCGAACTTATTGTGATGAAAAAGAGGGCCTTGTTTTTGATTAACGATTGCTGCAAATGTGCCGCAAGTACTCTATTTCGAGATAGGTTATGGCAATACTGTGTTAAGATAACCCTTCACTTGTGTATAGAGGAAAAAAGCATGTTTAAATCATGTGACAAAAGACAGGGGAGCAGCTTCTCTTGATGTCACAATGATTTTGTATACGTTCTACTGTCTGATATTCAACTGCTGAGCAATCACATATTTAAAGAAAAATCAAATTCTTTGCGACAGACTCTCACTCCAAAACATCTCTTAGTTATTTTGATTAGGTTATATCTAATGAACATAACGGAATTGAATGTTTGGTCGAAAATGAGGTACATTTCCTACTCAATTGTCCGTTGTACTGAACGATATTGATGTAACTGCATGGCAAAGCTAACCTCCTGCTAACTTGTTCCACCCGAAAATGAATATGTTTGGATTCTCTTATTGCAAAGATATTTGGAGCATACAGTAAACGATAGTTAGAAAAAATCTTATCTAAATATCTTCCTTGTTGTTAATGTTTGGTTTTTATCATCATTTAAATACGTATAAACAATAAATGTCCAAAAAACTGAAGAGATTAGAAGAATGTTGACGCCATTTGTGCAATAAAGCTGATAAGCCCATACGAAACAGACAACAATTGGACGAATGAATAGAACTCATCGTTGCCAAGACATTTTATAAATATGGCCATTACTAATGACACAATGCAAGTGTTCATTTGGAGCTCTTTGCAGTATCTAATGTAATGGAAAATACGCGTTAGAAAATCTTTCAAATACTATCAAAACTTCAAAGACGCCACTGATTAATATCAATAAGCAGTGATTCAACCCATTTTTTCATAGGTATGGCATTCAACACTTTGCAAGTAAAATCATGTATTTAACAAGAGTTCTTTTAAGAATACATTGCGATAAGTTGAGTATTTGCACTTATAACACATTCTTTCAAGTTTTACAGTGTATCAATGATTTCTATTCAAGATCATTATGATAGTCTGTTAAATGCATTCTTTATTGCTTTAATCAACTGTACTTTTTCGTGTGCACGGTAAAGGGTCAATCTATCCTAAACATACTAGCACCAATCCCCAATCCTGTAATTGGATGTTTTTATTGGACGATTTAGGCATTTCCTGTAGGTTACGGAAATGCCACAACCATATGTGGGTCGACCCGGTTGTCTATTGTGTCACGCAATCTCCTCTCAACCGATTGCCTCATAGAGAAAATAATCGGTCTGGTATAACTTGAAGCATAAAAACAACAACAGTAATATACACGAGAGAACCTAAGTTATTCTGACTCAATACGTCTTGAACCCACTTCAGTTATATGTTTTGGCATAACTGTAGAATTGCCCTCTGCTAATAAATTCAGACAAAAAATGTTGACGATATTCCAACCGAGAAGATACGTCTTCATGTATTTGTGTCATATTATCGTCGACAGCTACTGCTTTCAAACAGAAATGTGAATGAAGGCAAGGCGAACAATATGCGTTCAATCAACATTGGGTCCCTTATTAAAGCGGTTTTATTGGGTGAATCAGATATTTCCTGCCTTTCAGGAATATAACAGCAACATGTGTCTATTGTCGACCCAATTTTATGTTTGTCACGCGATCTTACGTAAATGAACATCTTACCTGGAGTACTAGTATCACCAAAATACCGTACCTTCTCCATTTAACCCTTTACCAAACCCCAATCTTTTGAATTGTCCAAAATTGAAAGAGTTTGCAGACGATATTGCAAAATGTGATGAAAAACAATCTACTGATAGGGTAGAAAACATTGTGAGAAAAGGAGAAATTGCTCGTTAAGAGCAATTTCTCCTTTTCCCACAATGTTTTTCAGAGTCTTCTGCAGCAAACTGGTCAAATGTCGTCACTGTTTGGTAATGGGTTAAGCAATTTGGCTGAACAGAAGCAATGTTTTTCTCGAATGCCAGGTGCATCTGCTGTTTTTGACACCATTAAAATCATGCCAGATCGGATATCCGTTTTTTGGCTTACATCCTTGCATCAAAACATATCATAGAAGACGATCAACAAGCAACTTTGTAAGTAGATAAATGAACATTTTCTATATTTACATATGGGAGATGCTTGGAATAACTTTATCGAAAACCTTGATTTATTAATACTTACTGTTGCTCTCGGGCGCATCTTGCTAGCGTTATGTGATAAGTTGATAAATGTGTCAACTCATTTCATAATCTGGGCCGGAGACAATCTTATCCATTTCAGTTATGTCGCAATTGTAAAAATAGAAGCATGAATTACAATATAAACCGTTCCAACAGTTTACTAAATATCCATCATAAATGTTTTATATCTCCACTACACGGTAATGAACGGGGTGGGGTGATAGTGTGTAAATAATCTTGTCAAGTGTAACTTAAAAGATCTGTGATGTCGTTTTATTCGTAGAAAACACATTTTATTTAAAAAATAAAATCTTAATCTGTGAGAGATTCCCTTTAAACGTAGTTTTAATCAAGATGTACGATATATGATACCAGTATGTGCATCTATCGATGTTACTGGTGCTTCTTTCAGGGGGCAATAATTGACACGTGTCCTGAGCATTATATCGGTCGCCCATACGTTAACAATGGTTACATTTTTTAGAGTTCGCATAAAAATGATGTTATGAGGTGTTCATTAAAGAATTCGCGTATATGGGTTAACCCTTAGAATGCTAAGGTAATTTTCTAAAGATAGATTTTTGTGTCGGCTGCTGTCCAAAACCTTAAATATTTGGTTATTTTTATTGAGAAAAAATACCATGGGCATCAACAGGTTAGATCACATGCCAGCCGCCAATATACTTGGTGGCTGGCCTGGATCTAACCTGTTTGCATAAGCATGAATTCAGATCCAGCACTATAAGAGTTAATGGACTAGTTATTAACGTAACAACACATGTTCACACATTTGAAAAAACTTCGGTACAATAAAACCGCGAACTCATAGGTCTCTGGAATTGAATTCAACATTAGTTTTAGATAAAGCTGTCCAGAACAATTTAGATTATGTGCCATTACAGAGATAACATTGGAAAAACGACCGAGTTCCTAGTGGTTGATGGGTAACAGAAAATGGCGAGGGAATAAAATACGACTGTAACAAGATATCCGGTTTTTTTTTAAAGATTTGATTAGTGTAACACTTCTCGAATTAAACCCTTACCGCATATATAAATATACCCTTTCGAACAGATATAAAGCATCGACTGAAGATTCCTTCAACACGTAATTTGTAAAGTTGCGTAGATTTGGGACAGAATAATAATTTGAAATAAGCAATTACCTAGCATGTCAAATTTGTTAATGAACCCTGAATAATTATTTGTAGTTACACTTGTTAGACAATCATATCCTTCTATATATATATGCTATAAGAAATGAATAAGTACCAATAATCTGGTTATCTAACCAACACATTAGAATGTACATTCTAATATGCCTATGCTCTTTAATAAAAGAATGTAAGCGACGAAAGACAGTTACATATTTCGAAACTTTATTTAGTGGTAAAGGTGATCATACATTATGGGAAATGATAGTTGCACAAACACTAGCATAAAAGCCAAAATACAGTTGAAAACGTCGTAAATCCTTCCCAATCAATTGTCCATACGAGTACATTTCGAGGGTTCAATGCAAGACTATAGTAAGTGCCTCACGATAGTGAAGCACTTACTATAGTCTTGCATTGAACCCTCGATTTGCACACTAGAAGATTCGGAATGCAACAATGACCTTTATCATTGGGGGTCATAATTAATTCAAAAGACAGGGTGTGTACAGCATTCGACTAGCCCGGTGATTAGTTATTAATTGAGTGACTGCGTATCATAATTATGGAAATGGGACGAGCGGCTGGCTACGGCTATACGGCATATGGCGGTTTATACGGCGCCGCTGTTGTCAACTCACCCAGCATGGTATTCAAACTGGTTATTATAACAGTGACCATACACCCATTCATTTATATAGCAGTGCTTTTAAGCCAAATGTAAACAATTGGTTCATCTGAAGCTCGGGCCGTACACTTCCATGTCAGTGTATTCGACTCGGTTAGCTGTATTATACATTCGTTCGAACATATGGGGACTCTTGTTATTCTGTGTTCAGTACTATGTATTATACTATAGTGTATTGCATAGTACTGACCAAAGGATAGCTACATACCCCCATTCGTTCGAATAGATGTTGCCTCTTGCAAACTTAATTAAGTACCATGTCTCCTTACTCTATATAGGGGATAGATATAAAATTTATTGAAAATAAATAGTTTTGCCCGAAAATGACGAAATGCTGGAGAGATATACATTTAGTTCAGCAGAGGCGCTGTATCTTTGAATCAGTTTTTGAATATGAACTATCCACAAAAGTTTCGCCACTGTCAGTGATTACCAATAGTTATATCTGTATTAATGCAATGATGATATAGAGAAAGAGAAAACCAGAAAATTTGCTGTAGTCAACTTGACAAACTATCTGAACTTTTCATACTGATCTGCTTACGACAAACCAGCTGATAACGAACCTGCTTCTGACGAATTCGGGTCTAGTTCGCTCTTCTTGCAATATTCGAATTGACTTTATTACAAAATATAACATTGTACGCTGTATACAGACGGCCATCACACCTGAAACGCTGCTACTGCAGTCCTGAATTGACCCCTGTGTTTTGAGTGAGGCACACGGAAAATATATATGTACACACGATACACTTCTCCTCAACTAAGGCTTGGTATTCATGATAGAAAACAATGTGCCAAAACGAAAATTTGCTCATGATGAGCAAATTCTCGTTTGGGCACATAGTTTTCGTTGATCTCTTTAATCGGGCAATTTCAATGATAAAGCCCTTTCTCTTTTATAACTCCCTTGAATGAAGTCCTCAGCAAATGACTTGGCTATATGAAAAGGGTAAATACCTTTGTTATCAGAGAGAAGCCCTAATTATTTCAGCAATGCATACAGACGCTTATCTATTGGTGCATCAGTCAATGTATTGGATGATACTTACACGAATTATTCATCAATCGAGATAAGACGAATAATACTAGAGATCCTGGGGCATGATAACATTGATACTATGAAAATAAACAGACAATACACGTGTTCTTTCAGTGCGAACTAGCAAGAAAGTAAGTAAATCGCTTATTATAGTGAAATTTGTATATTTTTCTTGTATGATTAATATAAATGATTATCATAGCAATACAGTAATCGTATATACCCGGTCCAATGGGCAATCTATTAATAGTCTCACTTTATGATGATGTGTTATTATAACATAATTACATATATACAGGCGAGTATGATAGCAAGGATACAACCAAAAGTTGTCATAAGTATGTAGATATAAATTAATATCATTTAATCATGATTTGTCAATATCTACACCATATAGAATATAAGCTTTCTCTTGCTCTCACACAGAAACTTTATAAGAAAATAAATATTGGTGACAAAACAGTAGAATTGCTGTTAATGAGAAATTCGTCACTTCTTCGCGCAATGCGGAGAGGAAGTGGTAATTTGTTGTAACAGCCATCTGTCCATCATTCTAGATAATAAACCAGTTTGCTAATAATGAGAAGAGCAGTTTAAAAACGATTAATATACAATAGCTCTTTACATTCAAGGGGAATAGAAGATTCAGCACACGTTTATGAAGAAAAAAGATGTTCATGGAAATCTTATGACATCAAAAAACCATGGGCTGTCTATTCAAAAAACTTTATTCGAATATTCGTTCTTATTGTTATAATCTTCAATGATTTTACAATGTTTATCAAAAGTAAGAAGAAAACAATTTGACATAGACATAGATTGCTCCTGATGAGCAATTCATTCGTTGCCAGGAATGGTTTCTAGACAATATAATTGAAACGTGTTATTGATCATGAGTATTCTTATCGTCGTTT
This sequence comes from Cerastoderma edule, assembly GCA_947846245.1. Lineage (NCBI taxonomy): Eukaryota > Metazoa > Mollusca > Bivalvia > Cardiida > Cardiidae > Cerastoderma > Cerastoderma edule. Next base: position 15,169,328 of record OX401405.1, on the reverse strand, counting down.
CAAATTTCACTTTAAGGCCCGGTCAGAATGGAGATCACGTGTATTTTGCTATTAAGCAATTTTTTTCTACGCGGTGAAAATATTTGTCTCAAACGTTGGACACGCACAAGTGGACCACACGCGCGCGTGTGCTCCGTGTGTCCATTTTCCTGATGATCAGAAAATGGGGTCACAAGTGGAGCGCGTGTGCAGTCACGTGATCACTTGTGCTCCGCTTGCCGCCCGCGTGTATAAAAGCCGCCGCGTCCGGTGTTCTGATCAGTATGATCCATATTCGGTAGAAAAGTGAAGGGCAGTCTGTCTCGGAGCCTACTGCTACCGAGGAGGTAGAGAGCAGCACCCCCGAGCCCCGCCAGGGCAGCAAGAACAGGCAGTCCAAGAAGGTGGGCATAAAGGTGACGGCTCTGGTACATGCTGCTGCTGCCGCTGCTGGTGTCCCTGGTGCCAATGGCAATGGAGAAGAGGACGAGCTTCTTCCTGATGGTAAGTACAATTTATGTAACATGTTTTTTATTTTTTTTATTTGGAAATACTCGTTATAACGTGACGTGTTCAAAATTTATTTCATTTAAATATTATTTTACGTGGCAGTCAGAAAGTATTCAAATAAATTTATTTATTTCAATTCTATTTGTGCTGAAGTGTTCATTTGATATGTATGTTTTTCAACATTCCTTACTATTTATTAAAAATACCTTTTTTTTCTCTTTTCAGTCTGTACAACAGTTGCAAACACTTCAGTCAGCACGAGTGGTCCTTCTAAGAGCACTGCCACCATGCCCGTCGACACTCAGGCCGAGCCACAGCATGTGCCACTGGAGAACCCTGCCTCACCTGCGTCACATGACCCCACACCCCAAGTTGTGGTGCGAGAGCAGGAGCAGGAGGAACCTGTGGAGGAGCAGAAAGAGGCTGATGGTCATGCCAAGGGCAAGGGCAAGAAGCCGAGAAAGCCAAGAGGTCCCAAGAAGGAGTGGAAGTTGCCATCTGAAACAGAACAGGATCTGGTTGAGTGGATGCGAGACAGAAGTTACTTGTGGATGCGCAGTCAACGTGACTACAAGAAAAAGACTGAAGCCTGGGAAGCTAAAGCAAAAGAAATTGGTGTCTCAACTGACTACCTCGGGCACTGGTGGAAGAACTTGAAGGACTGGTACGTCAGGCTGATCAAGGTTGCCAGTGGCCAGGAGCGCAAGCTTCTCACCGACAGGGACAAGTGGGTGCTGAATAATATCTCCTTCTACAAAGGTCAGTACATATGTTGATAATTATTTCAAACATTTCCATTTTTCAAAAGCATTTTTGTACATTTAATTTGAAAATTTAAAACATAATAATTACTACGATTAATTGATTATCAGAAACACTTGTCTAATACGTTTAATATTGTTCAGAAAAATGTGAATACAAAACGCTTAACAAACGTTTACCTTATTTCAGCTGCCATACCTGATGAAGAATCTGACACTGTCATGCAGATCCGACGTACTGCTGCTGCTGGCTCTACTGCTAGTTCTGTCGTTCGTTCTGCCTCCACGTCCACTGCCAGACCCCCTCTGCTATCCTTGGATGACCCAGCTGAGACAGAGAGACAGTCAGGCAATGTGCTCGAAGACCTCGAGAGGGAGGCAGCAGAGCTCGGATCAGTCAACTCTAGTTCCCAGAACAGGAAGAGGAGGAGGAAGGAGGACGAGGAGGAGAGCTGGATGCCCGAACTTCGTAAAAATCTTCAGACCAACCAGACACTCCTTGAAAAGCTTATGGAAAAAATGCTCGAGGACAAGGAGAGGGAGAAGAGCCAGCGTGAACCCTTCATAAGCTATGTCACCCAGACTCTCAGGTCTTGCAGTCTTCAAGACTTCAACAATGTCAAAGAGCTCATATCGGATATACTGAAACAGATAAAGGCTGAATCCGATAGACCCTCGGCTTCCACTTCGGCTCCTCCAACTTGCACAGCCGCCTCCTTTGGGCAGTATCATCAGTACCCTCAACAGTACCCTCAGCATCAGCAGTACTTCCAGCCACAGCCCAACTATGATGCCTGCAGTTCCTGGCAGCATGTCGTAGGGGGAGGAGGAGGAGGATACCAACAGCAGCAGCAGTACCCTGGGCAGCAGCAAGAGCTTCAACAACCCAACCTCAGTACTCCTCGTCAACCCAGAGCATCTTCAGAATCGATGTCTAGAGCATTGAGCACTGCCCTAGGTGGGGATTGGTCGTTCAACATGGAGCAGAACAACTTCGGCCGTGTTTCACAAGCCAGTATGAACACCCCACCATTCTCGACAGTGTCACCAGCAACTCACCGACCTCCCATTCTGGCATCTGCAGGTTTGGGTGCACCACTATCCTTGTCAACACCACCAGCCGTGGGACCAACAGCAGTTGAGAGTGACACTCAGTCTGTGGCTACTCAGGGAACTCGTGACAGTGACAGTGAGGGTGAGGATGCATGAAGGTTTCATGTTACACTGACAGTCGTATGTTGTAGTGTTGTGATGTGGTTCATGGTGCTACAGTGACATTCCTTGAACTGATGTATTTTGTATTTTGTTTTTGCCATAGCATGGATTGCTAGCAGTGACTTTCTTTTATTTCACTTGTTATACACGTGATACGTGATAATAAAATTGTTGAACTGTTACTAATTGTTTTTCGTGAATAAATTGAACTTTGTGAAATGGTTTAAGAAATGAAATTAAAATTTGTCGAGTTTACGGCGTTATGAACGTCGGGTCGGGGAAAAGTGCACTTATTTGTATAACGCACGCCGTAAACTCGACACATTTAATTTCATTTCTTATAATTACAACTCAACAAATTTAAAACTAATTTTATTTGATTCATTCGATTTATAGCGAACAAAACTAGCAAAATTACTCCGTAGAAAAGTAGTCTGTTTGCAAAACCGTGTTCATCGCCCAATGAACTTGGATTGCATGTTGCATCTCAGTCAATCAGAAGACAGTATTTGCACCATGTGACTTAGATGTTGTAATTATAATAAAATGAAAGTGGGAGAATATTGCAACAAAACAAAATGTATATCAAATGACAAAAATAAAAGTTGAATAAATAATTTATGTATTTATTTAACTTTTATTCTTTGTCATTTCAAATATTTTTCATTGCAATATTCGTTCATTTTTTATTTTATAACCATATTATTGAATGACAAAAAATGTAACAATACATTGAAAATAATAAATGTTAATAATATTGCAATAAAATAAAATTACATTTCAAATGAAAAGAAATAAAAGTGAGTTGAGGACTAAAAGTCCTAAGCATACTTTTATTCTTTTCCAATTTGAAATGTACTTTATTTTATTGCAGGATTTTTTCATTTATTTTATTATATAAAAGTTTTATCAAAGTTTTAATGCCACAAATGCCCCAAACACATACTGTCACAATGCCCCCAAACACAATCACTTGTCCACACTGTCACTTCCACAAGAACTAGTCAAGGAGCATGTTGTCTTCCCAGCAGGGGATGAACACCATTCCATTATGAGATTCCTCTGAGCCTTGGCCTTTGTAGTCCCTGTTGGTTCCTGGTAGGTTCTCAGGTCTTGTGTCATCCAGATTCTTTCCTCGACGCCATGCACCGGCACCAGGGCTCCATCAGGGGTTCAATGTGGTATATTGCGCATGTTGTAACAGCCTAATCTGTCCATCATTCTAGATAATAAACCAGTTTGCTAATAATGAGAAGAGCAGTTTAAAAACGATTAATATACAATAGCTCTTTACATTCAAGGGGAATAGCTATAATCCAAACAGATTCCAGCACACGTTTAATGCCAAGAAAAACAGATGTTCTTATGCCAGATAATCTTGATGCAACAAGGGATCAAAAAACCATGGGCATGTCTATTCAAAAAAGTTGTCCTTTATTCGAACTCTTCTTCTCATTCGCTTGCTTATGATGTTATAATTCTTCAATGATTTGATACAATGTTTATCAAAAGTGGTAAGAAGAAAACACAATTTGACATGAGAAACATAGATTGCTGTCACTGACAAGTGAGCAATTCATTCGTCCACTTGTGATCCGCGAGTGTACCGCGTGTTATCGCGTTTGGTCCGGGTTTGTACCGCGTTTACACCACGTGTGCGACACGCGGTGGCCATTGCGCCTAATTTTTGAGCAGCTCAAAAATAAAATCGGGTTCCGAGCGCGTGTAAAATGTTTCGCGCGTGTGCGCACTTGTTATTCGCGAGTCATCCGCGTTTCATTCGCGTGTCATTCACTTGTGACCGCGTTTACTTCGCGTTTGACAGTTTTTCCTCGCGATACACTCGTGATCAACTCGCGGAAGCCTGTCTGACCGGCCCTTAAGACCAATCACAGATTAACAAATGAACGAGCGGTTGAACTAACGTTTAAGGAAAACCTTTAGAAGTTGATCATGCTCCTACAATACGGAGTGTATGCTCTTGGATCAGCCCTCGGATCAGACGGCCTAATATTGTCGGACACAAGATCTATTTGAATTTGGTGTACGTTTTAATCATTGAAACAAATTGCATTATGAATGAAATATTCATAATTGGAGACTATGCAAGCTAGCCATTGGCAATTATTTTAAAATAATAATACATGGATTTTTATAGGGTTGTGGCTTTCCTTAGCTCAAATTCTACTTTTTTCTTATCTACAAATACTTTATAAACAATGAGAACAATGCATTTTTACTAAATTGTTGTTTGAAATGATAAACAATTTAAACATTTAACATGTCCAAATGGTTATAATGGCGGATGAATATATTACTCAATATGTAATTTTTGAGGATCTTATGGAAGATTGTCAGTTTAAATTGTCAAATGAGTTTCCTCGTTAAATAAAGTCTTTATTATTATTTTTAATATTATTATTATTATTATTATTATTATTATTATTATTATTATTATTATTATTATTATTATTATTATTATTATTATTATTTATTATTATTATTATTATTATTATTATTATTATTATTATTATTATTATTATTATTATTATTATTATTATTATTATTATTATTATTATTATTATTACTATGTGCTCCTGTTAAAATCGCATATGTTGGTATGATAGATACATATAATATTTACTTCTGTTCTTTTTTTCAATTGCAATCACTGGTATATGATGTATTCTTAATATATATCAGCTTAAGTTACGCTAAACAAAACCCCGATTCGATTTAAAGGATAAAAGACTTGTAGTATTTCGAACTTGTACTTCTTGAATACTGAGCACTAACGTTTTAATAATTTTTACACACTAATGCTGACAGAGTGTTACGTTTACAATTCGTATATGTTTCATCTTAACCCTTAGAATTCTCTGTAATTTTCTAAAGAAAGATCTTTGTGTTGTCTGCTTTCCAAAATCTTAAATATCTGCTTCATTTTTGTGAGGAAAGATACTCAGAGTAGGAAACACACATAAGTTAATAGACCGCCGTCAATGCATTTGGCGGCTGGCCTGAATCCAACCTGTTTGCATAAGTATGAAGTCGCTTCTAGAACTATAAAGGTTAAATGGCATCTTTGTCATTTTGTACCCAGTAGTAAAAGTTCCTCCTTAATACACTTTATGCACGTGTCTAAACATTTATTTCAGGCCTTTATTTAGACAATCTGTTCTTTTCCCATGCACTGTATCCATGTTTAATAAAGCCCTTCGTTACTCCGTAAGCTGGCCTTACTGGATGACAGGGGTTGTAAAACCTGATTTTGATTTACCTGTCCGCAAATACAAAATCATTTTTCTGTACTTGTCCGTAAAAGGGTTATATAGAGTTTAATATATGTCATTAAGCATTCACTTGTCCGAAAAAGGCTTTTGGACAAGGTGGACAATATGGACAATTGAAATACCCCTATCATTTTTTATAATATAACTGATTTGTGTATGTGTCACTAAATGTCGTGTATGTGTAACTACATGATAATGTTCACATAAGAGGATATGGAGTGCACTTTTCGATGATGGAAGCGGGGTATAGTTGTAATTGCGCTGAACCTCAACATGATTTCAGGCAGGTTTTGTTGTTAACACTGAGTATCCCGAGCAAGACACACTTTTGCAACGATGGTTTTAAATGCTAACAAAATATGCGCTAAATCAACAAAGTAATGCTCATGTTTCAGATGAATTCGATGTTAGAAATGCAATATAAACCCATAACATATGACCATCCATTTTATGGATTAATGTATCTATCTATTAATCTACCTTTTTATCTATTCAATAATTAACTTAATTATCTACACATTTCCTTCATTCAATTATATCGGCTAACTTGACTGCAAATCGACAACCTTCAGTTATACTAATCGGAAAACATTTTGGCATGCAAATGAATTTTCGATACCGATAAATCGATAGTAAGCAATAGTTTCTGATAATGAATTTGGCCGGGGGTAATATTAATATTTGTAAATTGTAACAAGGGGTCATACAGGTATCGTGGAATTTACTTTATACACAAGTACTTTTTGTATACAATCTGTTATGAATTTATAAACTTATACAGCGTTTAGTTATAAATCGTTGATGCTTCTCATAAATGAAAAAATCGTAATAACCCTTTACCAAACAATAACGACGTTTGACCAGTTTTAAGTGTTTCAATTTACTCATGTTCTTATACTGGATTTTTTGACTACATCAAGATGAACGCAAAAGCAGACGACAAACATATTTGCGACCTATCATCTATCCACATTTAGCCAAAAAACTAATTATGTATCCAGGAATATTACTTGGAAGTGACTTATCGATATAGTACGTTTCACAAACAATGAAAAATAAGCAATGTGTTATCTAAATAAATCAATTGCCGACAAACTTTCTATACTGTCAGAGGAGGATATATCAAATAAGTAACAATTTTGAATGTCGTCTGTAAAACTCTATTAATTCTAAACAATCAAAGATTTGTCGTCTGGTAAAGAAAGTAGACCGATTCGGTTTCGATTACTGTCGCATGTTTCCGTATGATGTCGTCTAAAATAGATCATTCATGTGGACTGGACGACTAATCTCATTACAAACAAAAACAACAGAGAACCAGACCGATTTACTACCAGGAAAAAAATAGTTCCCCTGTTTTTGTACTCTATGAGGTGAAGAAAGAGTGAAAGAAACGAACGATCAAATGAATTATTTAAAAACGAGGAATTAGATTATTCCGCGATTGTAGCTGATGTATGGTGTTCGATATGTTAGAGGAAAAACCGGTGTTCCTTTTCTCTTGTTTATTTGATTTACAGTAATTGAGTTCGAGAAACTTTGTACGGATCGCTGTACCTTAGATAGACAGAGGTATAGATGATATGGCGATTCAGAGGTTCTTCGATACAGCATTTTAAATTTAGATGATAAAACCCAAATTGTCATAAAGATTGTTTATTTAGGTAGAATACCCACAATTCGCCGTTATGAAACTTACATTTTCGTCGGATTACTTCGGTCGTTTCCGGTATACATCGATCTGGGCCGGAACTGCCGAATCTAACCCAAAACTGCCATCGAGATGAGAACATATCAACTGAGAGATCAGTAAGGAGGATCTATGCATCATAATAAAGTTTGCATACAATGTATGTGAGTCATGGAATCGTGCTGTTCACTAATACTCTAATACTAACTTATCTCAAACAATTGACAGCAATCGAACCTGTTTGTCCGAGTCAAAATTGAGCAGATATTTAAAGTTTTTGAAAGCAGACGTAGACCCAGCGCAATAATTCGTGTTCTACAGGCATATTACTGGTAAATTTTACAGTTCAAACGCTGTATTCCGATCTTTAATAAGAAACTCAAGTTCACGTCAACAAATGACGAATTAATCAGAGTCGAACATGTCTTCAATGGTCGGATTCTTTGAGGTTTACGACCTTTCAAAGTGGTACATCGTATATAACAATCCATGCAATATAACAACAGAGAAATCGCAACCAGACCGATATTACTACTCAGGAATACAACAATAGTTCCCCTGCTTTTATGCTACTCGTATGAGGTGAAGATAAGAGTCGAAAGATAACGAACGATCAAAATGAATTATTTAAAAACGAGGAATTAGATTATTCCGCGATTGTAGCTGATGTATGGTGTTCGATATGTTAGAGGAAAAACCGGTGTTCCTTTTCTCTTGTTTATTTGATTTACAGTAATTGAGTTCGAGAAACTTTGTACGGATCGCTGTACCTTAGATAGACAGAGGTATAGATGATATGGCGATTCAGAGGTTCTTCGATACAGCATTTTAAATTTAGATGATAAAACCCAAATTGTCATAAAGATTGTTTATTTAGGTAGAATACCCACAATTCGCCGTTATGAAACTTACATTTTCGTCGGATTACTTCGGTCGTTTCCGGTATACATCGATCTGGGCCGGAACTGTTCCAATTAAACCGAATCTAACCCAAAACTGCCATCGAGATGAGAACATATCAACTAAAGAATGAGAGATCATAAATAAAAAAAGTAAGACAAACTTGATTTTTTCGTAACATTTTCAAATTTTCTTCTCTTATGTCTATCTATCTAGCATTGTCTTTGCATACCAAACTGTATAATGATAGTTTGGTTTTGGAGTGTAATGTTCAGTTTGCATACATGTATGTATGTGTTCAAGTCATGGAATAAACGCCCGTGCTGTTATGTTCACTAATACTGAACTAATTAACTTTTTGGTACTGGAACCGACTTTGTACTTATGCAAAACTATTAGATCAAGGCCAGCCGCCAATTAAATTGACAGCAGGCCTGTGATCGAACCTGTTTGCTACTCCGAGTATCTTCCACCATCAAAATTGAGCAGATATTTAAAGTTTTTGAAAGCAGACGACACAAAAATCTATTTCTAGAAAATTACCCAGCAAATTAAGTGTTTAAGATGCAATAACCTCGGTGTACGCCAATGAAGGGCGTGTGACTCTACAGGCATAGCCTTTGTCCCTTACACACAGACAGGCCAACAAATGTTGGTAAATTTTACAGTTCAAACGCTGTATTGGAAAGAACAATTTTGTTGTTTATGTACAATTTGATTTAGATCTTTAATAAGAAACTCAAGTTCACGGTAGCTCTAAATATCAACAAATGACGATTTTTCCTATTAGGTGCATCAGAAACAATAAGTCGAACAAGAAATGTCTTCGCCACAATGGACTCCTCGTCTTCTCTATACTGATCAAATTTCTATTCTTTGAGACACATTGTTTACCCTGCATGAGTTGACCATCACCTTTCAAGTTGTAGTGGTACATCGTATATAACAATCCATGCAATATAACGGCGTTGCGTATAAAACTCTTCAGAGAAATCGCAGTCGACGGGCGCGCATGTTCTTTAAAGTCGGTCTTCGACTGCGAACGTCCTCTCTATGTATAGATCAAACTATCTTCTCTTTGAAATGGTGGATTAATCATACAACAGGTCACTGTTGTTTCAAAAAGGTCGGATTTCCTTCATTTTAATGAAGGAAGTCCGACCTTTTCGAAACAACAGTAACGGCTGGTCACCTTATCCGCTACAAGTTTATTACCAGGCACCGTATGTCAACCTGAAATAAATCACCCCGCATCAATTCACCCTCAAAGCAGGATCATTGATAATCAATAAGAGACAAAAACTATCGAAATAACAAACCGATAATGGCGCGATTCGGGACAAAGACCGTCAAGCTTGTACTTTTCTGCCCACTTGTGGCATATTGGGAAAGTTTAATGAAGTGTTTACGACAATATGGGTTTTATATTCGCGACAACCTCTTGACTCAAATTCGATTGAAATAAAATTGTCGGATCGTTTAACTGATTCAAATGACTAGTGATTGGGTCTTATTCGCGAATCATTATACAAGGTTTGGGTAAATGTCATGATTGTATCTTTGAGTTTGACCAGCCGAGGTGATAGAAATTTCCTATTGAACTATCTATTGCTGTCTCGGTGGCAAACCTTTCGATCATCAAAGTCATTGGTCTGTTTGGACGAGAGCAAGTGTCCAAATTTTCAGATGGGTGATTAATATTATATCAATTATGAAGCAAGTTCTAACAGCTTGTATGGACCACTTTAAATTATGATCCTTAGACATATAACCAATACTATCGTTGAATGTAGCTTAAAAGAAGGTTCTAAAATGGATTTCTTCTTTTTCCTTTTTGTGAAGGTGCAAGGTTTCTTTTATTTTCCAAAGTTTTGTATAAATTATTTCATTCTGTTATCTTTTATCCTCTTTAACTTAAAGTTTTGTTGACAAAGAATATTACAACAACTTCAGATTCGCATACACTTGTAGGAGTGCCAAACATACATACGAACGTACGCACACACATGTTTTATGTACGTATAAGGATCGTTTTCATGTTATTGTTCAAAAACGCAAATAACAAAAAATAATAAAATAAACACACACTCCCTTTTAGATTCTCACTCCAGTAATAAGAATATAAATCAACAAAGACTCAAATACTAACTGTTATCTGTCAGTCGATTGATGTATTTAAGCGGGTTATTTACGATGCGTCAGAACAATCAGTTAAACTTGGGCAACCTCGCTCTTTTGCATCATATAGAACCACCAAGAACACAGAAAACTCTGGAGTTCACTTCAAAGATTTTGCGTTACATACACACTAGACACCACCTCAAAAACAATTGCTGTCAGAAATTTGCAATTTAATAGCTGTCTTATGTATGGACAATCTTCGAGACATGGATTAAAGATGGGTGGTGCCTTGAGTCGGAAACATTTTCGGGTAAGGCGTAGGAATATTATTCGGTGAGCCCTGTATCAACAGTTTTCATTTTCAGTCGAATAGCGGTTTGGTTAACAGAAGACACCACCATATTTACTCACCATTATGGCCACATCACTGGGGAATCTGGGTAGAACAATTGACCTCTCGTACGTCAGATGTGCATCTCCAATTCATCTGGCTAGGACTGTTCACGCGAAGAATGGCTTCATGGTTGCATAAGCAATCCAATCAACACACCATGGTAATTCCACTTGTTTTGATAAGTTTTTAAAAGTTCTTTTCATGAATTAAAAAAATTTCAACAGAAAACGTTTTGGGTATATAATAAGTTGCTAAATACGAGAGTATTAAAGCCTAGTATCGTTTTTGTTTCCATTTACATACTTCACGCCACAAATGGTGAAATGGTGTTCTGCGTCTAATAACGAGATAAGAGTCAATTAAGGTATTTGGTGACGCGGTTAAATGACAGGCGATGTCATTAATAGTTAATAAGATTCTGAAAGGGTTTGACAGAGAATCTGAGACAATAATATCAATAACACGATTATACGTCAATTCCGTTCGGAAGATAGGGAATTGCATGTGACGTTTTTATAGCCTGGGTCCTGGGTACTGTTTTACTACACGACTTAAGGAAAATATTTGCGTAAGTCAAAACTGACAAACATGGATAGTATCTTAAAAGAATGAACAATATCGCAATGTGACACATCAATGGAAGCGTCTCGAAGAGACGATTCCATTGATGTGTTACTTTGCAATATTGATCCGCCCAATATTGAAATAAGAGGGATGTTGTTTTGAACTTACGCAAATTTCAAGCTTAAAATATTTAGTAAAATGGTTCCCAAGTCCGTGTGTATACCCCGCACTAGGGGAAAACGTAAGGGCCGGGACCCAAGCTAACGTGATTACAGTTCTTAGCTATCTACGACACATCTTTGAAACTACAGTCTGAAATTGTAATTTATCATTTGACGTTCAGCAGTACATATGATGGGTTATTTTTGGCAGTTAATCTTATTTTTACAGAAATTAATAACGGTTTTTTTTAAATTCCCAATTCGCTCAAGTATCGAAAATGCTACCTTTTGAATGCTATCATGACGCTCATCTAGGGCAATATGAATGCAATAGCACTCGGTTAAACAAAATCATTATGAAAACGGTGAACATTCATCAAAATGTTAATTAGACAAGTACAAACTACATAAGCATCTAAAATATATTAATTTCTTAACAAGTTTTATGCAACATGTTATTGATTCTCCATATACTATAAAGTGGTGTTTAATCAACTAAAAAAGAGTTGAAAAAACCGTGTAGGTTTTGGCAATATATTCCCCTCCCCCCCAGATTATGTTAGAGTAAAGAAAGTTGAATTATGGACACAAATAAACAAAACGATTAACATCGCTTTATATAAGATAATGCGAATACTTTCCCAATTTCATCTCAAGAAAAGATGCTGACAATCTGATAATTTTTGAACGAAATCTTAGGTTCACACGCACAATGTCTAATTACGATTCGCAAGAACATAATGATTTAAAAATTTGTTATTCTACATGTATGCTCAAAAGCACTAGTGAGCCAAACCTGTGGAATTATTCTTTTTGGAAAATATGAGGCGGGGACTCTATACACATTAACACAACAACGGTCCGTTGGAAGACCATTATATAGCAGAAATTCGTTTTCCCGAACTTCCCCAAAATTGGAACAGAAGCAAACAATTGGCTTTTAAGAAAATTGGAAAATTTTGCTGCATCTCGAAATTGGTACTTCACGCGTCACTCAGCATTTAAAATTTCAATGGCGATATGCAATTCGGTTTTTTGGCAGATCTTGCGCTTTGATATTGAAATTCAGCGCCCAGAGAAATTCCCAAGACACCTTTATGCCAATACCGCTTATCGTTCTTGTATCTTGCATACCAGGGTCCCAGTGAGACCTATAAACTTTGTCCGCTTTGATCGTTATACGTTTTTACGACGGGTCCAAATTGGAAAACGCATCATCACTTGTATCTGTTGAAAGGGACTGCAATTTATTTTAATTTCAGTTTATATACAATATTATATCAAATATGTGAATAGATGAATAGAAAAATCCATTTTCATGATGATATATTTATCTTATTCATCCTTATTTGGTGTAAAACTGAAAAGCGTATGTGACCCATTTCCTTATTTTGGACCTAGTAACTGGTCAAAATTGAAAGCATCAGCAGACGACAATGAAATCTTAAAACAAGAAACAATTCATTTTAAATATAGTAGAAACTATCGTCACTGTGAAAACCAAAATTCGGCATTTAAAGATGGAATCGTAATAGTGTATGTCAAGCCAAAATTGTGAACCAACAAACAACTGGTTAAGTTTGATAACAAAATATGCCAATAAGGTTTTACGTTGTTTTATTCAAAGATTCCTGCCTTCTGTATGACAACATACAATGCTTTAACCCTTTCCCAAACAATAACAACATTTGACCAGTTTGTTGCAGACGACATTAGAAAACATTGTGGGAAAAGGAGAAATTGCTCGCAACGAGCAATTTTTTCTTTACCTACACTGTTTTCTGCCCTATCAGAAGAGTATTTTCCAATTTCATCACATTTTGAAGTGTCGTCTGCAAACTCTTTGAATTTGGGACAGTCGGAAATTTGTTGTTTGGGAAAGGGTTAATTGTTAGATTAAGAAAATACACAATAAACAAAGACAAAAACGAAATAGTAAAAATATAAACGGTAGAGTTAGAAAATACATGTTCAACGGAGACCAAAACGAAATAAAAGAAAGAAAGCTCCATTTCTTGAACAAGCATTATCCTCAAACTTGTAACGCATAAAAGGTCAAGTATTGTCGGTCAGCTGGTCAGAGGTGAGAAGTGGATTGTCCGTTTCACCCCGATATAAGCCATAAAACCCGGCCCTAAATGACCACGGGTCACACCCAACATGTGAAATCGATTAGTCCGGGGAACCATCTTACGCACGTACCGCGTGTGAAGGGCATATTCATACGCGAATAATGTCATTAGGTTTATGCTGTCTGTTGCTATTCAATTTGCACTCCACTCAGCCTAATTACGATCAAAGGTTTTATTCATATGGTATGAAAATAGTAGAGTATTGTTTAGACGTTGGCTTTAATGGTTGACGGATTGCTTGACTTTATTAAATTGATTATTTGTTGTCCCTGTTTTAAACAAAACTGCAACTCTTTCTTTTGCATCAGAAAGATGCATGCGACGTTACAATAAAACATAATACAATCCTAAGGTATCGGAAACAAAAATGTACAAGGAAATGAGACAGAAATACGGAAAATCGTAGATTAGTTCACATAAAGGGGTCTCCCCTAATCAATGTACATTTGCAAAAAGAAACCTACCCTCTTCAATTTCATTTTGGTGAAAGGTGTATGTATATATGTACTGGTCATTAAACACAAATAGGCAGCATTCTCATCTACCGAAAATTACAACTTTATAATACAAATGTTTATTAATTTGGAATAACCGAAAAACACCCATAATATCCAAATGTCTTTATAATCTCTCTACTGATGCTTTAGCGAACGGCCCCAAGACCAGCTTATAAGACGGACTGTCCGAAGTCAATTCTCAAACACAGTCTGACTGCAGAAATCGAACTAATTTAACTACAGATAAGTAACCGAAACAGCTCGGAGTGCATCACTTTGTCTATTTCCATATACAAATATACACAGCCTATGTGATTCCAACAGATATCATTAAAACGTTTTCGATCAAGAAATAAGTGATCGAGATATCATGTAGTTCTACAGACAAAATGAAAAATCAAAATAGATATAGTTTTAGAATGATTACTACTGTTTATTAATTGATAAAAGTTACCTTCTATCTTTAGATTTTCAAATTTTTCCGAACTATAATGTTTTAACCTTTTAAATTGAGGGTGTAAGCGAACTTCAAACCAATTAGATATAAAAAAATCCAAACTCAACCAAGAGCATTGATGCTGAATAAATCATGTTTTGCATTTAACTCCATAACATAATTCCAAGAATATTCTACAACTAATCAGTATATACCGGGTTGTTTGTTAAAGGGCTAGTAACGTAAAACCTCATACGCACGTTTTTATTCTAGAGCGGTCTAAATTAGTGGCAAGGGTGGTAGGATCAATATTAATCCATAATGAAAATTACAATGATGAAAAAAAGTATCAAAAGGAAGGAGAGGAATTATGATCTGAAACGGACAGTATTCCCTCGCACTCTCGTACTTTGATGAAAATCGGAGTGATTCATGGGATAGCGGGGGACCCATAAAGTATTAACCCTAGCTCTGATGTTTGATGAGACGCGATTCCACAATTCCCATTCTATTCTTCTCCACCATAAATGGATTTATTAACTTGAGAGAATGCAGTCTGTGGCTTGGAAACGATTGATCTGCAACTCTGATAAGCCTGGACTCCGCTGAATCGTCGGATGGCGAGTTAGATTTGAAAGAAACATTTATTGTCTGTTATGTGAGTTTAATTCTTACAGTGCTGGAACTCTCCCCATGCTTATGCAAACAGGTAAGATCCAGGCTAGTTGACAAGTTGATTGGCGGCTGACCTGTAATCTAACCTGTTTGTTTCACTGAGTATCTTTCCTTAACAAAATTAAGTAGATTTTAAAGGTTATGGAAAGCAGACAGCACGGAAATCTATTTTTAGAAAACTTCCAAGGATTCCAACAATTTGCTGGTTCCTATGACCCGACGTGTTAATAAAACATAAAACGCTGAAAAGATGAAATGATATACGGGCTATTGGTAACATCATTAAAGATCGACCTTTTCCATGTAAAACCATTGGCAATACTTGGCAAATCACCTGACAAAATCAAAACAAATAGCATATATAAATATAAAGTATGAAAACATTAGATTGAATGTGATCTTAAGTGGAATAACTTATGGTTGAAATGAGAAACAGCTCAAGTCGCATAATCCCTCATTTTAATCGGAATGCATTGGTCCAGTCTAGAAAATTAAGGAGCAACCTTTTTTATTCATGGAGAAAGTAATATCACATCCTATCCGATTGACAAAGTCTTATCACATATGAAATAAACTGCACTCATGAGCAATTCATCCTTTTGTCGAAGGTCTTTAAAACTTGATCTACGTAATCTATCTCCGGGACCGTCACATTAAACGTGATTTAATAATGAATCTCTCGAGGTGATGACTTTTACAAAACACTGCATTGTTGAATCGGCTTTGGAATATCATCCGCTTGAGAATTACTTGATTGGAACAGAAATAAATTGTCTGTAAATACTGTTTCAGTCCATTATTCCATTGGTTTCCATTGAAAGATATACTGTGCAGACCAGACAACATAAAATGTAATGAATTGTGTTCCATTGTTGAAACCCTAACGACAATCTCTATTATCCTTCAGTAAAACCAACGAAAAGATCAGTAAAGGAAACAAGAACCAACAACTCAATCGACACGTATGGGACTATGGAATTGAGCCTTTTCGATGGATATTCAACTAAATAGTCAATCCAAGGAGATGTTCATATCCGGGACGATGGTGATAAACCATCTGAACGTACATCTACATTTAGACCGACCCTAAATAGAATGGAAATAATATGAAAATAGAAACGATGAAACAGTCCGGCGTTTTAAAATCATATCCCACACAATTGTTTGCGTGTCAAAAGTGATACATGCTTAGGAATAAAACTAAATGCTGTTCTGCAAATAGAAACGATGATCCTTGCCCAAATTTCCTGCCTGGACATTTTACAAATGACAATGACACTATTTCTATTTCGTAATGTATGCATTCGGCTCAATATACATACCTTACATTCAATATATGCATTCTAGGGTGACAATACAATGTTTTATTTTCTTAATGTCTAATAATGTTGCATACTAAAATATTGTATAATTCATTTAACGTTGTTGTATACTGTCTTGTTTTAAACGACTGTCCATGTGTAATTTTTGGAAGGGCTATACAATTTATTAATGACTTTCTTTAAAGAAATGATAAAAACAATAAAAAATATTAAAACTGATTAAACCAGTATTTTGGGACTACAAACCATATGTAGCTGATCCATCTAATACATATATATCAATAAATATTCGATCATTTAGCACAATACTCTTGATATACCGAAAAGCGTTTACTTGATACAATCGTTCTTAAGACAATCCTGTTGCAACCCTTGTCATGTCATATTCTTTTGATTAACTTTTCGGCGTTAATGTAAGCTTTTCTTCCGCTGTCCGTATCCTTAACCCTTACAGTGCTGGAACCGACTTCATGCTTATGTAATCAGGTTAGATCCAGGCCAGCATCCGCCAAGTAAATTGGCAGCTGGCCTGTGATCGAATATGTCTTCTACCCTGAGTATCTTTCCTAAACAAATTTAAGCAGATATTTAAGGTTTTGGAAATCTTTTTTTTCCCGAAAATTACCAAGTATTTTAAGGGTTAATCGTTCGTATTCAAATACAGATTGGTAGGTAGGTTTTATCACCGTTTTTATTCAGGAATGATTCAAATCGAACAAGTTTAATGAAAAACCACAGAACATGCTGCTATCGCCCATGATACCAGGAGCTACCGATTGTTGAGCTGACCGCTTCACCACAGGACTAGCGGCCCTATATCCGGAGGATCCAACTTCATACTGTATATCCTGATCGCTCCGGACAAACGTCTCGCGGTTCTTTGGGAACAGGAATTTACTAAAAAAAAACTTAGTAATCAGATTTTGTAAGTCAAATGTAATAAGACAAGTTCGTTATGATCTTGACCTATATTATGTACTTTTTATCTCTGATGTTTATGTATTAAGCACTATTTTCGCATGACATTTTGTATGTTCATATGTGTGTATTTACATAAATTGACCATTATTTTATGTATGTTTATATGGTGTAATGACGATGAACATTAAGTGTTCAAATCATGGACAAACCCTCTGTTCTATTTTGTTCGATTCGTGTGTCCATGGGGACGGAATGGGGTTGCTAGAAGAGCCGGTGCCCCCTATCTTTATTTCCCAACTACTAATTGTCACGGATTCGTACAGTGTCTTAAACCAATTAGACCATGTCTCGACCGTCCTAATCTAAAAACAAATTATGCCGAACTTCGAACGTCGGTCCATATTTGGTGAAAATTGATAACCAATGACAAACGTTGACAAACGCATACTGATTTATAAACCATTGTAATTAACATGGGATCCCTCAACCAACGTGTGGGAGATTTATATCCACCCAAAATCGCTACAAATGTCGAAACAAATTAAATAGATTCGGACTAATCAATTCATCTGGATCTTCGGATAAATCCGTGGATTTTCAATGACAGTAAGAAACGAATATTTTGGCACTTTTAGAGCAAATAGTATAATAAATATATAGACAAAGTGTAAGATATACTTTTATTGTTTTGAGGTCTATATATGTTATAAGGAACATATACCCAAAAGAAGACCTTGTCTGGTTTGAGGAAAGTCTCCTTACGGTACATCGGTTTCACAAGCTGTCTTTTCTTCAATGCCATGATTCAAGTATTTAGCAGGGCATTACAGATTGACAAGATAAATAAAGAGTTTTCCTCCTATGTTTACAATACTTCTAACGTAAAAGATTTTCATTGGTAAATAAAGTCCGCACATGAGGTGTATGTAACGTCGATTGACCATGCGACATCAAGCGGAAGCTGCTCTGTCTTTACGGTCGCATTTCTCTGCACTGACTCTAACTCACCCTCTCCCTATGATTAAGTCCGAACCACACGGACATGGTGTGGACAGAAACCGTTAATTAGGCTGTCTTGCCCACTTCCCTCGGACCCCGTTATCAACCATCGCAACCCATTCCCCCATTTTGGATTCTTACACCGGTCTAAATTGAAAGCAACAGCAGACATCAATAAAAAACACAAACTATTCGATTAAAGGTATCTACTTTTGGTAAGAAACCATTGTTACTTTAGCATGGACTGCTTATTATGGACAATTTATTCTTTTATCACAATGGTGCCTTTAGATGTCATCTTCAGCAGATGAGTCATATTTGGTTACAATAGAAATAAGCGTTCGAAATTGTGGGCCGTCGTCGAACATATGTTCAGTGTAGAAACACGCCGTTGACCACTGGTCAATGGGAATCATGCACGATCAAGCCTACCATTGTCCAATCGCTGCCCTTCAAATAGATCGTATCGCAAACATTAAATTTCTGAAGATAAGATATTTTATTCGAATAATGGTGATTAATTACAAATACATCGATTAAGTTGTATGAGTCGTTTTAAGCCCACACAGTGGATACAACAGGAAATTGATATGACAAAAGAAAGTAAAGCTTGATCCGGGTATTTTTGTCTCAACAAAATGACTTCAAAACAAGTTTATGCCTTTATTACCTTTAATGAAGGAGGTATTCGATTTCGATCACATTAATGAGGGAACATGTGGAGACTCGTGTGTAAACATAAACGTATATATGTGATTATAAGAACTGTATACAATGCAATATACACAAAGAGATGTCGATGTTGCATCATGTACAGATACCTACATACGCAACATCAGGAATTCTGACAAATATCCAAAATCAGTCGGGTATATCATACATGGCAAAAAAGGATATTCGATTCGATTCATACATTTTCTTTAATTTTCACCATTGACCATTTTACCAACTTTTAATTATTTTCGAAAATCAGATGGTTAAATTTATCTATTCAACACACATATGCTTTGCATTGTATCTTCATTGATTCAATACTGTAGGTTGTTAGGATTAGTATTGTCGGAATAGGCTTGCAGATCTACCCGCAGCCAAATAACACAATTCAGAATTGCTTCCTTAGTACAACCGTTTGTCCATTCTAAAGCGTGTGCTTTACAATGTCCATAGTTTCGATCAATTCGTGCGAGGCACCATTCTTTGAATGAAGCACGCCAAAGCCACACGCAAGGTCTGGGTTAATTATGGGGTCGAAATCGAAAAAAGATACAATCAACAATCAGCGAGTCCAAATTAGGCCGAAACAACGAGGTTTCTTGACCGGGTTAATTTGCAGCCACACAAATCTTTTCCGTAACGATGTCAACACAAAACATAGCGATGAATATAGAACAGTGACTTAAGGAGAAGTTCCTAACCCTGAAAGCAATTTCTCTTGTTATTTCAGTGTTTTCCATTCAAGATAAAATAAAGCTGGTTTGTTTTGGCAATGTAGGTGGGTGGCTACAAATTCATTCCTTTCTAATTAAGGGAAAGGTTCATCATTTAGAGAATGAAACAGTGTATCTTGATTATAACCGTTTTGTTTGTTATGCGAGTTATGCGCGCGCAGGCATTCTGATGAACTGGATCTTTTTTATATGAGTTCATGGTTCGTCCACTGGCATGGTTTGCATAAGTCATATTTCGTTTTCAAACCTTTCACTGAATAGAACAGAACACAGTTCGTACATCATCATAAATACATAGTATGCTACATAAACAAATCACATGGTGCGTGGAAAACGTTTTACAGTTATACAATACCAAAGCTCAAATCATTCTTGGTGTTTGGATCCAACCCAGCACTACCCATTTAAACTTTGAAACGACTCCTTTATGTTGGTTGGTAAGCTGTCTCCGACAGCTTTGGTGTCATAGAAACAACGAACAACTACAATTCGTCAACAAATAGCCACATTACCTCACTGTTACCGATTGTCTTGTTGAAGAATGTGTTGGATATGCATTGCCATTGAAATTCGGGTTGGAATACTTACTTAGTAAGAGCTAAAATTGGTACATTGACGGTTTAAAATAATGTGCAAAACCTACACAGTTAAATATATCCCCACTCCCTAGATCATAAACACTCTCCTTTATTATCTAGAATTCCCTTTTCTATCGGAGTGGTGAAAATATACAGGCGTGGAGTAACAAAGAAGTATTGACGTTGGGGGGATGACATCTTATATCTCGTTAGTTTTTTTCTTCAAGATACTTCCTTTTGCAGCATTATGCAAAGAAGCATTTGTGACGAAAGCGTATATTAATGTTGGGGAAATTGTCCCAATGGTTTCTATCCTATTCTATAAGGCCAATGGATTTTAACATATGTCTTTTATTTTCTTTTGTTGTTTTCAATGTTGTCTGTTACTATCTTGGTTAAGCGCTCAACATCATACTATGGTTGTGTATGATACATTCAAGAAAGGAAACCCAAACAAGGCAAGACACCACGAACACAATCGAATCATAGCAATGGTCTTGTATTGCTAATACATATTGATGTCCACATTGTTTTTTCCTCTACAAATATGGAGTATCCACAATTATGAACCCGATGTCAGTGGAGACAGCAAGGCAATAAAGTCACGCGAGACTACAACTTGTCAAATTCGGAATAGCTCGCCTCGTTTCGCTCAAAATTGATTGAAAGCCTTGTCGATTTCATTATATTTTGTTGGATTCCTTTCGAGCCATTTCATTGGCTGAGCACGATATTTCGAGTGGGCTATTACAGAAACTTGTCGCTGATTCACTCCAATATTTGAAACCGCTGCAGGTTAAAATGTGTGACGAGGAAACAATTCGTATTGAGGATATTCACCGGTATATGTACTCATAATCAACCCATATAATTGGTATATATTTGGAGCACATTTTAAAATAGTCTTCTAAAAAAAGAAGATCGCTATTTCTTTTTATGTATTTATCAAAATACGAAACCATTGTGACGATCCGCACTATAATACCTTCTTTTGAAGAAGAAGACGGTCCTACTGTCATATTCAGCGTTACCATAAACGACATTATTCTTCGAAAGGGTATGTTAATAATGAATAATGAATTGAAAACATGCATCAATAGGGGGAAATCGCTCATCGTAAAGAAATATATTGTTATATAGCCACTATTTGTCATCTAATTTTGTTTCAGTTAAGAACAGTCGCAAATTCCTACCTGAAGGAATAGTTAATTCCGACTTTCGGATAATTGGTAATGGTTGTAAAGCCAGTTCAATGTCTAAAGTCATAGCAATTGCAAAACTGTCTGTGGAATTATTAGTTTATGATTTCGCCAAAGCTATACTTACAGATCAACAATGCAAAACTTAAGTATAGCAGTTCCTTCATTTAAAGTATGGTGACACATTTGAGTTTAACTATGACGATGTGTCTTAATCGTACTCCACCCAACAGCAAAAATGACACAAAATCGAACCAGCACAGAATACACAGAACATCATCATAATACCAGTCAATGGTAAACAAGCAGTAATTATACATAATGGGTTTTGAAAGAATGGGATTTTCGTAATCGAGACAATAAACAATCTCAATTACAAGACTGTCCTATGAAAGCGTATCAAATTACGTATTTTATAAAAGATTCATTATGAGAGTCCTTTATGGTATGCAGACGACGATTTACGACTTGCAATATTGATTTAAGTTTCCTTTAAAATGTCAATCTCATTCAGATCTATTACACTTAAAGGAATCAATCCATGCAACAAGTGTGACTTACTTATAATTAGCAAATTTTGATATTGGCAACATATCATATTATACAAGACATGACAAGTCATTCGTATGTATTACTTCATCTTTTCCTTACTTTCTGCAGATATTGTAATATACTTAAGAAGCGACAGTGACAAGGGATTATCAATTTCATACCTAAACCAGTTTATCCTTTTCTTCCCAAATACAATCGAGTAAGAAGACTTCTTTGATACAATTTTGTCGTCTATTGTTGCTTTCAATTTGATCAAAGCAATGAATTTCATATAGGAACTTTATTGGTGGGATACTTTGAAAATTGAACGTTTCTGTGATACTGTATACAAAAGCTTTGGTTTCATCAGGGCTAAGGGTAAACTGAGTAGTATAAGTAGTCAAACTATTTCACGATGCGAAACTAACACTTATAATGATGGAACCGACTTCGGGCTTTGGCAAACAGGTGAGATCCAGGCCAGCCGCCAAGTAAACTGGCGGCTGGTCTATGATCTAACCTGTTTGCTGCTCTTTGTATCTTTCCTCATCATTATTAAGAAGATATTTATGGTTTTGGAAAGCAAACGACACGAATATCTAATTTTAGAAAATCACCATGCATTTCAAGGGCTGAAAATATGAAAACAAAACCTAGAATTTGATTATAAAAACGGGCTTGGCAAACATACGTGAAGTCATCGGTGTTATGTAGTCAGCCGGGAGAATAAACTCATGAAAGTCCAAACTGATCGGTGTCGGAACCCATACCCATGAAGAGAAGGGAGTCTCATGACTTTGAGTTCAGTACGCCCAAATTATTATAAGAAATGACCTCTATCTTAAGTCACCATCAGCTGATTTCCGTCTTAATAAAAAGTCTTTCTGTGATGAATTCGTAGTAATATTTATTTAGACTATCTCTGGTAAGCGTAGCTGCCAAATCCTTCTTTTTGATGTTCAGAAGGCGTACAAACCTCCTTTACACGACTGCGAATGGACTTCTTACTTTACGGACATACTTAATAACTGTGATTGATGTACATATGTAAAACGTCTTAACGTTGAATCATGATCTTACGAAATTGCATTGTATTTTAACAAGGTATGTGATAAAAGTATCTTATAATTCAAATCTGAATGACATGGTTCATATTTTACCTTGTACACATTGTGTGTATTTAAATGCTTTGTATATCATGTATTATATTATATACTATGAATGTATTTTGTAAGCTTTAAACATGTTTTTTTATGTTTAATGCTGAATAAGATCATGTTATGTTATGTATAGTATGAATGTTTAACACATTGAGGCTCTAATTAAGATACGTATACTCTGGCCATTTGTTGATAAAGTTTTCATCCACGGTCTTGATACTATCACATCAAAGGGAAGGTGGATCAATGACTCAGTTACAGAGCCATATCAATAGTTTAATTAAAAACCTGTTAATACCCAATTACGCTCGACTGGAATCCCAATTCACCACACGCTGCTAGTCTTAAATGAATGACAAACAAAAGCAAAGCAGTCGATTCGATCCGATTTCAGTCTTCGATACTGCGAATTCCAGTCATCAACACCGATTTGTTCGATTAAATTTTTCATCAGACCGTCTCGTTTGATTGACAGAGTGAGTGCACTGATTAATTTTTAAACCATGATGAGTTATAAATCGGTGACATTTACGATCGATTGACAAGACTTTCATTACTTAAGGTAATCCATCCAACATGAATTGTTCACCATGAAGACGATTTTATAAGGTTTTACTCCAGAATCTTTAAATCTTAATATCTAAAACGCTCTAAATAGACCAATAGCACCCACCTTATATTAAAGGCAGTTTACAACACATTCAAACTCAACATTTAAATTATATAAAGTACAACAAAGCCAAGTTAAATTGATGCTGCAGATCTAATTGAATCATTAAACATTTGTTATTTGAATACTTATAACGAATATAACGAATGTCAGTTTATTGAAATCTTACTCATATTAAGTACTGCACTTAACGTCAGAATATCGAAAATATCATGAACAACATTGGGATAACTTTATCTTTAGAAAAAGTGCCTTAAATACGCTTTAAGGCACTAACAAACATGTCTCACTAGATGTCCGATTTTAGATATTATCTTAAATCGACATTCGTTATAGCAAAGATAATTTCAAAGGATTATAATCACGCCAATTGTATCTAAATCATACACCGATGACCAGCATGCCAGTCATGATAATAAAATCCATTATCAAAACCAATTAAGTATTTCTGTTAACCATTCAAAGTTCCAAGACCCTGTCGGGTGAACCCCCCCCCCCCACCCTCACGCCCCTCCAACATGTAAGGCCTTGACCGACATGCAACATGAAATAACAGTATGCTTGAATCCTTCACATAACTCAAACTTTTCGACTGTCCCAAATTCAAGGAGTTTGCAGACAACATTTTAAAATGTGATGAAATTGAATGATTACCTTCTGGTAGGGCAGAAAACATTGTGGGGAAAAATAGAAATTGCATGATAAGAGCAATTTTTCCTTTTCCCACATTGTTTTCCAGAGTTGCCTGCAACAATCTAGTCAAATGTCTTTATTGTTGGGTAATTGGTTGAATCTTAAATATCGCTGTTCACATTAAGGGGAAAGAGTATATGCATTGTCTTCTAGAAGGGCGCTGTAGGGGCTCATTTGAAAGTATTGCTGTCTAAGGAGATCGAGCCTATTTTCCTTTCAGTGAATGCTTTAATTACCGGGAGGGCTTCCTCAAATTCAATCAAAACTCATATTGCCCTCTATAAAACCTCTCAACTCAAAACGATAAAATGGTTTGTCATTTGGTATGATTTTTACAAATTACATTACATGTATGAATAAAGCATGTCTCTCTGTAGAATAACAATTATGACTAAACTATGCTTTGCCCAATGACAGATGAAAACTTGCAGTTGTGTGTTTCCCTTTGTTCAAAGGTGACTTAATAGTCATTTGTTTTGATCTTGGTAAATATTATCAAATTGAATGTCTTTATTGTTAGATCTTTATTTTATATCGTGTTTTTCAACTGTTATCCAGGGGCTAATCATTCCCGATATCAACTATACAAGACAATCTCCCATCTGCGACTACCGAGAATCGATCCGGTCCAATTCGGTTCAACACGGAGTTCGACCGAGCGCGCCTGTCACACGTACCTCGTTCTGGGAGCGGAACTGTCAGTGGCGATTTGTATCTCAAAAGATAAACTGAATTACGGCGGCCCGTTCGGGCCATTTGGACCGGTCCCATGGCACGAAAAAGCATGGTCATTGACTCGGATGCTTTATCATCCTTGATTAGTGTTAATGGGTATGGGAACATTCAGTGCACAGTCCAGTTAACCCTTTACCAAACACCAAATTTTCAACTTTCCCAAATTGAAAGAGTTTGCAAACGACATTTCAAATTGTGATGGAATTGGAAAACAATCTTCTGATAGGGCATAAAACGTTGTGGGAAAAGGAGAAAAAGGGCAATATCTCCTATTCCCACAATGTTTCCCAGAGTCGTCAGCAACAAACTTGTTAAAAGTTTATTATTTGGTAATGGATAATGAGTTTGGTAACTCTTTACCACCTGCAGACAGAATTGTTTTTAATTGAAAGCAGACGACTATAGAAAAGCTTTATTAACATGTTAAAAACCTTCCAATTCCGTTGTCATGATAGGCGAATGGATTGAAAAAGCATTGTGGTAAAAGGAGATATTGCTTGTGACAAGCAATTTCTCCTTTTGCCATAATGCTTTTTGAAAGTCGTCTGATGCAAGCACAAACATGATGGATAAGATGGTAATGTGTTAAAGTTTATTGCAACGTTCAGCACATAGTCCAGCTAATGCTATTGTTCTTATACATGCGTGGCATTTTGCGTTCATACACCAGGACCGATGACATCTAAGAGCAAAACAGAAAATATAACAGAAGATTGTAACAAAATAGATAATTGTTTATCAAAAGCAACTCCCTCTGCTATCAGTATTACTGTATCATATATTGAGCGAACTAAAAGCATAGATTTCCTTACGGCCCTATGAGAATTTATGTTTTAGTCACAACTTTTGTTGAGGCACATTAATCAAACCGAGCTTAAATGAGTTGTTTGACATTGAAAGCTTTATATGTGGTGAGGTCGACTTGGAATACTTGTTGCCGAGTAAGAAATGTAGCTCGACCAACGGGTACACAGTGTGGTGACAAACATTATATATTCAAGTATCCGAATGTTTGAGGAATACACTTAGTGATACTTTACACATCAAGCTCAGCACATTGATTATTAATCGTTACGACGTTTGAATGTGCCTTCGAGACTCAAATTCATTCACTACATGCACGGAAAAGTCAAGAATGTATTAACGTACCTTTTAGATCAAGTCAAATAAACTGTCTGATTCGTCTGATGTGTGCACAATTTCTGAGAAATAAATGTACATTTACATATGTAATAACAAGCGTATGTCCATTACATGGGTCTAAAAAAAACCACATATTTTCCATAAGTTCATTTGTAAATTTGATCTATTGATTTTTTTAACTTCATCGTTTTTCGTTCTTTCCATTCTCCCTTTTACACGTGTACGATTCAAACAAAAATATGCATGCATTCAAATCGTCAGAAAATGAAGGCGATGAAGTCTTGATATGAATGACTGTGACTCCACGTATATCTCCGACAAAAACCTGCATACTCTTGTTATTTGTGTCTTATTCAAAGACACAGGAGTAGGAGTGAATCCAAATGAAATGAATATTTTTTTTTGTCATGGATAAGAACCAATCATTTTCAAATCCACCACTTTCAGTTAGCAATCACCTCTTTCGAAAATGTGTCCGAATGATTGCACTCAATATCATCGGCAACAACTTTGGCTTGACCGAGCGTGAAAATGTTTCATGACAACAGTAACATAACACAAGACATGTTGAAATGTGTGTAAACCTCCCGAATGTTACACAAATTATAGTAATGCTCGTATGTTCAAAGACACGATCGGTCATTTATTCGAAATGTTAAGGAATATCTATCCAGGGACGTAACTGTAATTAAATTATACAGAAGAAACTACGTAGCTATCTCCCTTATGTCACAGAACTCGTAAACTGTTCACGCTTTGCTTAGATATAGTAATCATTATGGCTAAAAAGATATAGGCGGTAACAACTCCTGCACGGGTAACTAATACAATTCATTATGCATTTCCATACATAGTCGCTTATCCCATATTTCGATCATAGCCAATTTTGCCCCATTCACTAAGCAGATGACTCCATAAACCACTGCAATGAAAAGAAATATTGCTTCTAATTGACTAAGATAATTGATGGAAATACGATTTATAGAGCATTTGAAAATATCTAACCAACATTACTGATTTCAAGCATTACTTTAAGACAACAATGAAAACTAAGACTTAACAGAAGTAACTGTTAAATTTGAAAAGCAGAAGTGATTGTTCAATGTCGTTTCCCTATATTTTCCGTTGCTCCCACCCATCATCAGCATTGTCAATGCCTTCTTCTTTGTAGAATGTTAAAAAACATATGTTCCTGGGAATGCTTTAGTAATTACTTGAAACGAAATTCGCTCATGAATCGAATCTTACTCTGATGATGAAAGTTGTAAGATTCGAAGAATGAAAAATCAACACCTTGATCATTCAGACTGGGATGAATCTAGCATTGAGCAATGGGAGGCTACTCGAATGACCATATTTGTAATTCAATAGAAACTGATTACATGATAACCTCCCTTGATCTACTCGCAATCAATAGCGTATTGATTCAAATAACTCGTGCTATGTATCGGAATGATAGGAATGTTATTCAAGCTGAGTCATGCCCGACACCTGCCTGATTGTTGAAAGGCCCGGTACAAAGATTATCTTAATCAAGGTAACCCAGTAAGTACTTACATTTCTAGGAACAAATATCGACACTTGCTTCGTAGAAAAACACCGCACCTTCTCAGCCCGCGTTGTTATTTCAATTATTTAGCCCTTTACCAAACGCCAAATTTTCGACTTTCCCAATTTGGAAGAGTTTGCAGACGGAATTGAAAAATATGTGATTGAAATTGAATAATAATCTTCTTATAGAGCAGAAAACACTGTGGGAAAAGGAGAAATTGCTCGTTAAGTGCAATTCCTCCTTTTCCCACAATGTTTTCCAGAATCGTCTGCAACATACTGATCAAATGTCGTTATTGTTTGGTAGTAAGGTCTTTAAACTTATTTGTATAGTATACACTGTTGCATATTAAACGTTACGGCTTAGGAATGGCTGCTATGTAAAGGTTCATCGGGCAGGTCGAAAAGGCCTTTTATTTATGCGTTTGTAATGTGTGCGTATCCAATAGCGACCCGGTATGCTTTGGAGTTGCGTATATCGGGCAATTCAGGTATACCTTTATATTCTGTTGCAGGTGTTGTCTTAGTTTATACTTCATTAATGGGAAAAAGTCAAATGTATATGAAAGGTTTACGACATTTTGTTTTCTAACGAATAAATGATGTTGTTTGGTCTACGAAAAAATGCTATATTGTTTATCAGTGCCCGTGTCAAAAATATGTTTGATTTTGACACGTCCCTATGTGGTGACTTTGTATCGATGACCGAGTGTAAAACTTATCTAAGTCCTTCACCAACATGAAGCATTAGCTTTGTCGAGCACTAGGCCATCGATATAACTACATGTATATTGATTCAAGTGAATGGTTCTGGATGGTTACCTCGAAGATACCACTTCTGGCGTTTACGTCATTGGATCTGTGCATTTGATTTACAAGTACATGACTGTTCTTATACAATACAATACAAAATCTTTATTTAACTCAATTCCTTTTACATGAGACATGAGGTTAAAATGACACGAAACATAATGTAAACGAGGCGTCTGCTTTGTAATTCTCACTGGTCTCTATCTCTCTATCTCTCATCTCTATTTCTACCTCTCTATCTCTTCCTCTATATCATCTTTCATCATTATCTCCCTATATCACTATCTTTCTTTTTTTCATTCCATTGAGAAAATACATATGATAACGGTCTTAAAAAGAAAGTTTAAGGATAAACTTGAATTGCATTATGCAAAATTCGTGAACCCTTCTATATATCGAACACAGACATTTGATGTTATTTCTCTTTCTTGTACACTTGGCGATTGTTCTATGTGCACTGTGACGCAAAGCAAAATGAGCCGATCAATGAAAGAGCAGGGCAGTTAAAGAACAAATAGAAACGGAACTAATTCCTTATGAATAAAGTAATTAGAAGGGAGAGGAATCGACTCCATAATCAACTTGTAAAACAAAACCAACTTCTTGTTCGTGAGATAGTTTACTTGTTGAAGAACCTTCCGCTACGCTTGCATTATTATCATAACCCATTTGTAACTGGTCCGTAAATTCAAAAGCTGAGAAAAGGGCAAACGCAAACCTTGCTTTAATGACATTGGGTAAAATCATTTTGACAAACCGGGGACAAATTTCTCATAATAGCTATAAGGAGTAACCCATTCTTTTGTCACACTGGTTTCTAAATTCCTTTGCGTCAGATGCAGTTAAGTTAAGTATTATGGGGCAAGATATTAATTAAGAGTAAGTTATTTTTCATATTGGAATGGGAAACATTGATATATATATATATATATATATGTATTACATAAAGTTGGTATGACATTAAAACCTACACAAGTACAACTTTCACGTCGCCTTTAATCGTTGAAAGAGTCGGTGTTATAGATTGTGAGATGATTAAGACAGAATTATTGAAAGGAAAATAAAAAAAAATGCCAAAACGAGCAGTTTCTCTTTCTTGCACCTAATGTTCTATTGTCTGTAGAGGATATGTCGGGTAAACGTATGATAAACCTTTCGGTTCTGCTGTTGTGATATGTGGAAAGATTAAAAAGATATCTTAAATGAACAGTTTCTCTTTCTTTCAACTTAAGTTCTATTGTCTATAGAAGATATGTCGGGTAAACGTATGATAAACCTTTCGGTTCTGCTGTTGTGATATGTGGAATGATTAAAAAAAAACATTTACAATCAGCAGTTTCGCTTTCTTTCACTAAGAGTTCTATAGTTTGTAGTTAATATTTTGTAGAATTCCTATAAATCAAGTGCACGGGGTGCGTCAACAAACGCATTTGAATTACAAAGCAAATAATCGTCACACCGCCTGCTTTGTATAGCATATGAATGCATTTGTGACATACAAAACGCGTTTTAGATGTTCACCTCAGCAGAGCATGTGACGTTGCGTACTAGATTTTAACGCTTGCCTTTATTTATATAAGTCAGGCCATGCGTACTAGTTTGGAATTCAATGGGATCCCTTGATAACGGGACGGGTTCCATATTATGTCTCCTGCGTCTATTCTAATATGCAAATCATATGTTAATTGAAGATTCTATAAAACATTTCCATTTAACGCCACATTTGGCGTCTCACAGCAGACGATTTTCAAATAACATTGTGGCAAAACGAGAAATTGCTTGTGACAAGCAATTCCTCCTTTTGTCACAATGCTTTTTCGTTCTTTTCACATGTAACAACAACAGAACTGAAACATCTTTTACATATTTACAACGTTTTCTAAAGTCGTCTGCTTCAAGTCAAGCAATGTCATCTGCAGGTGGTTAAGAGCTATACTAAGAATATACCCCTTCCTTGTTCTGGTTTGATGGCAGCATACCACGCCAGCAAATATGAATAAACTGTAAGAACAAAATGAGCATGGCCTTTATAGAAGATCAGGTCTATAGACATATTTACTCGTTGCATCTACAGACAAAAACTTAGCAATCATTTTGACGCTATGACCAAAAAATCTTAACTAGTCCCGAATAGTTCAAAAGTCGGTCCTAAATTTCGTATGACGTTATATGTAAAGGATCTGTTTTTGTCAATGTGCTAATTTCTTCATTTGCCACAATGGTTTCAACCAAAATAAGGTCTAGCGAGATGTATTTGCCTTGCATAGTTCTTTATCTTTTCTAGCCCACACAATGTATGTATTCAATGGAAACGATTTTAGTAAATACCTACAAAATAGGGTTTTTTCGATTTGGGTTCGTATAAACGAACCACTTCCCAATTTCGACTGAGTTCAGTGTATTCTTGAGAGAATGTTTCAGTTTCATGCGCAGATCTATAACACAGATGTATACCAAAAAGACATGTTTGCGTCCTTTTAAGTGAGGAAGCCAGGGCCTTTCTATAAAACAAATTGTCAGTCATGGTATTTACAATTCGCAGCCAGTCGTTTTATAACCTTATCGTCCTATTCACAAATGAGCTACATCGTTAATGAACGGCGTACATTTGGCTTATACAACACACCTTACATAAGGTACGAGACAAACATGACCCTAGTCCCACTGTTATACAACCGAATGCATTTTCAATTTAATTCAGATTAATTAAGATACCAACTCATTAACCAGACCGTCTCAATTATGACAGTTGGCTATGTTTATTTGCATTTTCAACGTTTCAGCTACATCATAGCTCTCAACGCACTTATGCTATTCGGCTTGTTCTCTCATAGCCACGGGCTCCTTTCTCACATGAAGAAAACCATGACTGCAAGCGGATAGCAAATACGTTTAACAAAAGGCTTTTTCAATTATAGCGTACCAATCAGTTCAACTATCAATGTATCCTGACGCATCCACATGCGTGCTCAAAAACTCTTTACCACGTGCAGACGACATTTCTTTTTTTACTTGTAGCAGACGGCAAAAGAAAAGCTTTGTAAACAATCGTGTGAAAAACCTTTCAGGTCTACTGTTGTGATATGTGAATTGATTGAATTCTCAGTTCCATCTTAATGAATTACAGTCATGCATTCTCAGATAATCAAGATGACTTTAATTTGTATATATGTCGATTAACACCATATCAACCGTATTTTAGTTTTAGTATCCCGAAGTAAGACAATACTGAAGTGTTTTGACCAAAGACTATCCAACAATTTAACCACGTACCACTGGTGAGGATTGAATCCGACACCTCCGTGTCGCAGGTCTTACACAATAGCCAGTGGATCGCACAGGGCCCTTGACCTAATGAAGATGAATCATAGAAGTACTGTCTTAGTTGTGTAGGTGATACAAAGAAATATGTAAGAACTTGTCAACGTCTTATCATTAGCCATACTTTCCCGTGAAAAGGACACTGCAGTCAGCATTTTTGACAACGTATGAATTATATGACAAATAAAGTAATGATTAAAGCAAGATTACTTCAAAATTACTCGCGAAGCACTCTTATGAAAAATAAATGGATTTAGTGGGAGGGCACTCCTCCGCCTTGAAATTAGGGGGCACCTCTCCAGGAGGGCACCTCTCCGGGAGGGCATTTCTCCTGATACAAAAAAACCCCACTGACATAATAGGAAAATTCGGTCCTCTCAAATAGTCTTATGGCCCTGTCACACTACATCGTATGGACTTAACGTATGCCGAACGAATGATTTTTTTTTGAAAAAGTGTCCATACGCCGGCATACGTCGACCCGGGTACCTAAAAATCAAATTTGTTGTGGATTGGTCGCATACATAACGTATACACAACGAATCTAACGTATACAGAAAGTATGTCCAACGTATGTCCAACGTATCTATAACGTATGCTTAACCTATGAAATATACGTTGTCATACGCTCAAAAGTTTTGAACATACCCAAAACATTTTTTTTGTCTCGGCGTTCATGAACGTATGACAGCGTATGACAGCGTGCTAATAACGAACACCTAACGTATCCCTAACCTATATCAACGTACACCAACGTATTGGCAAAAAATCTCATACACTGGCATACGTTAAGGCCATACGTTGTAGTGTGACAGGGCCATTATTAAAAATGTGTTCAATATAGGTATTAAGTTCCCACGATTGTGAAGTCGTTCGCTGCTTGGTTTTGAGGCCGGGCTCTAGGGGATCGAACCCCACGAAAAAGCATAATTATGTCTATATGGAGTGTCGATATTGGGCGGCAATGGTCTTATAACACAATCTAAAGGCATGGATAAGTGGACTGTCATTATAATCAAAGACCTAATAACATGTTTTAATTATTTGCCGCCATTAAATGATCGTCTGTTGTGACCTCTCTGATGAATTAATTACCAAACCCACGATGAGGGAATGGGCTAAATCAACCCTTTACCAAACGCCAGTTTTCGACTGTCCCGAATTCAAAGGGTTTGCAGAC
Organism: Cerastoderma edule; assembly: GCA_947846245.1. Classification (NCBI taxonomy): domain Eukaryota; kingdom Metazoa; phylum Mollusca; class Bivalvia; order Cardiida; family Cardiidae; genus Cerastoderma; species Cerastoderma edule. Next base: position 15,135,739 of record OX401405.1, on the reverse strand, counting down.
GCCATTTGAAAATGTGATTAAACTGAAAAAAAAATCTTCTGATAGGGTAGAGAACAAAGGGGTAAAGGAGAAATTGCTCATAAAGATCAATTCTCCTTTCCCACAATGCTTTTTTTCCAGAGTCGTCGCAACAAACTGGTCAAATTTCGTTATCGTTTGGTAATGAGTTAAAAGGATGGAAAAGGGGCCAACATGCTCTGACAAGTCTCGTCAGTAAACAAAGGAGCGCGTATCCCTCCCAGATTCTCTTGCATCATGTGATATATTTAGAACACAACGTGGCCCTAGTGGTTTAATTCGGTGAACTAATTTCGTCAATACTTCCAACGTGTCAACTATTACATAGCTTTGTATTCATGATTTAAAATACGGTATCCGTCATACGAATGTTATCGGATAGAAAGCTGGGTAACAGTTGGTCTAAATATGTACCCTTAAATCTAGCGAGTTAAATACCTCGACGTATGACTTGCGTATCGCAATATTTAAAACGATTACTAAACGTCTGCTCTTGGGAATCCCCGTACTAACATGTGACCTCGTCGGGTTGGGAGAATTGGGAAATTTTCAGTACGAAACTCATTTTGAGCTTTAAATATTCGTTACTGCATTGTTTTTCTTCCTTAGAATGCATCATTTGGAAGCACCTATTACGACAGATTGTAATTATCGCCAACAAACTATGATAAACGAGATTTTATCCTAGAAATCGCCGGTAAAAGTGAAACAGGACATGAAATCCCCGGCCAGATTTCAACCAATCAGAATCGTTCTTCTAGGAAAACCACGTTGCGGGTTTTTACATGCACGTCATATGACCAGTTGGTTCGGTATATCGTGGCATACCTTTCCAATCAACGATAGAAAGAAGACGTACGTTAAACTAGCTCTCGAAGCAATTATTTGTGAACATTATTGTGAAATAATTTGGACTAAATACAACATGCCATTGCCAGACACTGAAAACAACAGCATGGCCGGGGATAAAAAGTAAGTTATTTGTGCGAATTATTAATTTTTGACTTTATTTGAATATTTGACAGCTGTCACCGTACGAATGCAGACGACCTTTTGGAAAGTGATGAAAGACCTTAGACTTATGAAAGTTATGTCATATTGTTGAAGACGTGATTTTGAAATAAATTATTCATTTAGAGTTTGCCGACTCGGGTCAGATAGCCAATAGCCTCGTGTAGAATTAAAGTGAGAATTTGAAAACGTGGGTTTACAATCTGGGGTGTTAAGGTCAAGGCCGTTGCTAGATTGCACAATCGTCTGAAATAAGAACGGTCCCGCCTGCTCCCTGCAGACAACGTGTATCCATGGTTATATACAGACACGATTTTTAACTGTCATGAAGAAAATGTACCTATTATTGTTTTTCACAAAGGAATTTTGAAAGGTTTCTTCAGTTGTTAGTTGTTTTAAAGATGTACAAAGAACTTTCTTTCATTCCTTGAATATTACCTTGTGATCAAAGGTTATAACAGTAACTGAATAAGTTTCTAAGTGAAGAAACTCACTGCTTGTATTTGCTTGTATTCTTGAATTATGTTAAACATTGTGAGTTAAATAGGATTTTCTCTTTGACTGAAAAACAAATTAATATATCTTACTATGTTACTTACTGTAAGTTGTTTCATGTCATTGCAACTGTTTATTTTTAAAGACTTTCAGTATACCATTATTTAATGTGAACAAACCGTTAACAAATGATGTCCCTTTGCAATTGCAGAAAGAATTATGAAGTGACGAAAACCCTTGAGAGGGTCCTGAAAAGAGCAAGGAACGATAACCGAGTGACGGGCGGCGTGTTCGAGTGCGCCAGTATGCTGGAGAAGGACCCTGATCATGTGATGTTGTGCCTTCTGCCACAGACATCGCCCTCCGACCTGGCCTCGTCCATTCAGCAGAAACTCATCGAAGCTTACTGCTTGGAGAATGACATCCCACTTGTCAGGGTGAGTAAACAGGACTTGGATAGATCTTCATGTGATGTTTTTGTTGTTCTCTATCATTTGAAAGATGGTATTTGTGTGTTTGTCAAAGATGACTCTGATTCAATTAGATTTGAGGTGGATGTTGAATCTATTTGTATTTTTCTCAGATGAAGAAAATCTTAATGAAATCTTTTCAATCTCTATATCAAGACAAGAAGTTTTCAAACCATAACAACGCATTGGAAAATGGTTGCTTGTGCAACTTAATGTATTAAAACAGATTAAAGTACTGCTCTATATCGTTGCATCATTAACAATGTTGCTTTGTTGAAGTATTTTCTTCTTTTGTTACAACGATTTTGAGCAGCAACCTTATGAAAAGAACTTTATCATTCATTGATCTTAGGTCGTTGTTACTTTCAGAAGCACATTCATGACTTTACGTATTTCAGTTCACTGTACATTGTTAGCCTATAAGTGAAGTAATAATTGTTTTTTATTTATTTATTACAGGTCACTAGTATTGAGAAGCTGAGTGAGTTCATAACTGGGGATCATAGCGGACAGGTCACCCTGAACGACAAACCTGTTACCACGCCAATGGTAGACTGCTCCTGCGTACTGATTGGCTGGCCACCCAAACAACACAAGAATGTGCAAGAAAATAAACTGTTGGAAGAAATCTGGCACAACCAGGTCTTTGATTTTCCAGTCTGAAAGCTCATCTATGAATAGTCATCATTCCTGCATCCAAAAACAGGAAAAATACAAAAAAAGGAATAAAACAGTCCTTAAATCATGAAATAAAAAAAGAATTCAGCGCCGCGTGCGGAGCCCCTGTGTACATATCCCTGGACAATCATTGGCTGCCGAGCCACCAGGACTTGTGACTGTCGGGAAGTTATTGTCATGGAAACGTTGTCAATCTATTCCAGTGAAAAACATTCTGACTGAAACAGTGAACAGTTTTTTTTTTTGGCATCAAAAAAGACTTCAATGTGCCTAAACAATGTTCTAATACAAGCAGAAGTGATACAGATTTTGTAAAATCAAGTGAAATCAAATATAATCTGAACTTATTCTTACAAGTTCCTTCATCACATTGAGTTATATGAATTAAATATTATCTCTCTGTAATTCTAATAAAAGTTCTTTAATAAGATATTGAGATATTAACAACTTTACAGAGGAAAATTTATCCAGAGTCTTGAAGGTAACAAATGCTGATAAACTGATTTTTACTGATTTGGGATATCTCAGTTACTGTCAGTTTTTCTACAATGTTATCTAAAATAGGTACTTGGTCTGATCTGATTCACTCTCACTGTATGACACTGAAGAAACAGAAGACAATGTTAAACACTAGGTTGATACATCTTGCAATAACTAAGACAGTTGCCATTCATATTCATCATTTCATCATTACAATAATCATCATTGATAGGGTTACGCAGTATTTCTGTGTATAATACAACCCTTTCATCATGTATATTTGGGGGTTTGAATTCTAGGAAGATTTAGTATCTTTGAAATGTGTGCCGAACATTTGAAGGAAGGATTTAAGCAAGTAGGACATTTTAGGCTGATGTTGATGTTTTGGCGCAAAACTGTTGCTTTACCATGTTATGTACATAATGTGGTTTATACAGTTTTCTGCCATCCATTTAGATGGTGAAATCAATAAAAGGAAAAGTCTGCTTAAGAATTGTTCAAAGAATGGGAGGAGAAGTGAAGCTTAACATAGTAAATTTGAGGAGGAGAGCTTATTTAATTATAAAACCAAACTTTTGAAGGAAAAGTTAGTTTAAAAGTAATAACTTGAAGTTCAAAATTGGTTATCGTTTGTTTGTTAAACAAACATGTTATTCTGTATGTAAGTTTTAAGTAATCTATGTTATTTAGTTAAAAAGTATTTAATTTAAGTATATCCTGCAAATTTTCTCCAAGTTTTGTATTGTGACCTTGTGTTGGTATAGATTAACAGTAAATGCCTGTTAATACACATTGATACATGGAGATAGATAATCTTTTGATTAAAAAGAAAGACATTTATAGTTGCATTATTAATATTTTTGTGGTTTAAAGGAATTGTGTAGTACTGTTAATCCATAAAGTTATATTTCTTGGATGATAACCTTTTGGGTTATTCAGAAAGAACAATTATGTTGTACTTTACATTCAATATGTAAAGTTTATAACATAAAATGATTATTAATGTATTTTTCTGTTGTATATTCCACCTTTATGTTTTATTTGATTGCTAAGTAAACCTTTTTTCTGTAGTTTGATATTGTAAATTGGCTTTCAATGTAATAAAGCTTAGTGTGAAAAAAAAAGTTTGTATCTTTTTTTTGTATGGAAGGTTGACCTATGATTAGATCTTTTTGAAGTGATTTTTATATACTTTGAAAACATTGTTACAAAAGGAGAGCTTGTTTTTGAGTTAACACTCATATTTTCTCAATGGTTTCACTACTCATGTAAATCTTTGATAACTAGATATTTTTTTTACCATGATAACTTTCATAATGCTGGAACAAACTTCATGCTTATATAGATGCAAACAGCTTAGATCCAGACCAACTGCGAAGTAAATTGGTGGCTGGCCTGTGATCTAACCTGTTTGCTACTCTGAGTATCTTTCCTCAACAAAATGAACCAGATATTTAGGGTTTCAGAAAGCAGCGGACATTAAAATCTATTTTTAGAAAATTACCCAGCATTCTAAGGGTTATTGTTAACCCCCCCCCCCCACACACACACACATGGTTTAAGACTATGTTCAACACTTCAGATATAATCTGGTGTTCCTTGCCACCACACCTGTACTAATATGTTCTGACCTATAAATGACCCTCACTGCCCTAGTATACTGCCCATTTACCCAGAGTGCTACGAAGAGATGTTATTAGCATGGGTGAAAGTGTTCAGGGTTATTCCTGAATTTCAGGTTTTTGAGACTTTTTGTCCCTATATAGCAAACATGCCTTTTTCAGGATAATGAACTGCAGTTTTCAGGTTTTTGAATTTCTTCAACTTTCATCCATGTATTAGTTTTCGGTATTCTTGTATCGGGTTCAACTCCATGTTGACAAATTTTCAGTTATGTAACGGCTTACCTGGATCCACCAGTACTAGGCTAGGGCTCTGAAATTTCTTGCCAAACGACACTCCCATGAAAACAGAGGTGTCAGTGGGGCTCAAACCCAGCCTGGGGCAAGACCCCCGAGTTCTAAGTGCGCCACCTTAACCACTGATCACACTGATCCCAGTATATGGTACGACCGAGCCGAGGTATCGAACCAGGCACATCATACGCATTTAATCTCCACACCTGTCATTGTTGTAATACATCTATATTTCTTAAAACATCGTTAAGCCTATTATACACTAACCTGTTGTATGTTCTGCGACAGTCGGTGTTCAACACCTAACGACACTTCTTTGCGTCTTGCAGCAGACGACTTTCAGAAAGCATTGTGACAAAAGGAGAAATTGCTTGTCACAATCAATTTCTCCTTTTGCAGCAAGGTTTTTTCAACCGTTTCACATACCACAACAGCAGAACTGAAAGACTTTTTTACATGTCTACAAAGCTTTTCAAAAGTCGTCTGCATCAAGTAAAAAATGTCGTCTGCAGGTGGTAAAGAGTTATGGTGATTGACTTGTAATTCAAGGGTTTTTACGTATTTGTTTGATTTATTGGGGGATTAACATCGCCTCAGTGATATATTTGTTATAAATTGATGCCTGACTCATAGATAGAGGATGACCCCCAAGTTGTTCCACTTGATCCGGTTAAAACGACCAGCTATGAGACAACGTCTTAAAAATCAAAGAACCGATGCCGGGATTTGAACCAATATGTAGTGGAATAGTATGTTTTCAAGAAAAGAACAATACAGACAGACCTTTATTTAGACTTGTACAAAGAACATTATCTACAAGTCGGTTGATGTCAACGTGACAAACATATACTGATTGTATCTAAAGAAAATTATGAAAAGAAAACATTTATTTTGTTAGCCTTGTTATTAAGCGCAGTACATTTTCCATTAGTCACCGGAGGCTCTTAGAAAACGAAAGCATGATAATGAAACAGTGGCTTCCCAGTTTCCACCTTCATCTTTTGAAAATTCCAACTTCAACAATTGATAGAGCGCCCTTGACGCTTTACTTCATAGAGTCTCATTTACCGGTATAATGTGCAAAAGGCTTAAAAACCACTGTGTCAGAAAGATGATTTACCCAGTTGCCCGATTATGAGGAATGTATCCCTTTTCACACTGATTCCTACTCAATGTCACACAGAAAATGTATTTGAAAATATTTCAAATTCCTAAATGGGTTTTAATAACCCCCCACACACACCCCAGTCCTATATAAGGTCAGCATGGTTCCGTACCCTTCCAGGTTTTTATGGGTTTTTATATCACGTCAACACTATTTCAGATATTTTGCGATGATCAACTCTTAATGATGGAGGAAAACCCAATACTCAACGAGTAAAACCATCGGCATTCCGTAAGTCAGTCGGATGACTGTCTCTCATGGAATTCCATAACTCCGCCGGGTTTGAACCGATGCAAAGATGGATCATATGATTTTAAGTTCTGTACTCTAACCACTATACGCACCGGATGGCCTGTCTTTTCCAGGTTTAAGCAAGTCCTTTAAACAAATTTGAAACTTTTCTGAGTAACTGTCAGCGTTAAAGTAGGTGGAAATACGCCCTGGATATACAAGTAGGTGAACGGGTCGCTGCGTTACAACATAATCATAAGCGTGAACATAACCGCTTAAAAATCCAGGTTTTTTTAAATCTAGAGAGGAGAGATAAACAATATTGAATGTTATGTTGCATTCTCCAACCAGTTTCCCGTCTGTGTATTTATAAATTTGGTTTCGGTAATCCCGAAACTATATTAAGGTTTAGAAACGTTGTTTATAACCGTAGGCAAATAACGAAACGCAATTACGACAAATAAACAACTACCGCGACATTCAGTTCAATTGCGGGTAGATCTGTCCGTAGACGACTACTATCGATGTGATAAAAGAAGAGAGTCCTAAGAATAAAAATCTTTTACTGTTGTCTCAACGATTCTGAACGATGCAGAGAGTGTCTTAGACGTGTTTGGATTGGCATATCTATAACTTGCTTGCCTTATTTAATCTCAGTTGATCAGTATAAATTGATAAAATAAACAAATCAATTACATCTTTTATTTCGCTTATGATAAGAGATTACCATTCATAGCATTACAGACTCGCGTTATTGTCTTTCCGGGACACAACACTAGAGCTCGAACTCGGCGTTGTATCTACAGAAGTTTTGACTTCAGGCATAATCCTTTGAATGCTGGACAATTGTCTCAAATAGATTTTTGTGTCGTCTGCTTACCAAAATCTATTATATCTGCTTAATTTTGACGAGTAAGATACTCAGAGTAGAAAACAGGTTAGATCACAGGCCAGTCGCCAATTTACTTGGCGGCTGGCCTGGATCTAACCTGTTTTCTAAAGCATGAAGTCGGTTACAGCTCTATAAGGGTTAATTAATGCGATTAGGGCATTTAACCATTCCAAATTACTGGATTCTGTAACAGACCAAAACCGAAAGTAGAAAGCAGATGGCATTTATGGATTATGAACAATGGCAGTTTCTTTGTTACAATGGGTAGATCACACGGGGAATTTCTCCATTTTGAACACTGTGATATTTCTGAATCATGTGCAAAAAGCATGTATGAATTATCAGACCCATGGCTGAATTATTTACATGTTTTGATTAAATCTGCGTAAAGTACTAACTTCATGCGACCAATTCATAACGGAATTCCCCTTATGTGACTAAGCGAGGTCATACACAGTTGTGTATAAGTGTGTTTATGTGTTTAAATATACGCAAATCCGTATATAATATAGTAAGTTCGGTGACGAATATTGAAAAATCCCCATAAACCTAGGGCTAATTGAAAACCATGGAATGATTCCATTTAAATCGTTCTCCAATAATCACGTATGACTTGAATAATATAATCTCTGCTATTTCCCACACAAGTACTTTTCGTACCAGAAAAGAAATGAATGTAACAAAAAACCTTTCCATTGTAACATTTGGTAAATCTGCTTTTTGGGATTAGTTACATACGTACTATTTGTACATACGTAACTAGTCCTGAATATTAGATTGACCAAATTTAAAATGGAAAGGGGTTTTTCTTAACTTCTGTTCGTTACTTTATATTCTTCGTCAGCTGTTTAACCCATTACCCACACACACACACACACACCCAAGAAAACAAATAACGACATTTGACCAGTTTGTTGCAGACTACTTTGTAAGACATTGTGGAAAATGGAGAAATTGATCTTGACGAGCAATTTTTCCTTTTCCCACAATGTTGTCAGCCCTATTAGAAGATTACATTGCAATTTCATCACATTTTGAAATGTCTTCTGCAAACTCTTTCAATTTGGGACCGTCGAATATTTGGCATTTGGTGATGGGTTAAGGTAGTTTGGTTTGATTTTTGTTTTAACGATTTTGTTGACTATATTGAAATGCCCGTTCGTCGGAGGAAGGTCTTTTTAAGTAAACTACCCATAATGACTGGTCAAGACGAGTCGAACCATCCACTTTCTGATAGTTAGCCGTTTCACTACCTCTCATTTCCTCAGAAGCCAGAAGCGCCAAGAAAAAAATATCCTCTTCCCACAATGTGTTCAGCTCTACAAGAAGATTACATTGCAATTTCATCCCATTTTGAAACGTCGTCTGCAAACTCTTTCAGTTTGGGACAGCAGAAATTTTTGCGGTTTTTAAAGGGTTAACAGTAATTATCTTATACTGTTTTTTAGGCTTAATAAGCGGTTGAGCAATAACGCCAGGTTATCTGCACATAAAGGCAGCTCAAACCGGGTACAACCAACGGTATTCCCCAAAGCATCCGGGAGACGTCCTCCGGTATTCCTCAACCCCGCCGAGAGATTTCCTCTCACACCGCTGTGGGAATATGTAAACAACGGAAATATACTTGACAATGGCCATGCGGTATGGAGAACTTTCTGTGCTAAACAAAACTGACCTTTGATCTTTGCATTTCAAAGAGGGATTTAGACGTTAATTGGAAATTTCCGTTGATATCAACGATCAAATGCCAAGGTATTTATTAGATATTTGATAAATACCTTACTTTGTTCTTCTTCTGATGCAACGCAATAGAAATCGATTTTCGAATGGGATTTGTGATTATCTAATTATCCTTATACATTATAAGATGCTACGATTATTAATGACTGTGGAATATTGCTAAATAAACTAGGTCGTTCTCTCATGCACTCACCCAAATAAAGAGGAGAGATACTCAGAGTTGCAAACAGGTTATGTCACAGGCAAGCCGCCAATTTACTTGGCGGCTGGCCTGGATCCGATCTGTTTGCATAAGCATGATGTCGGTTCCAGCGCTGTAATTGTTAAACAGGCTAGACAGCACATCTGCAAACATCTCTATTCGCCTCATATTATATTGTTTTGTAAAGTGCTTAACGACGTGTCACAAAACCTTCAGTAGTATAACGGCTCTCCTGGGATGCGCAGTGCTAAGCTCGGGTTAAGACGGGTCTTGCCTATAGACCCTTCAACAAAATATGCAATAACGGGACCATCGGGCTACAAATCCACCAATTTGTCCACTAGGCCACACATGACTATGTGTCTCTTATCTATTCATATGTAACCATATTGGTAGTCTTGTAGTCTTGGCATGTACTATCAAGAGTGCAGTAATTCTGGGTTCGTTGCCAAATTTGGCCAATATCTTTCCAACATTAAGGTATACTATCCCTGATAAAGATCGGCATATTTCGACAAATCTCGGTAGACACCGACAAATACCGAAAGATCGACGGACGCCAGTCGACGATGTCGGAACTGGAGATATTTACCGACTTTTATTAGAGATTGTAAAGCTTCATTGCAGTCAATATTGTATTGACACTGTTTCACTGTGTCCATGTTCATGTGGGAAAGCTCATAAGTGGAATGAAAGGAATACGTTTTAGTACTTGTTAAGAAAGTTTTGGTAGAGTATGGCTTTCCTGGATTCGCCAGTTCTAGGCTAGGGCTATTTGGGATAGTTTATCGATACGTTAAAACCAAACTATTATTAAATCATCATTTTGTCAAAACCTTAATTTGTTTTTACTTAATTTGTTTTTAATGGGAATAAACGTCGTGCCGACAATCTTTTAGTCGTGCTTATGTCTTTCCTGGATTCACCAAAACTTGAACAGGGCCTCTGACGTGCCTTGCCAAAGAATCTTTCACGAAACCAGAGTTACAGGTTGCAATGCAAACTGTGCAGAATTCAACCAGAGCGTATCGCTGGCACTATGTGTTCACGTTCGGTAACGTCCATTCATATCGTGATATAGATGACATTTTCCAATGCGGCGTTAATTGACATAATAGTTTCCCTTGTCATCAAGTTTTAATCAAAGAGCTTCAGACCTAAAGTCTTATGTAAGTCTTATCCAGTAACATGTGACATCTGACAATTTATGAGTTGTCCAAATACAAAGCGACAATAGATGATAATTATAAAATTTTCGTAACGAAATTGGGCGGTAGAGTCTATTGTTGGAAAAGATAAAAGCCCTCTTTACAAACTATTACTCCTTTTTTCCAGTTTATTGAATGTAAATCTATATGAGCATTACAATGAATATACATTCTTGTTTATGAAGTAATGCTAACTCTTATAGTGCTAGAACCGACTTTATGCTTATGCAAACAGGTTAGATCCAGGCCAGCCGCAAAGTTAATTGGCGGTTGGCCTTTGATTAAACCTGTTTGCAATTCTGAGTATCTTTGCTAAACAAGTTTAGGCAGATATTTGGGGTTTTGGAAAGCAGACGAAACAAAAGTCTGTTTTAAGAAAATTTCCCAGCATTCTAAGGGCTAAGATGTCCACCATCTTTACGCTAAGACCCCCAAGTACGTGTTATAATTGTTCTTTTAATTTCCTTAGACCACCAGGCTTTTTACCTGAAGAAGAAGAATACCCCCGTATTCATCTTGCTATGTGAAGAATAGAACATGGATAAAGGTGCCACGCTGAATGTTAAGGAAGTACCATTCGTATTGTCTCACAACATCTCGGACGTCTATTGGCTAACCTATTTTGTAGAGAGGTCCGAATATCATTTCCGACACCTCTGCGAACTCGGCGCGATTGTACATTTGAAGTAATGCTGAGATGCCACATATCACTATTCAAATTTCGGTTTTTTGACATTTACACCTTTTGTTCTCGCTGAGTGAATTTCCTGACCAACTGGCGAATTCTACCCAGGGGTCCTGCATGGAATATACGTGCGGTTAGAATGTGTTAATGGAAACCTCACGGAGTTTCGCCGATGTCATGTCCACTTTGACATTAAAGGTGCGTTGGTCTTGAACTATAAAGCGAGTAAATATCGTTTTATGTAAGACTGTTAATTGAATGAACACGCATTCTGTTTATAAACAAAGAGTTTGGAACGACGAAAGGACGAGTGACATTTTCGATTTGACTTAGCAAGTCTCTCGGATACACTCTTTGAAAGGAAAATACACTTCCTTGTACCTCTTCCCTGGCATAGATATAAGGCACATAATACATTGTATGTAGTTTGTTGTTTAAAGTTAAAAGTCACGTTTGATGAAACATTTTGTTAATCATATCTGTGTACTTTATAAATTCATGTTTCTCTACCACATTGTATAAATTGTCCCCTTAAACCAAATACTGCATGGCTTTAAGTAACAAACCTGTTCTATAGATCCTATATTTCTCAATTATATGTATGACAAAATAATGTAGCTAAAATCATTGACCGAAATAACTTACACAATTGTTATACGACTTGAAACTCAAAGGTAACTTTTCATCTAAGAATGAAGCATAGACATGCGTTTAAAAGTACGATGCAGATTTCACATGTTGGACTCATGTTCCATTCACGTCTTATTTAACCCTGGAACCGACTTCATGCTTATGCATACAGGTTAGATCCAGGCCAGCCGCCAAGTAAATTGGCGGCTGGCCTGTGATCTTACCTGTTTGCTATTCTGAGAACATTTCCTCATCAAAACTAAGCAGATGTTTATGGTTTTGGAAAGCAGACGACACAAACATCTTTTTTCAGAAAGTTACCCAGCATTCAAAGGATTAAGGCTTTTCCGACGTTCACTTTCCCTCATCATACTTACGTCTACAATCAAATTTGTCGTAGGATTATTCTTGAGACAAGCACCTGTTATTGTCTCCATTCTGTTGCTCAATGCCACAAACAAGCTTCTGGCAAGTTCACCGACGTGGGTACTTTTGATCAGCGGTGATGAGGAAATCAAACCGACTTCATTACACGTAAATAGAAGTATTGGCCATGCCGGGTCTTGAACTCGAAAGCCATGTAACCAAACTAGAACCTAAACCTGCCTCGCATATATGCCCATCTTTAAAATGGAAGCAAGTCACATACTGCTATTCTGCTGCGTAGAAGATGTAGGTTTTTCTGTGCACGTAGTTGTATTTATGGACAGACGAAAATGATTACTCGTGAAACAGTGTTGTGGTATTTATTAATAGATTAGTCTGGTTTTCCCGAAAATAGACTTCCGCGAAAAGTTTAACTTATGCAGAATGGGTGTATATATATTTTCCGTGAATACTACGATTAGAAACATTCATAAGCGCATTATCACCTAGCGTTATAGATATCTCTATACCATGCAGCAGAAGACTTTCAAAAAGCATTGTGGCAAAAAGGGAAATTGCTTGTCACAAGCAATTTCTACTTTTGCAACAATGCCTTTTTAATCTTTTCACATTTCGCAACAGCAGAAATGAGAGTTTTTTCCCTTGTTAACAAAACAGAGCTTTTCTTAAATCGTCTGCAAAACAAATTGTCGTCAGTACTTGATAAAGAGAAAATAGCCTAAATGTTTTTTGTTTATTTCGGGCGACAGTCTGACAGATGAAAAATGATTCAACATAAGTTTTTCCCTTCACGGCTATTGCAGTTTCCCATAAAATCAACTTCCTAGAAGCGAGTGATAATTAGTCGGTATTGTTTGTAGAAAACTCATTAAAACAATTAGTCGTAAACAAATACGTAGGCAATTGTACATGTATGCATTTTGCATGCAACATAACACATAAACATGTACAAATTATCCTGTTGTCACGGTTTTGCATCATGGACATGTCTTCAAATCCTTGACCAAGTCCCCGATTTTAAAAATTATTTTCAGATGTAAGATCGAAACAATCAGATAAGAAAAAAAATACGACCTTATCATTTATTGGGTATAAACCGTTTCTCGTTAGGTACAGTTTATCATCTTGCCACAATGTTTTCTAACGAGCTCTGTAAAACAATTAAGAACAGAGCAAATCTTTATTTTGACACAAGTATAAAACATACAATAAGGATTATTATAAAAACAGCATTCAAATAGAAAAAAAATCCGCTTGCAGTAGATATGTCAAAATAACGTTTTTTCGACTAATGGGTTAAGCACATGTATTCTCAAGATGAACAAATATATACAATACGAATCGTTCGGTGGAATTTTTGGAATACCAGAACAAAGTCTACATTCTTTTACATTAAGTATGTTGTTCCATGTAAAGAATGCAAATAATAAGAACTCTATCCACATGTCGCGACAAGGAAGTATTGGTTTTACGTTAGGAATTTTTGTGTTCTACTTTCATCTTGTTCATTTCGAAACAAATCCCAACAAGCTATATTAATCTTTGTCATTGTTGCTCCGTTTCTGCTTCGAGAATACATAGACAGTACTTCTAATGAACCTGGTTTGTGCTACTTCCCTCGGGAATCGAACCCACGACTCGTTTGTGTCGAGATCAACACTCGTCCCAATGACCTTTGTACTTCAATTGCAGTGCAGTTTTTTAGTATTGTTTGACGTAGTTCTGATTGTAAAATCAAACGGCGAAAGGGTCTGACTATGTTTTATTCTCTATGACCCGACCGGGTATCGAACCTACACACTTCTATACATTGGGGCGGACACTCTACCCCTATGTCTGCATTGATCAATTAGCAATGACTTATGAGCAACACAAACCAAGAAGTAAGCTGTTTGGTTCCGTGGTTATATTGGTGGGCATAGGACTAGGGATCCGGGTTCGAGCCCCACCGACACATTTGGTTTCGTGGGAGTGGCCTTTGGCAAATCACTTTGACTGTTACCTACCTAAGTACTGGCAAATTCATGAAAGCCGTTACATTACTGAAAAAGTTGTTGACACGGCGTTAACCCATTGCCAAACAATAATGACATTCTACCATTTTGTTCCAGACGACTCCAGAAACATTGTAGGAAAAGGAGAAATTGCTCTCAACGAGCCTCTTTGAAGTTATTTTACAATTTCATCATATTTTAAAATTTCGTCTGCAAAGTCTTTCAATTAGGGAAAGTCGAAACTTTGGCGTTTGGTAAAGGGATAGAATGTCTCCTGTGACCGGACTTTGCCGCGTCTATAGTTGAAATATATAAATGTCGCGCGATTTGCAATTGTTATATATATATATTCGTACACGTTTCAAATAGCATGGTTGTCATGTTCTAGTTTCTGTTCTAAAATTGGATCAATGAACAATTCATGTTCTAAATAGATTTTCAATCGCATGTTCGAGTATAAGCGGAAAAGTGGTCGACTTAAATTGTTTTAATGTATCACGTCGGTCTATCTTATACGGACCTTTCGGCTTTAGATGCATTCCTCCTAATCTCTGGCAGATCTCATGTAAAGCCACATAAAAGTACGAGTCTATCTTAATACAGGACAGTTTTCAGAAACTATTACTTATGTCTGTATTACATTTTGAATTACCGTATATGCCATAGTTCTATCTCCTTTAACTAAGGTCGCTTAAAAGAAGATTGACTGAACATCTATATTTGAGAAGTGATAAAGAAAAAATGTTTAAATCTTCTGTAGCAGATTTACGTGTTAATATAACAGACGCTTTTTATGCTTAAAACGAAAGTCAAAGTATCTATTTTATAGGATTTTCTTCTGTTCTTGTCTCAATTATTTCTACAACTAAATTGTCGTCGAGGGTTTTGCAATATCTTAGACCTGTTGTAACTTGCGAAGGTTGCACGGGTTTACGAACGAATTTTGGTCACATCTGCAAGTTTCATGAGCGAGTTTATCCCCACGATATTATTGAACAATAATACAGATAGTACCGTACTGGAAAACGATGTAATGATATAAAACGACGTGTCTTTTGTTACCTAGCATCGTGGACTTATCATTAAAAAAAATCTACAAACGCACAAAACCTCTTTTGTACCAATAACATATATCGTTTGAATCCATGTGTTTTCCCGAAGATAAAAGAGAATGTTATTAGTTCATGTCGGTACTTGCCGTCCGCTGTTGCTGTAAAGTTTGACCTATCACCAAATTCCTATAGTTGTTTCTAATTTATAGTGAATACTCTAAATGGCATTTTGATATACGACAGAGTTACAGTTTTACATGGAACCATAACGGAGAGGACACGGTCCAGCAGAGTTCATCACACATCAAACGTTAATACCCGTATCCACATAGTTACTTTGAACTTTCCAAATTTTCCGTATAAGCCCCCAAAGGACTCTTGACCTTCCTTGGCCATCCAGAATGACCATGGAACAAGACAGATCACCAAAGCCTATACACGGTTCAGATGCCGGTTTAACCCGGTTAGAAACCAACCGTTTATTAGCCGGGATTGTAGAGAATTGCAGATTTAACCTCCTATTGTCAGATGCACGTGACCTCGTTCGTCAAGGGATAGGATAGGATGACGACACCATGCCGATTGATTAGGTGCAACAATAGCCTTTCATTTATAAGCAATCTATAAATTGTCCAAATGAAGGTCAATTAAAAACGGAACAAAATGTTTTTTTCTTTCTTGGGGAAATTTCACCAGATACAAAATTTATGATAAAGCTTTATAGTTCATACATCTATATATATATACTAGACAAATTAAATGTTTTTAAAATGTGATACTGCTATATCAGTCATGTTGTGCTGTATCTGTAATTCATCGTTCTCAACTGCACAAATATCAACACTTCCATCTCATTCAATGCTAAAAAATGAAGAACCGAGATAATGACCCTTTTGTTGATTGAGCAATGATGTTAACAACTTAGTCAATAAGATCTAATTAGTCTACATATATGGTCTAACAACAACTTACTCCACTCATAAAGAATACTATGTACCTTTGTGATTTGGATTTCAACTTTTTTGTCCATTTCCTTTATCTTTTATCAAAAGATATGTTTGCTTCGACAATTCTGTTTCTTCTACATTCTAATTAAGAAATACATACCCCTTGGAAGGATAAATGGGGCATGTACGGTCGAGGTGTATGACCCGATTCTGTCAGCCGCATGCCCTGACGTCGCTATGTGCACAAAAGGACAACGAACACAAAGAACCTCAGCTAGTTGAGAGTATAACCCTTTACCAAACCCTAAACTTTTGACTGTTCCAAATTGAAAGAGTTTGCAGACGACATTTCAAAATGTGATGAAATTGATAAATTAACTTCTGATATGGCAGGAAACATTGTGGGAAAAGGAGAAATTGCTCGTTAAGAGCAATCTCTCCTTTTCCTACAATGTTTTCCAGAGTCGTCTGCAACAACCTGGTCAAATGTCGTCATTGTTTGGTAATGGGTTAACTCAAACTCTCACGTGTATGGACTTGTGATTGTTCAATTCTGACAGACATATCATAACGTCATAATTCACAAGGTGTGATTATCTCTTTGTGCTTTTGGATTTAATAATTTTCTCGATTTGTCACGGTGTTTCTTTGCAAATCCGTTTTGGTTGTGCTAATACCAGCGATTGTGCAGTATGAAATGTATTGTTTAGTTATATAGCTGTATCGGGTTTACATCTTGTCAACATTATTTCTGTTATGTTGCGATGCCTGACTCGTAATGATGGAGAAATACCCAAAACCTAGCTGTCGCCAAGCAGAGTAGAACAATTTATGTTCCGTTAGTCAGACGGGAGACTGCTTTTCATGTAAAGGAAATATATCAACATATTTGAGCATAGTCATGCTGCTATTAGTCGTCGTAAGCAACATCTCATTTAGTCAAAGTGGTACACAAACTGTTGGAAATATGTGAGCCTGTTTCGTAGAGTTTAACGCAATAACAATAGTCTTTCGGTTGTAATACGGTATTACACGGGATTCAGCAAAACTATGAAAAGGGCTTGTCTCCAAAAGTAAAATAGCGGTGCCGTTAAGTCTCGAACCAAATACCAACATGTTGCATGTCACAACCTTAACTACTGAATTACAAAGAACACATTGGTACGTCAATTAGAGTCTATATGGAGTAAGTCACTAAGTCGATTTAAATCCACATTTTTTGTCGCCGTTAAACACCATCTAGAGACGGTAAAGACGGTGTCATTCTGAACGGATTCATAGTGTAATGATGACAGGATCTGGTCAGTAAGCACGCCAATACTGCTCATATTTCCACACCAGGGTACCGTTTTACTAAACAACTTACGGAAAATACTTGCGTAAGTCATAATTGATTAACATGGATAGTATCTTCAAAGAAGGTACAATATTGCAACGTGATACATCATTGGAAGCGTCTCGGAGAGACGATTCCAATGATGTGTCACTTTGCAATATTGCTCGTCCAATATTGAAATAAGAGAAATTGTTGATTTGGACTTACGCAAATCTTAAGCGTAAACTGTTTAGTAAAACGGTACCCAGTACTACACGATCGAATTCGCAAGTTGCCTAATGCTTTTTCATTTGAATTAAGACGATCACTGACCAGAGCCGTACAGACCACGTCGCTAAAGTTTGTTTAAGCATCTGATAAAGTAATGGTCGGGATGGTTTCGAACTCGTGTATTATTGTAATCGAAATCGAAAACGTAATTGACTAAATAATGAAGATTGGTCCGATAGGGTGAGAAGTCACAGACCAACGGGACATAGGAATTGTAAGAGCAAAACAAACAAATAAATGAACATCGATTTATCCTGACATTTTGTAGCATTTCAGCACTCTCAAGTTTCTTGAAAGGTGAACGTGGCCTTTACAGCACAATGTTGTTATACGTCTTCACTGAAATCAGAGAGTCAATTGAACGTATGTGAAATGTCAGAACGACATAGGTTATTTCAGAATACTTAAGTCAAATAAATGCTGTCAAAGCAGTCTCGTTTAAAGTTTAAAGTATTTATTTTACATCTTGTGATGGAAGCTTAAAGCCTTTTAATCCACTCTCAATGACTGCTTTCTGGATACTACACAAGTACTTTCGCCTATTCGTGGGTTAGTTCCGGCAATTTTCAACTCGCTTTACGGGGATTCGAACTCGGGACCCTCGGTAAAGACAAAACAAACAAATAAATGAACATCGATTTATCCTGACATTTTGTAGCATTTCAGCACTCTAAGGTTTCTTGAAAGGTGAACGTGGCCTTTACAGCACAATGTTGTTGTACCGACTTGTGCGAGCCAGTTGAACGTATTTGAAATGTCTGAACGACATAGGTAATTTCAAAATACGTTAGTCACATAGATATTGTCAAGGCATTCTCGTTTAAAGTTTAAACTTATTTATTTTACATCGATTGTGACGGAAGCTTGAAGCTTATTGAATTCACTCTCGATGACTGCTTCCTGGATACTACTGGTGGGTTAGTTTTGACGAGTTTCACCTCGTCTAACGGAGATTCGAACACGGGACCCTCGGTACAAAAGATCGACGCTCAATCACTGCATCAATGTCTCTCAAATTCTGGTTTGTGTTGATACAATGTGACCACCATTTTAATTCTGAAACAAAACGATAATAATGGCGAACCATGGAGCATGCATGCTATAACTCTCCCGATAATAAGCCTCATTAACCAATTACCAAACAATAATTACATTTGACCAGTTTGTTGCAGACCACTCTGGAAAACATTGTGAGAAAAGAAAAAAATGCTCTTAGTGAGCAATTTCTCCTTTTCCCACAAGGTTTTCTGCCCTATCAGAAGATTATTTTCAATTTCTTCACATTTTCAAACTTTCATTTTGGGACCGTCGAAAATTTGTTGTTTGGTAAATGGTAAATTTGTTAAATCAGCATAAAAAGACAAAAAAATAGCATAAACAGTCAGGGAAATCGTTAAGCAATGCAGCGGAAAATGCCTTATGGGTGTTCATGTTTTATAAATAGCGTATTTACTCACAACAACATTGTATTGTCACGAAGGAAGGTGTGCACGTTGAGGAATACAAGTTATTCCATGCCGGTGGCATGTGGAACATGTGACAAGGTCTGAAAGCAAATATGAACCAATCAGTGAGCTTCGCGGAACAAAATACAGGATTTTTATTTTTATACGGTGCTGGAGGTCAAGGCAAATGGGCCGCGTCACGCGAAAAGGGGCAGTCGGACATAAATAAAAACTGCTGACTCAGCTCTTTCCTAGCGCTATTATTCAAGTATCTAGTCACGACAGTTATCATTTGTATTTGTTTAAAGATAGAACTTGATGTCCTCTAAGATGGCAAACAGTGTAGCCCCAGACCAGCCGCCACGTCACTGACGTGGCGGCTGTTCTGGGGCTACACTGTTTGCTATGTCCGAGTGCCCCCTTTTCCGTGACGTGGCCCAAATTATGCTGGTTGCTTTCTTTAGTAGCTTTTCATTCCTAATTCCTGGTTGAGTATCTCATAAAATACCCAACCCGGAAGAGCTTCACGGTCACAGATACAAGGACAATATTGACAATGTCATGTATTTACAAAAACTAAAACAAATTTTCTCTCAGACGAAATTCTTGGTAACTTGTTTTATTTTGTTCAAACAACCAAGAAAAGATATAACATTTACGTCCCGGATTTACGTAAACGGTGAGAAAGACATATGTATAAGTATGTAGTGTCCTTTTTTTCTTGGTCTGCAGCTTGTCGGGCGAAATATAACTAAACACCATTAGACTAGGCGAACCAAGAAAAATCAAACAACAATAGCAGTCTTGGGAATCGTTATGGCAATGCAGTGTGATTTTCTTCTGGTATTGCACATTGTTAAAATTGCGTCCTAAATACTTTATCTACTCATACTAACAGTGTATTGTCACAAAAGAAAGGTGTACACAGTGAGGAATACAAGCTACTGTACTTATACATGAACCAGGTGGGTCTGAAAGCAAATATAAAGCAATCAGTGAGGTTCGGGGAAGCATAGACAATGTTTTTATACGCTGCTGGAGGTCAAAACAAATGATCCTGATAATAGATATTTAATAAATACCCGACCCGGAAGATCTACACGGTTACAGATACAAGGACAACATTTTTATCTACAAACACATTTTTTCCCGGGGAATTCTTAAATACTTGTTTTGAACCTTGTGTTAGATACCAACAGATAAAAACTAATTCTCGATTATTCCCGTTTATTCTTCCCGAAAAATGTTCAGGATGGAAGCAAAGGAATTCGAGAAACCTGAACAATTTGAGAATGGGCTTACGTTTAAGGATTCAGTTGCTATTTCTGAAGAAAGTATCCGTTTAAGCGATGCGGAAAATTTATTACTCATAGGTTCTTTTCTTATGAATACAAAAAAAAATACAAACAGAAGAATATACAAGCAAAACATCAAGTAAAAAGAAAGAAGAATTTAAAAAAAGAAAAAAAAGACACACATATGCGGATGAAACATGCATTTGCATTTTTTTGTCAACCTTTTCAACGACATGGGTGAAAAGCTAATAAAGGAAGCAATAGAAATTATTTTGAGTGAGCTTACCCTTGAAACGAAAACAACAACAAAGGATACGGAAACATATATGTGGCGAAAACATAACTTTAAACGAAAGTCAAGGAATTGCTCATTAGGTGCAGACAAGTTATGTGAAATAATGTGTTTCACACAGGTATCAGATTTACTATCCAAGCTCCAAGCCCCTTACTTATGAAACGCTATTTGCTCATATCAAACATTTCAGTTCGGAGCATACATGTCATCCAAGGACTATTCTCTGCGTTCATATAGTGCAGTGAACGTTAAAATAATTATCAATTGAGAAAACGTTTGAAAAACAGCATTAACCCTTATAGTGCTGGAACCGACTTCATGCTTATGCAAACAGGTTAGACACAGGCCAGTCGCTATGCAAATTGGCGGCTGACCTGTGATCTAAACCGTTTACTACTCTGAGTATCTTTCTTTATCAAAATTAAGCAGATATTTAAAGTTTAGGAAAGCAGATGACATAAAAAGAATACGCTATAGAAAATTACCAAGCATTCTAAGGGTTAAAAACAAAAAGCACACAGGAAAAAGTCATTATAAAGAGATGATTGCGCAATGTTATGACAATAACTTTTCCAGGCTCTGTACCGATATCACACCAATTAGCCGTCTACTCCATTATGCCACACTTTCAAGCATCTAAAGCAAAACACTATAGAAACCATCGTGATTATAGGGTTCTGTCCAATACCATCAAGAAAATATGTTTACGTAAATTTATTATCAAATGTTGGTTTCGGTTTTGACCAGTAGCTAATTAAACTTAATATCAGAGAGGCACTTTATCAGTTTTTAGCTTCCGTTCAAATCCGTTTCACAAAATTGTTTGTTGTGTATATAATGGTGTTTATCTCTTGAATAAAATATGATTAAAGTAAAAATTATACTAAATATCAGGTGGATAGCTTCGCACTTTCCATGGCATTCCATACATCTTTCAAGTTGGTTTGAGTAGCACGGAAAAAAATAGGTTCAAAAGCTATCATTGATGCACCAGGCTTGTAAAGCAGGCAGTCAGATATAATGTGGCATCTCATGTCCAGACTCAAAACACTCGTCATGTAAATTAAAGCAATAGTCCCCTTTCGCTGCTTTATACAAACGATATGTCTTTATATCGGAGAGAAAGAAATGCAGATTAATACAAAGTCTCATATCCTCTTGAATGAGAAAGGTATGCGTGCTGTTTTTGTATATAAACTGCATGCATATTTTTGTGATAATTACTTCTACAGGCAATGCACCCATTCATGCGGGGTTGGACTTTTTTTTATCGAAATTTTTAAAGACTGGTATCTTTCTGGAAAGCAATGTCTTTCAGACAATAGATTTAGTAAAAGCTACTGTGACAAGAGCCAAAATTGCTTGTGACAAAAAATGATTCAATTCGTTTCGTTTCTTGAGTTTCTTAAGTAATCTAATGCAGGTGTTTTGGTATGAAACGAAAGGAAATATTTCGTCGAGTAAGCAGGTGGGGAAAACTGAAAAATAAAGAAAATGAAATAAAACAAAACATATTTGAAAAAACAAACAACCCACAAAGATTTGATACGTGTAGTGAAAACTGTTAAATATAGAATGACAAACTACATGAAAGAGCAAAGCGATCAGATTCTTGTTGATCAAACGCTTAACGCCGAAACGGCGCGATTTCATCTTCGAAAAGGCCAATGCCAATGTTAATAACTCAATTGTTATTGTACATTAAAGTTTACACTTACGTATTGTGTTTCAGATAAACAGTTTATCCTAAGCGTAATGGTTACTAATCATCAATTACTCTGCGAGGCTAAAATTAAAGTAGCGTGTCGTTTTCCATTTGAGTTACTTTTTTAACTGGAAATTCCCCTAAAGGACACTCCCAACATTACATCGCTTCAATCTAATTGAACCCAGGTTTGAAAGCACTCAGACATGAAAACAGTGATGGGAAAAATAGAAAAAAACAAACCATTTGTCTTTCAGAAATGGGTTGTTTGTAAAGACATTGAGCTTTTTGAAATAAAAATTCAATCCTTAGAATGCTGGGTCATTTTCTAAAAAATACTTTTGTGTCGTCTGCTTTCCAAAACCTTCAATATCTGCTTACTTCAATAACTTGGCGGCTGGCTTTGAAATAACCTGTTTGCATAAGCATAAAGTCGGTTCAAGCTCTGTTAGGGTTAAGTGCCATTAGATTTACCTTTACTTATCAGTTTTTCATTAGATTTACCTTTACTTATCAGTTTTTCATTAGATTTACCTTTACTTATCAGTTTTTCATTAGATTTACCTTTACTTATCAGTTTTTCATTAGATTTACCTTTACTTATCAGTTTTCATTAGATTTACCTTTACTTATCAGTTTTTCATTAGATTTACCTTTACTTATCAGTTTTTCATTAGATTTACCTTTACTTATCAGTTTTTCATTAGATTTACCTTTACTTATCAGTTTTTCATTAGATTTACCTTTACTTATCAGTTTTTCATTAGATGCACCTTTACTTATCAGTTTTTCATTAGATTTACCTTTACTTATCAGTGTTTCATTAGATTTACCTTTACTTATCAGTTTTTCATTAGATTTACCTTTACTTATCAGTTTTTCATTAGATTTACCTTTACTTATCAGTTTTTCATTAGATTTACCTTTACTTATCAGCTTTTCATTAGATTTACCTTTACTTATCAGTTTTTCATTAGATTTACCTTTACTTATCAGTTTTTCATTAGATTTACCTTTACTTATCAGTTTTTCATTAGATTTACCTTTACTTGTCAGTTTTTCATTAGATTTACCTTTACTTATCAGTGTTTCATTAGATTTACCTTTACTTATCAGTGTTTCTCAAAGAATCATTTGTTTCGTAACCCAACATCAAATATCGCTATTACTGCTATACAGCACCAACTTGTACTTACTTTGAGTTGTAAAGGGTTTATGGTTTACATGTAAGTTTGGTTGTTTTGGTTCGACCTCAAGCAAGTTTGAGTAAGTCGATAGTTAAAGGCACATCAAAGGAGAGGAGTACAAATAAATTACTGAAAAAATATATGGAGTACTTTTATTATGTTCCTTAAAGTCATGAGAATTAGTTTAGGAATGCATTGAAACCCTTAAATAGACTCATTTAAAATAAGTTATTTTGTGCTTGAAATATAGTTGTCTCCAATACAAAAGTGTTTATCAACAACCTGTTTGTTTACATTTTCAAAATAACGAATTTTGATTGGTCGGTTCAAAAATGTGTGTATCAACTGTCAAGGTCAGAGATGAAGAATCAGGAAATCTGAATTATAAAACTTGCTATTCTGGGTTGTTTCTGGTTTACTTTTACATTTAAGTTGTGCTGATGGTGTTTTCTAGTGAAAACTATTTGAATCTGTCCAAAAGTTTACCAAATAACATAGTTTGATATAGCATTAATCTCCTTTAATGGACCTTTAAGTGTCGACTGACCATACAGTTTTGGTACTTTTTTGATATTCAAAAAAGTCAATCCTTCTTAAGTCAGCTGAGTCATTGTAAGACACAATTAATAAACATCATTTTCTGTTGTTGTTGTTGTTGTTGTTGATAGTGTTGTTGTTGATTTTGTTCAAATTGTAATGTCAATAATACGAATCTTCTATAGATAAATTTCCACATTCCCGTATTCATCAGTACATTATATTTTTCCTGGAACATTTTCATTCCTCTTTTGTCGAAATAGATTAAATATTCCCTGATATCAAGTCGTAAAAACCTCTATTAGCGGATTGATGCTGCTATTGTTAATGCTTTCAAATTAGAGAAAGCGTGACATGGCGAGAGTTGCGAGAATTATATACACGTGAACATATTGATATGTTTACCACAATGTTTGGAGTGGTGCTATTCGCAGCATGGGGTAGTTATTATTGGGTGTCATGTTCTTAACACTAATAGTGCTGGAACCGACTCCATGCTTATGCAAACAGGTGAGATCCAGGCCAGCCGCAGAATTACTTGGCGACTGGCCTGGATCTATTCTGTTTGCCACTCTATGTTTCTTTCCTTAACAAAATTAAGCAGATATTTAATGATTTGAAATCAGAAGACACGTAAATATATTTTTAAAGAATAACCTAGCATTCTATGGGTTAAAGGCGTTTGCGTTGTTAAACCATGTCCCTGGATGGTCCTTTGTGAATTA
Source organism: Cerastoderma edule (assembly GCA_947846245.1). NCBI lineage: Eukaryota > Metazoa > Mollusca > Bivalvia > Cardiida > Cardiidae > Cerastoderma > Cerastoderma edule. The sequence continues at coordinate 15,110,743 of OX401405.1, read as the reverse complement.
CGCTTATTGAAAGGAATCACAGTTTACGAATACGAAACTTGAATACAAACGATTTGTTGTATCTATTAGTAGAGACAATTTAAACTTTAGGAGATAGAGATGTCGACAATGGAGCAGTGGTAGAGGGTCGGTCTCTTGTATCGAGGTCCCCGGGCTCGACCCCGGTTAACGGCAAGGTGAAAATGTAGGCACTCACCTATAAATCGGTGTGAGTACGTGTTATTTCATCAGAAAGCAATGATCGAGGGTGAATTCAATAAGACCCAAACTTTCGTTGAATTCTAAGTTAAATGAATAAGTTTGAAACATATAGAGAAGACTGCATGATACGATCAATCGATAGTTTAACGACACCCAGCATACTTACAAGTACCCATGACACTGGAATAACCAATCGGATCTTTTCATGGATTGGCTGTCATTCAGCAAAATCAATACCATCGAGATAATGTCAATGATAGCTGGCATGATGTTCCTCTGAAAAAAAAGGCCTGAGTTAGGAATCAAACCTGTTACCCGGGTATTTCGATTCGACATAGTTACCGACAGAGTTTCTGAATCCATGCATGGGAAAGCAACGTCCCTTGCTTTCCTTTTAATTGTAATGTTGAACAATGGGTAGAAGATCACAAACTAAATTTTTGTGTTACATTTTATACCTTTAGAAAGATTCTAGAGTGTTGGTCCAGAGAATGTCGGTGCCATCAGAAAATGAGGGTCTTGGGATGAAATATGTTAATTCTGTTGATCCATTTCTTTATCATGTACAATTTTAATTGCTATATATATATATATATATCATGCCATGTTTATTATGCAATAAATGGTATTAAGATATTCAATTGAGCGTGCACTTCGCGACAATAGTCTCTGAATTGATTCGAGGGTTGATAGAGCTCAAACCCTTGCTGATCAACAAGCTTAAACCAGCATTTACTAGTAGTGTATGCAATTGTTAATAATTCATTAACAGTTTCTTGTCGAAGGTTGTATTGATTATTAAAAAAGCAAGGGCATTTTAGTACGTATGTTTCTTTCTTTATCTTGGTGTGCACCTTGACATGATGAAATAATGTCAATCCTCCTTTTTGCTGAGTCAGTAAACTCTAGCCTAGACAAGATGAATGAACACCATTTTGTGTTGTTGTTGTAGTTGTTGTTGTTGTTCCAAAATGTAAAGTCCATTGTTGGACTTTTCTATAGATAAATTCCAACACTCCCGTTCACTCTGTTGTGAATGGCCCTAAATCAAAGGAATCATAGATTACGATTGCAAAAATGGAATACATAATTTTATATCTTCTATAAGCAGAAACGATAGCAGCTTTTGAAGATTGAGATGTCGACAATGGTGCAATGGTAAAGCGTCGACCTATGGTATTGAGGGCCCCGGGCTCGATCCCGTTAGCGGTGAAAATGTAGGCACTGCCCTATTAATCGGTGTGAGAACTCGTCATGTCACCAGGAAGCAGTCATAGAGAATAAATGCAATAAGACTCATAGTTCGTTGAATTTTATGTTAAATGAATAAGTTTGAATATATATCGAAGACTACATATATGAAACTAGAATAACTAGTCGAAACTCTCCGCGTATTGGCTGTCTTTTCTACAAATACAATCAATGATAGCTGTCATGATCTTCCTCTGAAAAAAGCCCGGAGTCAGGAATCAAACCTGTTACCCGAGTTTTTCAATCCGACATAATTAACGACATAGCAATTGCGTTCGTGCATAGAAAAGCTTTTTTTGAAAATCTTAATATTACACAAGGGGTAGACGATCACAACCAATAAAAGAGTGTTGGTCCAGAGAAACTCGGTGTCATCAGGAAAGGAAGGTTGTGGGATGAAAATTGTAAATTCTATTGATCCGAATTTATTCTGTTCATGTACAATTTTGCATTTGCTATATAATATGTTATGTTTAATATGCAATAACTCATAATTAATTAGTTAGTTAACTGAGCGCCCATCTCGCAAACATTTGAGTCCCTAATATACTTCGAGGGATACAATTCAATCCCTTGCCAATCAACACGTTTAAGCCATGATTTACTGGTAAACTCTAGGTGAATCGGTGCCACCAGGAAAGTAAGGTCATGGGATGAAATTCGTAAATGGTAGAGACCAACTCGCGACAGTTGAGTCTGATTTACTTCGAGTTTTGATACAGCTCAACCCCTTGCCGACAGACCAACAATCTTAAACCGGAATTCACTGGCAGTGCCTATGGGTGTTAAGAATTCATTAACAGTTTCTTGTCGAAGGTTGTATTGATTATAGAAACTGAAAGGGCATTTTAGTACATATGTTTTTTTCTGTCCCTTGATGTGCGCATTGTGATAGTCTACGGGGCCTACGTTAAAGTGCCATCGTCTATTTCAATCTTAAATCTTTACCACCTGCAGACGGCATTTCTTTATTACTTGCAGCAGGCGACTTGAGATTTATAAACATAAGTATTCTGACGAAAGAATGAATCTAAAAATGGCGAATTATGGTTATTCTACCATAAGGGAGGTTTCAAAGTAAGAAATACCACGCTCAAAAGTCAGCGCTTCTGTCATACCTAGCTGAAAAGTACGTATAGAAAGCGTATAAAGGTCACAATCGAGACATTTACGTTGTATTTAATAATGCCTGACAAAGGGTATTTACAGTGTTGATTTTCCCGCACTCAAGGCATGTCTCAAACACTAATAAACGGATCAGGTTTCTGGCAGACCGCTGCGCCACTCTGTACCTCTCCTGATTTAAGTAGGGCTAATTATTGTATGTCGTTAGTGATCCCAGATGAGACGAAAATTATACTTAACAAGGTGTTGAATATAATTGTAGCGTGTCACCCTTCCTAAACCAGTAAGGCCGATCAAATTAACCATTAGAATGCTGGGTAATTTTCCAAAATTAGATGTTTGTGTCGTCTGCTTTCTAAAACTTTCAATATCTTCTTAATTTTGATGAGGAAAGATACTCAGAGTAGCAAACAGGTTAGATTACAGGCCAGCCGCCAATTTACTTGGCGTCTGGCCTGGATCCAACCTGTTTGCATAAGCATGAAGTCGGTTCCAGCACTATAAGGGTTAAGTACTGTTAATTGTTTGATGTCGTTAGTTATCCCAAATGTGACGAATATTATACTTAACAAGGTGTCTAATAAGTTTGAAGCGTGTCAACCTTCCTAAACCAGTAACAGTCAACAAAAGTATTATAATTGTTATTGCAGCATCTATATAGTGTTATAATTGGGCAGCATTTTGAGATAAATAATGTCCATTTTGACTGGATTTTATGTTACTACAGAAACACACTATAATACAAACTCACAACCCACGAGCCATGAACGATAGGCATTTACGTTTTATAGAACCAGCCATATCTTCTGTGGTCAAATTGACAGTTATTAAAAAAGAAATGTGAATACTTACGATATACATATCAACATTAGATCTATGCTTTTATAAGAAATGTTAATTTACATTGTAAACATTTTATCTGTCTCTATCCCCGCTCTCCTTTCCTCTGTATTTCTTCTCTTTTGTCTATTTGTTCCATTATGCAAGTGTTTGTCAAGCATTCTGTGTTATAATGTGAACAAATAGAGCAATACAAATTTACTGCTGAAAACCTCTGATAGGTAATACGCTATGGTTCATTAAGAATTAAGATTACCCGAAATGATGATGTTGGAAAAGTCACCGAAGCGGAAACTGATTAGCAATTCAATCAAAGGTCGTTTTACCTTCATTATAGCCCACTTTACCGCATAATTGTACTGCACAATACTTAAGAATTCATCCTTACGGAAAGTTAAACTTCTCCTAAGTTAAAGTTTCTCCTTAAGTCATTTTAGTTCAAACCAAATATCACGCTCACAAACCTTTTGGTCTTGCTATTATGTGCCGTCTGTGATTCTGTCACGAGTTCTACAAGAATGGTTTCATGTGACAGGTACAGTCAACATAAGGTTTGTTTAACCCTAAGAATGCTGGGTAAATTTAAAAAAAAAACGATTTTAGTGTCGTCTACTTTCCAAAACCTTAAACATCTGCTTAATTTTGATTGGCGGCTGGCCTGGATTCAACCTGTTTGCATAAGCATAAAGTCGGTTTCAGCACTATATTGGTTAAAGGATGGTATTCGTCTATTAGAATGCGTTTTACAACTCAGTCGGGTTGAACTTGAACTCCCGTGACTTCTCTTCGCGTTGGTCTAAATATCCATAACGCTGGGGCTCGGATCTTCGTGAGAGGTAGTTTTCCGTATGACTCAGTGAATGCCAATGATACTATCAACCTTAGTCTTCCCTTGGTGGCAGTTAGGTAAGGGATTTTTCTCCTTCGATTATCAGACGGCCATCGCGATAAAACTAGAATTATGTTGATGCGATGTGAAACCAAGACTAACAAACAAGTAAGTCTCATTTTGGACATATTGAGTCAGTTTAAACTTATAAGTTATGAATCGATCGTGAAACAAAATCTTGAAACTTAGATTAATCAGTCTCATTTCTGTTGCCTGGATGAATGAACCGTACTTGTGCTGAATGTGGTTTTATGAAAATATGCAAGGGGGATTCCGTAAAAGAACAGTCAGTCGTACCCAATAAACAGCGGTTTTATGACAAACGTTGTAAGATAAAAAGATACCTGATATAATCTACAAAGACATGTTTGTTTCAACCAACCTGAGTTGTTGAAGAAGATTACTTAGTTTAGTAGTCCGATGACACATGTCATCCTTTAACCAATATAGTGCTGAAACTGCTGATTCCATGCTTATGCAGACAGGTTGAATCCAGGCCAGCCGCCAAGTAAATTGGCGGCTGGCCTGGATTCAACCTTTTGGCATAGGCATGAAGTCGATTCCATCTTTTTTCTCCCGTAAAAGAACAGTCAGTCGTACCCAATAAACGGCGATTATATGACAACGCTGTAAGATACAAAGATACCTGATATAATCTACAAAGACATGTTTGTTTCAACCAACCTGACTTGCTAGAGAAGATGACTTACTTTAGTAGTACAATGACTCATGTCAGCGGATAAACTGACTGCACCAAGGTTAAGGTTGATTTGGTATAGTATACTGAGTGCACTGTCTTACATTGAGATTCAATTAGAGAATACTAGACAAAGGTGAGATACACTTGCCGGGAGGTTTGACTGCTTGTTTAAAAAAAATTGGCATCATATCCACAAAGCTACAGTGTACCGCTATAGAACTTAGGAACATTATTTGCGCAAGTCAGAACTGATAAACATGGATAGTATCCTAAATGAAATCACAATATTGCAATGTGACACGTCATTGGAGGATGTCCTACTTGGCCCAGTGGTAATGGAAGCCGTCTTATAAATCCAGTGTTCAAGTCCCACTTGTACCGTTTCGTGGGGTGTCCATAGACGAGGCATCGGTTAGTCAATGAAGCTGTAACATGACTGAATATATGTTGACACCATGTTAAACTACATGTAAACACACAACGAAACTGATAAATAACTATGTATTCTTGTATTGAATCAACGGTCATAGAGGTCAGCCTTTCTGAATTTCTGCGATATTAAAGTCACTTCAAAGGACGCGACGAGTTCAGCCGACTCACATACAAATTCAACTGACTCAAATACAGACGAATTACCGTAATACACCTACACGGGGGTCTCTATTGCTCTATTAGAGTTCCTATTTTGAAGTCACAAAGTCATACTTCACTTGGTTTCGAATCTGTGAACCAGTTAATTTTGGGGTCTTTTGAAAGCCCAAACTATGTTTTTAATAATATTACGATGATAAAAGGTTTGCGGACCTGCCCCATCATCTATGAGCCGTGGATTCAAACATAAGTTGAACACTGTCCCACGATGTGAACCCTGACAGAACAAAAACAATACGCACGGATTAACCCACGATGACGATGCATTTGCGCTCGTGAGCTATCAGCGTAAAAACGTACCAGTCAGTTAGCTTCACTATGTTTACGATAATAACTAGCTAGTCTTACATACTATCAAGCTGACGTGGCTCGGTGCACAGCTGGTTCAGATTACAGCAACATTTCACACTCTATTACCCGGGAAATGATCTAACCGATAAATAGTGGCGGGAGAAGAGTGTCGAGTGTTCATGATGACCAAACACTAATAGGGGATACGGGTAAGTACGGCTGAGAAAAGATATCACATGGCACATTTTATAATGGGTTTAACTCGCAGTTGGCGTTATTCCTAATCTTTCTGAAATGTTGTTTCCGGGTTGACTTACAAAATGCCGATGGGTCTACCAATGTTGACCAGCGCTTGTGAGCTTCTATGTTAGGGCCTTTTCTACCCTTGGTGAGCCGGATGCCGCAACATTAGAGGAAAAAGTTTTTGAGAGGATGTAAAAATAAAACAACAAAATCCAATTAAGAATGTTAACCACTAAACGTCAATAAAAGCCATTCGGGACACGATGGCCGTGGGTTCGAATCCTATAGGTAGCGGGACCTGGCTTGCGATCTTTCATCAATACACATTTGGCGCAAGTACTGTTTATGTATCCAGAGAGCAGAATCTAAAGTGATCTGTTGTAAGAACTTGTTTCTCAATCGATGTAAAATTAGAAAAAACATAAACTAAACTAACCACTAAACAACAATCATAATGTACCTATTTTGCGCTGATCGTGAATATCTAATTAACAAATCGGTAAAATGGGCATTGACAGAACTTGTTGAGTCAGCAGATACTTACCTGAAATTGACATCGAATCTATAAATCACGATCTTCGAGGTCAAGTTCATTACAAACAAGACCTCAAGGAAGTGCACATGGCATGTTCCGCAGTAATTCGGAAGAAGTATCGTTCATGAAGTTAACAAAGGTGTCCGTGTCCATTTCGGATACCTCTGTAATTTTCGTTAGCGTGCCAGGGTTCGAAATGCTATGGCGCCGTCCGACGGTCAATACCTTAAGGTAGATACCCATAATCCGCCATTTTTAAATTCATTCTTGCGTTGGAATGCTTCGGTTGTTCTCGGTTTACATTGGTCGTGGCCGGAACTATTCGATGTAAAGCGAATAGTTCCGGCCCAGACCGATGTATATCGAGAACGACCGAAGTAATCAAACGAAGAAAAGGAAAATCAAAACGGCGGAGTATGAGTATTCTACATTAAAAGGACAATAATCTAAACGATGCGAAATACGAAGAATAACAATCGGTGAACAGAATGTCTACTAAGATTAACGCTTTAAAATGTGTTATGAAACAAGGAATACAATTACGATTTCAAATAAAAAGCAAAATCAGACGGCACACTGTCGTAAATCTGTAATTTAGAAGTTCCAAAAGGCTGCACTATATTGCATTTTTCGAAAACCGATCCAGCAAATCGACAAAACGTTAGAGCTGCCATGTCTTCACAAATAGCCTTTTTATATTGACCATAATGTGCGAAAGCAAAGATTAAATTGTACGTCCTATCAACCTTAAATAGAATTCAAACTATTTGGAAAAATCTACCGTTTTCGGGAAGCCCCCAGTACGGTATAATTTAAGTTTTATTTCAAACTGGTGTGCTCACATTATTGTATCTAGTGCCAATCGTCTCTTGATCATAACCAATTTGTGCACTTCAAGCATGCCGAAGAGTTCATTATCAGTAACAAGGAAACCTTCCGCGATACGTAGAGAGTCAAGGTTAGAGGGTGCGCTAATGTCACTAAGTGTATCGTACACATAGTACATCGCTCCCTGGCATTGAACGAGCGGTAATGCACTTACTTACTCACATTGTTTTGGTTCTATTGTGGACTTATTCCGTTTTCAGCGATTCTGTTGATATTTCACGTTAGTTAATATGCATGAAACATTGGTTTAAAACGATAATACGTGAATTGATCAGATGAGTTCAGTGCATAAGAGGTCTGGATTTATCTCCACATTTATTAGAGTCGATTATGTAAAAGGACCAGGTTGCTCAGTCATTAGAACGTTTGTAAGGTATCCAAAGGTCCGAGGTGTTAGTCTTGCTCTGGCTGAATGTGTTTTCTCACAAACATATGCATGCCCCACGCTTCCCACACATTTTGATTGCATCTCGAATACAGACTTCATTTCAAAAGGAGAACAATTGTTCAATGGTGAGAAACGAAAATAAGATGGTGTGATAGCGCATAACTTATGTTGCATTTTGACACGTAAATTTTGCAATCCCCAAGTCACAAGTGGGAATCGCTTCTGAATAAACTATAAAAGTCTTTGCTTAACCTACCATTCTATAATACCTCACATGACCGCGTAAGCTACACAATCCTTTCAATTATTTTTTTATCTCTGATGTTTACATATTAAGCACTATTTTCGCATTGCTTTTGTATGTTTATAAGTATCTATTTACATGTATTGTCCATTATTTCATGTATGTGTATATGTTGTACTGACGATGAACCTTAAGTGTTCAAGTCATGAAATAAACTTCTGTTCTGTTCTGTTCTGTTCTGTTTCAAATCAACTGTAACAAAAGAAGGAATTGCGTGTACCATTTTCTCTTCTTTCGCCACAATGGTGTCTTCCCAATGCTTAAAGATGTGTTTCTTGGTTTTATTAATTTCTTTTTATCGTTTTGGATAAAACATTAATAAAATAATAAATGTCAACATATAATCTACCTCCGAAGTGAGACAGTCCTTTGGTAATACATGCTTTTTTTTTACAGTTCAAATATCACGTGTGACCAATATCATGGAAAATATTCGCTGAGACATCGTAAACTTCATAGAAAACCAACGATTAAATCTTAATTCGGAACATGTTCATTCATTATTTGCATACTTGAAAGAATTAAAAACGGCCAACTTTTGCTTCCAATGTCTACATTTCATTACGTATGGGCCACGTCACTGAAAAAGGGGCACTCGGACATAGCAAACAGTGTAGCCCGAGACCAGCCGCCACGTCACTGACGTGGCGGCTGATCTGGGGTTACACTGTTTACCATCTTAGAGGACATCAAGTTCTACTTTTAAATAAATACAAATGATAACTGTCGTGACTAGATGCTGGAATAATAGGGCTAAGAAAGAGCTGAGTCAGAGTTTTTTTATTTATGTCCGAGTGACCCTTTTCACGTGACGCGGCCCGTATCATATATATTGTGCTGGGTTTTTTTAATCGTAACTTCCAAATTTCTCACATCTTTGGATGGGTGCCTTCAGATTCTTACATAAAAACGGAGAAATTACTAATACAAACTGTTTCTCCTTAATGCATAACACATATTCTATCCAAATGACAAATTGACACCGATTTTATATAGATCTGTAACATTTGTTCAATTCGTTTCGAACCAAATCGAGTCGTTTTGTCAAGAGATACAGCATACATGTAGCTATTTCCGGTGAATAAGGACAAAGGAAGACTAATTGATAATTGAACGTCATAATATTAGCAGATTGAGCCTAGGCTGATAAGATATTGTCTACTGTAATTTACTTCTTAGACATGGGATGAGAGTCGCTAATCCATAGTTCTAATCTAATCTAAGATAAACCATTTCATTCTTTCAAAACGCTTCATATAATAGTATATCAATCAATTAAACATTTAATTCACTATATGCATTGTATATTACTTAATCGCATGGCATTATGCTTGCAGCAAAGTCTCATTTTCCAGAAATGTTTTTTCAACCATCAGCAACACTACAACAGGAACGGTGTGAAAAAGACATAAACATCTTAAGTTGAACGAGAGACTTGCGAAAGACAAATATCTGCATAGCTCCTATTGCTGTTGACTAACTTATCAATAACGGAAACTTTGTTCGACATATATTTTGAACGTAAGTGACTCGCAGTAGAATTCCATTCCCTTATTTGGCTTTAATTCATAACAAAACCTTATGCTATGCTATTTGGAATAAATCGATTTATTCCAAATAGCATAGCATAAGGTTTTGTTATGAATTAAAGCCAAATAAGGGAATGGAATTCTACTGCGAGTCACTTACGTTCAAAATATATGTCGAACAAAGTTTCCGTTATTGATAAGTTAGTCAACAGCAATAGGAGCTATGCAGATATTTGTCTTTCGCAAGTCTCTCGTTCAACTTAAGATGTTTATGTCTTTTTCACACCGTTCCTGTTGTAGTGTTGCTGATGGTTGAAAAAACATTTCTGGAAAATGAGACTTTGCTGCAAGCATAATGCCATGCGATTAAGTAATATACAAAGCATATAGTGAATTAAATGTTTAATTGATTGATATACTATTATATGAAGCGTTTTGAAAGAATGAAATGGTTTATCTTAGATTAGATTAGAACTATGGATTAGCGACTCTCATCCCATGTCTAAGAAGTAAATTACAGTAGACAATATCTTATCAGCCTAGGCTCAATCTGCTAATATTATGACGTTCAATTATCAATTAGTCTTCCTTTGTCCTTATTCACCGGAAATAAGCTACATGTATGCTGTATCTCTTGACAAAACGACTCGATTTGGTTCGAAACGAATTGAACAAATGTTACAGATCTATATAAAATCGGTGTCAATTTGTCATTTGGATAGAATATGTGTTATGCATTAAGGAGAAACAGTTTGTATTAGTAATTTCTCCGTTTTTATGTAAGAATCTGAAGGCACCCATCCAAAGATGTGAGAAATTTGGAAGTTACGATTAAAAAAACCCAGCACAATATATATGATACGGGCCGCGTCACGTGAAAAGGGTCACTCGGACATAAATAAAAAACTCTGACTCAGCTCTTTCTTAGCCCTATTATTCCAGCATCTAGTCACGACAGTTATCATTTGTATTTATTTAAAAGTAGAACTTGATGTCCTCTAAGATGGTAAACAGTGTAACCCCAGATCAGCCGCCACGTCAGTGACGTGGCGGCTGGTCTCGGGCTACACTGTTTGCTATGTCCGAGTGCCCCTTTTTCAGTGACGTGGCCCATACGTAATGAAATGTAGACATTGGAAGCAAAAGTTGGCCGTTTTTAATTCTTTCAAGTATGCAAATAATGAATGAACATGTTTTTGAATCCAAATGCGTACAATCCCTTTTGAGATCTACTGCATATGAACTGTACTTACATAGCTAAATAACGTTTCCTGAACTAACTATGCTTTCAATAGCTATTTCTAATTGTATGTCAAATAATACAACAACTGTATTGTTTCGACGGCATTGTATGTTGACTCTCAATATTCTCTTACGTGAACACGTACCTTTGAAAAAGCTGTCTACCTAAGACAAAGAGAATTTACATACTGTTTTGAAGAAAAGGGATAAGTGTTCCCCTGACAAGGAAAAGGATATATGGTACTTTAACTTGTACAAACGGTTTTAACAGCGAAAACCGCAAACTATTGCAATTATCAAATAACTTCAAACCCACAAACTTGTGAATGAAAAAGTCCCCAGACGGGGTGGGTCATCGAGGGCACGATAAAACCTCTGTGAGTTGCCAAATCCCCATTACAAATTTCTTCAAATATAGAACTGTTGCAGCGTAGTTGGGATTTTTCTCTGGTAGAGATGGGATTTGGGAACGTTTGCCGTAATCAACACATTACTACATAACGCCACATTGGTGCGTCTTGCAGCAGACGAATTTCAAAAGGCATTGTGGCAAAAGAAGAAATTGCTTGTCACAAGCAATTTCTCCGTTGGCCATAATGCATTTTTAATCTATTCACATATCACAACAGCAGAAATTATTTTTTTTTCAACATGTTTACAAACCTTTTCCTTAAATCGTCTGCTTCAATAAAACGATGTCTGCAGGTGATAAAAAATTTACGAGTATAAGTTCAACCAATTTATTAGTTATAGAGGTATTTACTTACTTAGATCCTTAGAGAGTCGATCTAAGAATTTGTTATGGGTGTCACATAAGGCTTAAGAAATTATTGTCCATGCTCATGTTTCTATATTCTAGTTTCATGTAGCTCTATAGATCAGTATCGTTATTTTGTGACTTAAATGAGATTTTACATCGCGTCAACATTATTTCAGTTATGTTGCTATGCCCGACTCTTAATGATGGAGGAAGGCCCCCATACTC